>OZ001662.1:9977939-10530501 GCA_963924145.1 Pyrausta purpuralis | reverse complement strand
GGCGTAGTTACTTAAAAAAGCTTTATTTGGGCTGTATCACTTGCTATAGACGATAGTTATTCAGTATGGCGCTTCTTATCCTGTATTGTATGCAAGTAACTGCCAAAGTGGCGCACTGTGGTGGTTGTAGGGTTGCACTTTAAAGCGACGGCTGTGCCAGAGGTTCCGGGTTCGATCCCCAGGTCGGGACAAAAAATACGTAAGTGGGTTTTTCTGTCCCGAAATTCTCAGGGTAGCCCGGAAGTTGGAAGTTGGCGGTATTTTACCCTCGTGCCTCAGAAAGCACGTAAAGCCGTTGGTCCTGCGCCTTGTTTCTCTCCGGTCTTGTCAGATTGCTATCCCATCGGGTTATGTAGTGAGAGGAATAGATAGTGCACCTATGCACTATAATATGTCCCGCGGAGTCAGTAAGCCGTTGTGACTGGCCACAGTAGTCAAAATCGAAAATATTATTATTATGCAAGAAAATAAGATTTGAAAAACTATCTGTTCATTCAATAAATATGAGTAGAAACAAGCTAAAAATTGGTACAGCATAACTTGCTTTTTTATACTTAGCGTGGGATTAACGAGGTTTAGCCTTTATTTGCTTACCACACTTTGTATGATTTGTAATTGTCCCGCATATCTTCTAGAATCGCATGGTCTGTCCGTTCCGTCCAAGCTGCGGCCAGGATCTAAAAATGGAATGGAAGGATCTAAAAATCCGTTACAAATGGGGCCAATAAAGGAACTTAACCCTAAGCAGTGCAAGGATCGTACAAATGACGTCGATTCTTCTGCGAGCTCATAGAAATAACGTCTTCGTTAGATTCAATCCTCGGTCGACGAGAAGTGATTTGTCTTCTTGTCGTATTAGTACGACGCTACAATGAACCGTGGAATTTCATGTAGGTAGTAGCAATAATCTAATAGTACCTCTCTTATTCTAATAGACTACTCATTTTCGAGAAATTCGTCGACAAACATACACACATACATACATACATACCTACACTTATAATTTACCACACGTGTTTGGAAACAATACTAGATCAACATACTCAAATATCATTAAACTCCAACGATATCACATTCATACACATTGAACTGATTACCTCCTTTTTTGAAGGCGGTAAAACAAACTATAGATTAAACTAATCGCTGTCGTCTTGTTCTGATAATGTTACTGGTAAAGAACGAAATTGTTTTAATAGAGCTTACGCATCCACAGTCGCCAGCACATCGAGTTACCTACTTTTGTTGCAATCTAGCCCTTATTACAACTGCATAAGATACCACAGTGGTTTACCTTTACATGCCGTTGCTGTACATACGCTTGATTTAGAAAAATATCATAATACAACAATTAATAAGTTGCGGCTTTTTATTGACAATGATGATAGCCATCGTAAAATATTAGATGTATGCATGCATGAAATATTTAAAACCTAACCAATTTTCGCTACACATATAAAACTTTAGCAAAATTGAGGTAAGTTAATTTTCAACTCATAAAAGTATACTCGTAACGGCATTTTGTATTTTTATGGGCAATATGTACGGTTCAGATTAAATCGTAAGATTAGGTCATAAAACTCTAATCCTATTCTTTTTATTTTTCATCTTGACTTAATTTTGAACCTTTCTCTTACAAATATTTTTTTCTAGACAAGAGATAGTATGTGGAGGTGCTTAAGAAAAGTAACTTGCAATTATAGAATTAATTATAATATTTTCTGTCAGTGAGGTGATTATTATGAATAATAACTAATAAATATAACAAATAGCTTACTATCATGACCTCATATGACGCATCTGGAAATGGTTATTTATTTTAATTGCTCTGTTTATTTACTAAATAGCAGTCAGATCTGCAGTTAACTGCTTATATTCAGTGTTTGTGCAAAATCAACATGTGTGTTCAAAGTGATCTTATTAAAAATGTACTTGCTATCGTGGCAAAAGGACTGAACATTAAGAAATGGCGATATGAAATCAAAAAAACTTCTGAAAATATTATTAGCTATGCCTCAAACATCGTTCCCGTGGCATTGAAAGATGAGTCGGGTGACGTGACGATTCATATAATAATAAAATCAGAGCCAAACGCCCTTAGTCCAGAATACGAATCGATAGTCAAAGAAGCTTATAAAAGGGAAGTTTATTTCTACTCAACATTAGTTCTGATTTTCAAGGACCATATGAAAATAACAGGTTTCTTTCCTGAATGCTATAACGCTGAATTGTATAAAACTAGGAGTGTGGTAGTATTAGAAAATATGTCAGAAGAAGGATTTCAGAGACATGCAGATGGGAGATTTTTGGATCAAGAACACTTGACTTTGACACTGGAAGCTGTAGCTCAACTTCATTCTTTTTCGCTTGTGTTAAAGGCAAAAAACATTATACCAGAAAATGACCAAGTTCTGAAACCATGTTCGGTGGCCAATGAACCAGTGTATGCCAACAGTTTGAAGAAATGTTTTAAGCAGTATGGAGTTGATATATTCGAAGGCACGCCACATGAGGAATTGTTCAAATCTATTTACGCTACAATGAATGACATGGATCAGTTCTTAGACCACTGTGTAACAAATGCACATGCTTTGGTGTATGGACATGGAGACATGTGGAAAGAAAACTTGTTATTCAAATACTCCGTAAGTATTTTTGTATACCCGATCAGACCGTTTCTGCCACCCAAGCACTTTTGAACGAAAATCGCTTGCACACACGACACAAAAACGGGCGTCAATTTAAACGAGGTGAAAGCGATTTGGGCTCATAAGTTGGTAAGGTGGTGACCACGATAGGTGGTACACATTTTTCTGACCCAATTAAAATATTTATTTTATTTATTTCAACTTTATTGCACTGTTAATTGTACAATGGGCGAACATAATGCCTTATGGCATTCTCTAGCAGTGTATTCTTAGTTATTCTATGGCAGTCAACCGCTTGGGAAATGCAGAGAGTTAAATCAGTGGCGGAATATTTAAAAGTACTAAGAGGGACAAAAATTTTAAATGCATTAACATAAACATACATACTAGAATTTCTTAGATAAACAAAATTATATTCATAAAGATGATGGTGACATCATCAATGTTTTTAACACTCACAGTATCATATAAAATATGGCACTGTGAGTGTTAAAAACATTCTAAAGTAACAAAATTATATGTAAATATACAGGGTGTTTGGTCAGCGACGAGCGAATCAGGGATGGTTGTACGAACGATACTGATGCCAAAAAATATATAAAAAGAACTTTTTTTTGAAATGGAAACAACCCACAAACTCATTTTTTAAGCGGTACAGCAATCGAGTCAAAACTACCAACACCAGGTAGCCTCTTCGTAGTTTACTAGCTATGGCCTAGTATTTCTTATATAAGCGCTAGCTACGCGCTAGGGTGCGTATATTATAATTTTCTCATTCGTTTTGTATTTTTTTGAATGTTGTGAAGAGGTTTTCTTGCATAAAATTTTCTCAGAATTAAAAGAAAACTTTTTTTTAGAATAACCATAACTAATATTATCATCCCTGAGTTGGATATCACTGACCAAAACAACAACCTGTATAAGCATGGGATTAATGAACTTACATAGAATACATAATATTTATTTAAAAAAAAACTACAGATAGGGAAGTGAAGATATTGATGACATCTATAAAAATTACTATGTTCCATACAAAAAAAAAAACAATAAGTAATTTTTTTTTTCAGGAAAATAAACCCGCAAAGGTGTGTCTTCTGGACTATCAAATGAGTCATCTCGTGAGCCCAGCCTTTGACGTGTTATTCCTTTTAATGAACAGCATTGATTCTACCTTTAGAAGAAATAATTTCAACACCCTCTTGTCAACCTACTACAAGGCTTTAGAACGCTCCCTACTAGACTACAGACTAGATTCTAATCTTTTATATTCAAAACCAAACTTTAATGATGATCTGAAATTAGTATTCCCAATCTGTTTTGCTATAACAGTTTTTTCATTCGCCTTATGGCTGGGTTTGAACAACTTAACATCACTTTTAGATTCTGTGAACAGTAACAGTGATAAAGTAACCGATACGGAAAATCTAGAGTTGTTTAAGGAGATAATTGGAAATATTATAACAAATTTCAAACATTTTGGGGTAATTTATTAATGTAAGGGATTTCATTGTAGACATAGGCCTGTTTTATTAGCAGCTTTATTTTCTTTACTGTTATGTGTGTCTTAAATTATTGTTTTTTCACTTTCTGAAATTTTATGTTTTGAAATATAAGTAGGTATAGCTTTTTCAAATTGCTAGTTATTGTTTTTGTTTTTGTGTTCTACTTCTAATTAAAGAAAGTCTTTCTACAATTTTATTAATGTTACCTTTTAGTTTTCAGTTTTGGCGATCGTTGACTGAATCCTAAAATACATAGTTGGTTGTCCCCTTGGTGTTTGACTACGATTGAAATAAATGTTATATCATTTTTTTATTGATGTCTTTATCGCGTTTTGCGATAAGTATAGTGAACAAAAAATATTCCCAAACTAGATTATAATACGCAAGAATGTATTTATTCGCAGGTATAATTACAAAAGACAGTGAATCTAAAACTTTTTCCCTGAATTTGCCGGTGTAGTCGAATTACGGTCAGAAGGACACGATGCGACGTCACCGTCAGTAAAAGTCCGAAGTGCGAAGAAAGCTTTTCATTCACGACGGGGACAAACATCACTGGGGTCCTAATTCGTCCTAATGAACCCGTTTTATAAGTGTGTTAATAAATAAACAAATCTTGATTTCATTTTATACACCTAATACTTACGTTACCAATAAAATAAACATCGCATAACCAAACACGTGTTTGCGTGATCAAACCATCAGCATACTAAATATTCATAGAATGCTAACGCATTTTATGTCACTCCGGAAAAAGTTATAACGAAATAATAATCCAATTTGCGATCTTCGCCATTACATTTTGCACATTTTATTTTCCATTCCGGAGGTTTCCAATAAGATGTTAGATAGGAATGTGCCGGATATACTGTAAGTATTGATGCTTTACAATATAAATGAGTTCTTTTTCCGGAGAACACCCGCCACCAGGACACATACTGCCATGGCCCAAGTTGAAGTTTCCCAAACGTCTCCGCAGGTGGGTAGCTAATATGTTCAGGTGGGGTTTTTCTGAGGGGACCGATCTATCCTGCTTCCGTGCTACGCTTCACAAGACATGGCAACACATTATGTCTTGCCCTGTCTGCTCTGATTCCTGTTCTTTGGAAGATCTTATGTGTGCAAATGTCAAGCCAATCATCGTCGCCAATTACTAGACACAAAAACCAATTGACACGCTAAGAAGAAGAATGTAACCGGAAAAGTAGTATATGACCAGATAGAGACAGTACCGATAGCCCCGATGGTCACAATATTATTTTTTCATTTTATGAGCTATCTATCAAATAAAATAATTAATTAGAGAGGCAATAACGTAAATTCATTCTCCTACCCGAACACCGTGAATTCTTAGCTACACCAGCTCCTGCTGCAGAAATACTTAAACAGGTTATCGTACATGTACTGTTTGTCCATACGACTGTCTGTCACCAGGCTGTATCTCGAGAACTACGTTTGTTTGTTGAAATTATCACAAAAAATTGTAATTTTGTTGCCGCTATAACAACAAATGCTAAGAACAAAATACAATGATTTTAACACTAACAGTGTCATATTTAATAATCATAAAGATGAAATAAGAAACCAAAAAATTTTAATTGGTAGAGCGTTTGGCCCGGTTAGCCAGAAAGTTGCTGGTTCGTGACCCGCCTGTGCGCAAATTTTTGGTTTCTTATTTTATCTTTATGATTATTAAATAAATATTTACAACAAAAGAGTTTTTTTGCGAGTTTTTGCTTTAAATCATAAATGGCAACAGGTAAACACTTAATCTAAACATGCACTTTTAAAATATTAATTTATGTCGTTTTCGAGGCCGACTAGAACTTGGCAGGATTTTATTTGTAACTCCAACAACATGTTAAGTATTGTCTGCGACTTTTTTGCTCTGTCTAGAGTACTCTCTCTTATTAAAACCTTGCCCATACATATTTGCTGGAATTAATCAAACATGGCATAATACTAATTTTGTAACAATGCCAGTTCGGGGAATCGCCGCGATGTGGATTGTTCATTTTCACTTTGCATACTACGAGGTCAAACTGAAAGTTCTTAGAAAATCAAAAACTGATTACATTAGCCAGTTATTAGTTTTATTATATCTTTTCAAAATATTGTCCATTGACGTCAATACACCGCTGCATGCGATGGAACCACTGGGAAAAGCACTTTGCCCACTCGTCCTTAGGGGTCTCTTCAATGGCATCGCGATACGCAGCCACCGCTTCTTCAGCATTCATAAACCGCTTTCCTTTAAGTTTTTCTTTAATTTTTGGAAATAAATAAAAATCACAAGGCGCGAGGTCGGGGCTATACGGCGGGTGACCCAGTAATTCAACGTTTGATGTCGCCAAATAGTCGATCGTTCGATTGGCGGTGTGCGACGAGGCGTTGTCGTGGTGAAGGAGGATCCTACTGCGAGGTCGTTTCTCTCGAACTTTTTCCAAGACAAGTGGCAAACAATTGGTAGTGTACCATTCTGCAGAAACTGTTTTTTGATCCTCTAACACAATTGTTGCAAAATGACCTATCCTTCCAAAGAACGAGGCCACCATTTTTTTTCCCGCACTTCGATCTCTCTTCACTTTAGTTGGCAACTCCTCGAAAGGAAACACCCACTGAGCAGATTGTCTTTTGATTTCAGGATCATAACAGTAAATCCAGCTTTCGTCACCTGTTAGTATGTCGAACACAGCATTTGAGTCACCTCCGTTAAATCTTTCAATCATTTTACGGCACCAATCCACACGATGGAGTTTTTGAGCCTTAGTCAAATTATGAGGTATCCACCGGGCGCAAAGCTTCCTGACCGCTAAATGTTCGTGGAGGATTTTGTGCACTTGACTCATACCGATGCCTAAGCTTGTCCGAATCTGCTGATAGGTCACTCTTTTGTCAGTCTCTATCATACGCCGCACAACACAGATGTTATTTTCAGTCGTCGCCGTAGAAGGCCGTCCCTCACGTACATCATCAGTGAGATTAGTGCGACCACGTTTAAACTCATTAAACCAGTTGTAAACAGTCGCACGAGATGGGGCTTCATCGTGAAAGGCCAATCGTAGTCTATCATAACTTTCTTGTTGACTTAAATGACATCGAAAGTCATAAAATATCATTGCACGAAAATTTTCTCGTGTTAAATTCATGTTGACGTGACACAGACAATTTTCAATTTGCCGCCAAATCGTAAAACAAATGACAAATGAATGAAATATATACTCAGTAATATTGGCAAAGAGTTCTATTTTCAAATTTTAGAATATGATTTTTATTATATTGTTTATAAGTGGCCATTGTTTATAAGAACTTTCAGTTTGACCCTCGTATTTAAATCTGGCACCCTTCTCAGTGATACGTTTATTAATTAATTGACCGGCTTATCATATTTTGACGGCAATATCAATGTATATAAATTGGTATTGTTTTGTGTCTGGTACTTGTTTTTTTTAGGGAGTTAAACTTTTATTTCAATTCTGCCTTTGTTGTAGTAACGAAAATTATTTTAAAAATTTAAAATTTCTTTACCAGCAAAAGTTATATAGTATAGTAAGTTAGTTCAAATATATATTTTTTGGTTACTTTTCATACAAGTAACGTAGGGATGATAATTTTTTTTCTTGTAAAACCCATCGGTTTTTTTTTTTGATAAAATTGCCAAATTTTTGTTAGTAGGTAGATACGTGAAAGATTTACAGCATGATGCACAACAGATATGATGTATTATAAATGATGAATTTAGAAATAAGTTAACAAATTTCAGAGTTGGTGTCCATAAACTTAGAGCAAAATAATTATCATGGATATTAACACTTTGACTGGGTTAAAAATATAAAGAATAACCCAGAAAACTGATTTCTTTTACGCGTAATTTATTTAAAAATCGTTAAATAAATTTTTGTGTTATTATTATTTAAAAAAAATATGCACGATCGGGTCCGAGTGGCCGGCACCGCTGCAATGGTTCGGTCCCATGTGCTTGGCACTAAACCAGTTAAACTAAAACTGGAGTCCAATATGGATTTCGATTGTCTCTTTTAGCTCTAAAAAACGAAATTGTGAGCCAACACCATCCAAAGATACAACTGGTTTTGACTCTTAATCATAATTTTCGAATATTTTGTGATTTTATGGGATTGAAATCTGGCTGTGACAAACGTCACGTTCCGGTGAGGTAAAAATAATAAATAATGTTGTAAAACACGTTTTTCTCTTAAAGTTTTCGAAAAATAGATTTTATTATTTTTAAATTAACAAAAAAGTAAGAAAGGATAGAAAAAAATGTCTTTTTTCTCTTTATTAATGCTAATGCTTAGTCAGCGCCCCACTGTTTACAGTGATGTACATCATTCGATAATTTGGGTATCGATAAAATCTTTTATCCCTACTATGGACAAATATCTTCTAAGAACACCATCGAACAGCAGCCTTAATTCTAAGCGGCCAACTGATGACCAAGAATGGCAAACAGCCAAGCGTCCTGCAATCATGAAAACCTCTAGCAGACATAATACGTCAGGTGAGCTACCCACGTTCAATAGATACCAAAATCTTACCGTAGACAATGATACGGAGTCAGCTGAGAAAACCAACTATCCTGCTTCATCAATTGGACGCCCCGGGCGTATTCCACCCGTTATATTGGAGATTGATCAAAACTGGACACACCAGAAGTTACAAGAGATGATTAAAACATTTGCCAACAGTTTTCATCTGCATTACCGAGGCAAAAATAAAGTTGCCGTTATTTGCTACACTCCTGCAGCTCATGAAGCCATCAAAGAAGGACTTCGCAGCAATAATGTTCACTTCCTCACCTATTCTAGAAAGGACGAAAAAGTGCCCAAATTGGTACTCCGCGGACTTCCAGCTGATCTTAGTGATAACGTGTCACAAGAGTTAATCAACATGGGGTTCAAGGTTGACTCCGTAACAGTTCTGAAGTCTTCAAACCAGAAAGTGGCTCCATTTCCACCACTATTGGTACAACTGTCTCCTGGATCTGACCCGACTAAATTAAAACAAGTTAAATACCTCTTCAACTGTGTCATCACAATCGAAAAGTTCAAACCGAACAGATCGTCTGGAACACAATGTTACAGGTGCCAAAACTTTGGGCATTCTTCAAAAAACTGCAACATGCCTCCTCGCTGCGTGAAATGTGCTGAAAATCATGGTACCGCTGATTGTCAGAAAAAAGACAGACACGAACCCGCCCGATGCTGCAATTGTGGACAAGATCATCCAGCAAACTATCGTGAGTGCAATGCACGAGTACTGTATGTTGAAAGCCTTCGTAAGAAAATGAGTGATCGTAAACCACCTGCTTCTACACTCAGACTGCCTAAAAAGACTCTGGATGTTGCGAAGCCCGCACTTCAAATCCCAACTGAAACAGCATCAACGAGGTCTTGGGCAGCGCTACTGGCTGGACCACCCAAGCAGACAACCTTCAAGAAACCATCAGTTGCGGAGCCGACTGATGACAACAAGCTTATGGATTCCATTACCAAGGAAATACTTGAAATTATGGAGACTATCAAGAAGATTCGATATCAGTTCCAATCATGTAATTCTATGTTCGACAAAATAATGTTAGTACTCAAGCATCTTGGTCATCATATTTAAGGAAACCAAGCTAGGCATTATTTCATGGAACGCTGATGGCGTTAAAAATAAAATACATGAATTGCTCGAGCTTGCGGTGAGTGACTTGTCTGTCGATGTAATCGCCTTATGCGAAACCAAACTAACTTCAAAAATTGCCATAAAAACTCCTGGATTCAATTGTTATCGCAACGACAAAAATCCAATTGGTCGAGGTCAAGGGGTAGCGATTTTGATTAAAAGTTACATTCAACACTCAATCATTATTGTACCAAGTATGAAGAATCTTGAAGCCATTGCGATTAGGATTCATTTGTCTGGTAGAGAAGTTATTATTGTTTCTGCATATCAATCTCCGAACCTTCCATTAGTGCATGCCGACATAGATAACTTATTCTCATTAGGTAGCAATGTCTTGATTTGTGGGGATTTCAACGCAAACCACGATTATTGGAACAGCAGCTATTGCAACACTAGAGGTAGAAGCTTGTTTAGACACATGCTTGCTAATAATTACTTTATATACGCACCTACTACGGCAACTCAACTCAATTATAGAGATGATCTTAACCCTACGACTCCCGATCTAATACTAGCATCTAGGACTGACTTAATCTATGACCTCGATGTGATAACGGCATTATCATCAAACCATCTACCAATTTTTGTCCGCCTTGGTGGAGAAGTTACTTTGTGTCCTAAGTCTAATTACTATCGGTATGATAAAACTGACTGGAAAAAGTTCCGTAGTGTACTTGACAGTGACATCGAACTCAATGCAAAGCCCCTGACTTCAAAGCCAGATATCGATGATGCTATAACAAAATTTCACAAATCTATTATTTCGGCTAGAGATGCTGAGGTACCGACTGGTGTGTTTCAAGATGGCCCTCGTAAGCTACCTTACTACATAAAGAGGCTAATACGGTACAAGAACAACTTGCGTAGGCAAGAACAAAAGTTAACTCGGGGTGTTTTAAAAAGGAATTTGCGAAATTTAATTAATAAGTTACAGGCCTCCGTTCGATTCTTCATAACTAAACATCACGATAATGTTTGGAACAATAAACTTGCCAAGGTAGATAATGTCAACTCTGACCTTTGGCGGATTACAAGGTCACTTAACCCTAAATCGTTTACTATTCCTCCTTTAAAAAAGGCCGATGGCACACTAGCTTCTTCATGTATTGATCAAGCAAACGAACTGGCTAACGCATTCTATTCGAATATGTGCCTAACATTGGGCTGGCACAGCAATCCTAATATCGAGAGCGAAGTTAGCATGTCAAGGGCTGTGATTGATAACTACCCTGGCAATATCTTGCAACATCCGGTAACACCTCATGAAGTTCGTTCAGTCTTGAAAAAAATTAAAAATCGTAAATCGCCTGGAGAAGACGAGATACATAATATGTTGCTCAAAAATATTTCTCAAAAAGCTTTGGTTCTTCTCACTAAAATATTTAACGGCTGTCTTACCATATGCTATTATCCTAGTTGCTGGAAAACGGCAAAGGTGATAGCTTTAAAAAAGCCTGGCAAAGACAATGCATTACCTAGCAACTACAGACCGATTAGCTTACTTCCATCTGCTGGTAAATTATTTGAAAAAATTATCTTCAAGCGGCTTCAGAAGCATGCTGACCACCTTATAATCAATGAGCAATTTGGTTTTAGAGCTTCCCACTCTACAGTACAACAATTAGCTCGTGTCACTGAACATGTTGCCCATCATCTTAATGTTAAGCAGTCTACAGGAATGTTTCTATTAGATATAGAGAAAGCGTTTGACACTGTGTGTCATGATGGCCTGTTGCACAAGTTGATCCGTTTGGGAATTCCTTTATCTTTGGTTAAACTGATTCAATCGTATTTGAGCGACAGAAACTTTAGAGTCCATATTGGTTCTAGCAAATCATCTTTATATCCGATCCCAGCCGGGGTTCCCCAAGGTTCCATCCTTGGGCCCGTTTTATTCATCTTGTATATTAACGATGTCCCAGTACAAACCCGAACCGATCTTGCGTGTTTTGCAGACGACACAGCTTCTTAAACATCCTCAAGTGATGTTGATCTGATAATTGATCGGCTTCAGTTGTCCCTGGACGTCCTGCATGGATATTTCAATACATGGAAACTTAAGTTGAATAGTTCTAAAACAGAAGCTATCTTATTTACACGAAAACGGCTGCCACCTGTTAGAAACCTAAAAATTGACGACCACCTGATACCCTGGAGCAATTCTGTTCGATATCTTGGCGTGATTCTTGACACAAAATTAAATTGGACTAAACACGTGACGAATGTACGTGTGAAAGGTGCAAAAGCTTTAGGCTCACTTGGACCAATAATGAATCGTGCATCCAAACTAAGTCCAAATACTAAACTACTCGTATACACTGCCCTTGTTAGGCCAATCCTAACTTACGCGTGCCCGGTTTGGAGTAGTACGTGTCAGACCAACTATGACATCCTACAAGTTGTTCAAAATAGGGCACTAAAAATAGCATTTAATACAAAATTTAAAACAAACTTAAAAAAACTGCATTCGTCAATTAATTTTCCATTACTAATACAATTCATTTACAAATTAACATACACATTTTATAAAAATAACAAACTTAATAAAAATCAGTTAATATCGAATTTATGCAAAACTACAATTCGCGATTTGCATTACATCGACAGATACGGAACTTATCGCTTGCCCCATCACTACATGTTGTTCCCACCCGACCAGCCTATAGAGCCCGCCGAATAGCCGCGGGGCCCCCTCGCTCGCCCTACATTAGTACAGTGGCGGGGGGAGTGGCGGATCTCAGCGCGGCCTGCGTAGCTGGCCAATGTTTCATTATTTCGAACTGGTTACGTTTGTAATGTTCGTTAGATCTACTTCTACCGCCAAATCCTGCCCTTTGTTTATGCGATAAGCAACTTTTCCTACAAAATCGTTGCATCATTAAATCTTCGTCAATTTTATACGACCATGATCCTTAAAAACGTTTTATTATTATCTAACACTGTTCACAATCTTTGGAGGCGTTTGTAGCCTGGTAAGATTATTATAAGTTTTATGTTAAGGTGATGCCAATGTTTTTTTTTTTTTCTTGTATTACCTGTATGTGCCAATTTATGTTAATAAAGATATTTTAAAAACAAACAAACAATAATGCTAATGCTAATGTGCGCCCTTCTCCCTTACCTGCTATCGTATGTACTAAATAAATGCCGTAAAAAGCTATAAAACCTCTACTTCCTACGACCGGAGGATTCTGCTCTTAATAGGATTTCTTAAAACAACGAGGACTCTACCTACGTATTTTAGAATCGACCGCATCGAGTAAGTGCTAGATTTTACCGCGTCTCGTTTGACTCCGTATTAAATCATTCAACCGCAAAGGACTGCAACGAGTAACCTAACTTAGGATTCAACACACAATCACTGTTTTATTAACTTAATTTCTCTTTTTACTGTCTCGAAAAAGGAGATAATCAATGAAATGATATCGTTAAAATTTGATAATATTTAAGTATTTGAACTATTAAAGCTTCAAACACGTATGCTAAATTTCGTAATTGTATATCCTCCGTGGTGTAGTGGCTAAGCACGCTGGGCTTCAAGGCGTCGCCGCTCTGAGGTCCCGGGTTCGATTCGTGGTCGGGTCAATTGTCTCGGGTCTGGGTGTTATGGTACCACCGTTGTGTCTGATTTCCATAACAAAAGTGCATTAGCTACTTTCTTTGGGATCAGAGCAATGTATGTGATTGGTGTCCATCATCATCATCATTATCAGCCAAAGGACGTCCACTGCTGAACATAGGCCTCCCCCACGGCTTTCCACAGCGACCGATCACTAGCGGTCTGCATCCAGTTTCATCCTGCGATCTTTATAAGGTCGTCTGTCCATCTTGTTGGTGGACGTCCCACGCTGCGTCTCTGGTCGAAGGGTCTCCAATCTAGAACTTTCCTGCCCCAACGGCCATCAGTTCTTCGCGCTATGTGCCCTGCCCATTGCCACTTGAGCTTACTGATTCTCAAGGCTATGTCCGTTACCTTAGTTCTTCTACGTATCTCCTCATTTCTGATTCGATCCCGTAAAGAAACACCCAGCATAGCCCTTTCCATCCAGCCCAGTTGCGTGATTTTGAGCTTCATTATAAGGCCCATAGTAAGAGACCATGTTTCGGATCCGTATATCATCACTGGTACACACACTGGTACACACACTGACATAATTTTCGTCTTCCCCATGTTCATTTTAAGACCCACTTGTTGGGAGACTCGGTCAAGGTCTTCGAGCATAGTGCCAAGATCGTCCAGCGTCTTTGCCACAACGACTATATCATCGGCAAATCGGAGGTGTGTGATGTATTCGCCATTAATATAGATGCCGAATCCTCCCCATTCCAGAAGCTTGAAAGCGTCTTCCAATGCCGCAGTGAACAGTTTCGGAGATATCACATCTCCCTGTCTCACACCTCTCCGCAGTGGAATCGCCCTCGTGTTCTGCTTCTGTACTCGGACCGACATGGTGGCGTTATTGTAAAGGCACCTTAACACCTCTATATACCTATAGTCTATGTGGCACCGCTGCAGAGACTGAAGTACCGCCCAAGTTTCGATCGAATCAAAGGCCTTCTCATAGTCCACAAACGCTAAGCATAGAGGCATATTATACTCCTCTGACTTTTGTATAATTTACCTGAGCGTATGGATGTTGTCTATGGTACTATAGCCTTTTCGGAAACCGGCTTGTTCGGGAGGCTGGAAGTCATCAAACCTACGTGCGAGACGATTCGTGATGACCATTGAAAACAGCTTGTAGACATGGCTCAGGAGTGAGATGGGTCTATAGTTCTTCAATAAGGTTTTGTCTCCTTTTTTGAAGAACAACACCACCACACTTCTGTTCCACGCCTCGGGTGTTATGCCCTCCAGCGACACGGAATTAAAGAGTCTCTGAAGGACTTTTAGTACCGGTGTTCCACCCACCTTCAGAAGCTCTGCTGTGATTCCGTCCTCGCCAGGTGCCTTGTCGTTTTTGAGCTGTTTAAGGGCCAGCCTAATCTCGTAGAGGCTGATGTCCGGGATGTCTTCGGTGTAGTGTCGGGTCGGGATAGCTCGTGGGTCTTTAGCCGAGCTATCTACGGGTTTGGCTACTGAGGTGTACAACTGCGCATAGAACCATTCGATCTCCCTCAAAACCTCTGCTTTCGTCGACGCTACACTGCCTTCCTCCGTCTTAAGCTTCGTCAACAATTGGTGTCCAATATATTTTATATTTAATTTAAATAGATTGTTGAGTCGGTGCATTATGTGCGTAGACTAACGGTGTAAGTTAGCTTGAGATCAGAAGTAGAAGACAAAATGTATAATAAAACAACGCATTGCATTTCTGTTGTATTTCGGTATTTTTTTAATACAAAACAAGACGAACAAACGTTACATAATCGCATGCGCCAACAGACTGTCTTACGAGTGATTTCAAAAATAGGGCTTCAGGACCTTTTAAATCCTCTGGGCGCGACTCGAACTATCTGCTCTCGGGATCATCTGGGTTTGGCTAGAACAAATACTAGAATTATTTATTTAGGGGCCCTGTCTTTACTTACTTAACTTCGTAACTAGATAATTGAAGGGATAATGATGCTTAATACTTGAGATGTTTTATTCTGTTAAAATCAATGTAGTTATCTAACTACAACTCTTGTAAAGATGACAATGTATTACTTACGACGTTGTAATGAAATCACTCATTTGACAATGAACCTGAGTAGCAACGAATTGTCGAGACGGAAAACGAACCAACTTCTTGCTTCACCGGTCGACACAGTCCTGATCTGGGCCCCAATTCTCAAGCATTCGTATTTTTATCAGAGTCACGATTTCTATGCATTTTGATTTCTTCTGTGCAGTAGTTTGTTTTTTACGTGTGAGTACATTACTTGTTTTTTTACACACCGGTCAAAGTTACACGGAAAACGTTCGGTTCATTGAAGCATCCGGATCAGGAGTTTTAAACTTGCAGTTGTAAATAAACACTAAACAATTATTTGTCAAATCCTCTTATTGAAACCGTCGTGAATGTAACTTACTATCCGAGAAAAAGTTGTTGCATATGGATGCAGAAGTTAGGGTTCCGTAGCCTGCCTGTCAAGTCTGTCTGTCTGTCCGTCCGTATGTCACAGCCACTTTATTATGTAACTATAAGCATCACACTGTTGAAATTTGGTAGGAAGATGTATCCTGTGAACCGCTTTACGATTCTCATACAAAAATTTTAGGGGGGGCTCCCAAACATGAATCTAAAACAAAAAAAAATGTCGCGTGTGGTGTCTCTAGATAGGTCTTTTAAAATGACATAGAGGTTCGAAAAACCATTTTCTTTTAAAGTTTAACGTTCCATAGCTAGACGCTTTCAAAGTGGTAAAACGGGCGTCGCCCCCTTCCAACTTTAAACTAAGCGATTGTAAATTTTGAAAAAATATGTAATGTAGATCTTAACAAATACTTTCAACGAAAATTGGTTTGGACGGGATCGAAGTAGTAGTTTATGAAATATAGCACATTTTCAACAACCGCAAACATAATTTGTTTTTCATACAAACACTACAAAAACAAAAGTCATATTTGCTGTCACCAAATATTATGGTATTTAACTAAGTGGAAGTAAACGGATTCCCTAATTCATTTAAAGTTGGCACGGAACCCTCACTGCGCGATTCCGACTCGCACTGGACCGGTTTTTTAATTGCGACATTACTTATCTTTATAAGTAGGTACATCAACCAGAACGAAAAGATACCTAACTTATCTTGGTGGAGGTGGATGGTGAAGAGATAAACAGTTCATAATACACCAAATGTTTATTAAACATACGTACAAATAACTCTTAATGATAGTATTAATTTACCCTATGAGTTCGATTTGTGTTTAATTATATAAATAACTGATAACATAAACCATTAAATGCTATTCAACTGATTGCCCTAAAAAAATCGGAATCGGAAACTTTTTGCAACATTTTACTCATTTCCAAAATTCATTTTACTTTGAATGAAAAGGCGCTTTATTGCAAAGCTCGTATCGATATATAGCTTAATTATGTTGAATATATAAAAATACATTTCATTAAAACTTCACTGCCTAAAACATTGTTAGTTACTGTTTACATATTATATGGTGATATACCCCAAATGCTTAAAATCAGTTATCAAATTTTCGACCGCCTTTTCCAATTGTTCTTCCTTTGATTTCCGCTCTTCTTTAGCAATATTCTTCGTAGTCCTAAGGGCCATACTTGCGGAGCCCTCAAGCCCATGCCACATTATTAGAGACATCAATGTTACGAGAAAACAATAGGGAAACACAAGTTTCAAGTCGTGGTGAAAATCCTTTTCAGAATATGCTATATTTGGATACAGATTATTTTCGTGTAGACATTTTTGCAGTTCGATGTAGTAAGTCTCTAAAAATGAGTAGAAATTTTGAAGCCTCGTGCTGCTGTCGACTCCAGTCATAATAAGATATATAACGTCATGGGCCGGGCTCATTAGGCGAGAGATTTGGAAATCAACCAGGCATGCTCTTATCGGCTTGTTGTCCTGTAATATAAAGTTATGAATTGTATTAAATAATGTTTGTTTTAATAAGCAGTAGGCTAGTAGCATACTACTTATTAAAACATACATTATTGCGTATGTGAGGTCACAAGTGGCGGATAGTGAACGGCCACCAGATATGATTATGCGATTGTTTCGAATAAGCAGCCTAGTCCCTGACCAAACAGCAGGATTACTAGAATACAGAGGGGAGTCCAGTGGAATGGGCTTCTCTTTTGGAATATTTGGAGACAATCCTGTGACAAAAAAGCAACAGTAGTAGCATAGTAGCAGATTCATCAGCACTGGCTGAAGGCTGAAGATATAGTATATCTGGAAAGGCATATGACTGGGCTTTAAAAGACCTCCTGTGCTTAACCTGCGGTGTGGAAGGCAGGGAAATCACCAACCTATCTTACCTAACTCGTTTTTTTTTAAAAAAAACAACTCCAATGATGATGATGTTTAAATAAATTTAATGTGAAAAGTAGCTATTAGAATTAATGATAAATTACCATGTATTCAAATAAAATATTTGCTTTCCACAAATCACCATGTCCATAAACTAATCGTTTGGCCTTTAGTGCACTTTCATCCATGTGACGGGCAAAATTATCTAGAAGCTTCACAATATAGTTGCCATATCTCATATTTTCAAAGACATTTTTATGGTTATCCACACACCACTTTTGTAACGAAATGTAGCATTCTGGATCATTACTCAAGATTGATCGGACGTCATAATCGTTATTTGGTTTCATGTTATTTTCGCTTGCAATCATTGACAACGCATGATACTGAGCGATAGCTCTCAGCGACACATTCATGTGGTCAGCATCCAAATATATGCCACCGTGGTCAACGAATCCCAAATATTTCATGTCATTCAACACTAAAACCTGGTTGCTTGGGGTCAAATCCGCGTAGTAGCACTTTGGGAATAACTTTTCATAGTTTGTTCCAGTATCCATACTTCTGAAGATGGGAAATACTTCGGTATACATATACACTTCCCGTCTATAGACTTCACTCAGAAAATCGTCAAGACCTGGAAATCGAGGAGCCACTTTTACAACTAGACGTTCAACTTTTCCAGTCGTTTCATCCACTAACTGCACTGAATTAAGAGAGCCTAAATAGTTAATAGTATCTCCGGTGGGAGAATTCATATCAAAATGCCATTTTTTAATGCCTAGTTTCATTGCAACGCATTTCAAAATCTTCTTTATGTTATCTTCGTCTGAGTTCATGGCTTTTAACAACTGGATTCACTTCTGTTGAAGTTAAAGGATATTAACTAATGATATTTTGTACTAATAAGCATACTGAATTTCTAGAAATGTGGGTTAAATGCACTTGCAGCTTGATAGAGAATACGCTGCACAGTAAACTGCTATTTATAAAACACATCTAACATAAAAAAGCGTATTCACACGCATTCAATAAGTGTGTTTGTTTGTTGTTAGAGAAATAACATGCAGTGCAGTTATTAAAGATGTTTTTCTTAACCTACATACATCAGGAGAAACCATGGAGCAAGCTCTATTATTAAATAATTATATCAATTTAATTTATAATCATTACCGTTTGACTTTATTGAACTTTGATTAACTAGTGATCCATTAAATATGAACACACTGAACACAGTGTATAATTTAATGTTTAATGAAACGACGCGATCTATTTGAATATTATTTAAATGAGGGATGAATCTATTCTAGCTGAGGATCATTCATTTAATTTAAATTATAACTCTGGGTATTCTGCCAGGTTGGGACACATATTTACCGAACACTTGGATTATATGCATACATTTGCCTTTGTTTTACTTAAATTTCTACTACATTTTACATTAACCTTACTTTTTTAATTAAACTTATATAATTAAGTTACTTTTAACGTAACTTTATTCCCCTAAAAAAATCAGTATTATGCGTAATAAAAATTTAATTCACCAAATTAAAAGTAACATCATTCAAAAATGGAGCTACAGTTTCCTAATTGGTCACATAATTTGGGTCTAGGTTTGGTACTATATTTTTTTGTGATAAGGGGTAAAGGTTTCGGGCTTACATTATAAATATTTGGTTTGATCGCAATTTGACGTTTCTTACAGTATATAAGATGACGCAACCGAGTCATAAACATTGATTTAAAAACCTACTTTTATAAAGCTTGTAATGAATCCTAGGGTCATAGAAAACAGTTAGGGTCCCATTTGCACTACTTAGAAATTGTTCTGGTTTCTGCACCCGCGCTACTTACTCTGTGCTTTAAATATGCACGACGACTCCAAACGAGGGTAAGGAACTCTTGGAAGAGTTCGGGGTTCTGGTGTTTTCTATGTATATCATGTATGTATTTACAAACAAAAAGTATTTAAGTATTATACCCGTTGTCTGGCACCCATAACACAAGCTTTGAGTAGCTTACTTTGGGACTAGATGGCGATGTGTGGAAATGTCCGAAGGATTTATTTATTTTTATTTATTTATACTTGCACGCAAAAGTCATGAAAAAGAACAAACTTAGCTCTGTATTGTCATGAAGTATTATACATACTGTAATCTCTATTTATGTATATGAAAATCAATCCATATTTCCGTTGGTCACTGCATCACACGTGAACGGCTGGGCTGATTTCGCTAATACTTTTTTTGTTGTGTTTGTTTGTCGTCAGAAGAAGGCAATTTTATGGAAGGAAAAAATGAAAATTGAGCCGTTGGACCGATTTTCATGAATTTTACTTTGTTAGTGTTAGATTCGTCACCGTCCGAAGTAAGAAAATAATTATTAAAATTACGGGGTCGGGGCGGGGCGTAGCCGGGGGCGAAACAAAGTTCGCTGGCTCTACCAGTTAAATAATACGAGGGTCAAACTGAAAGTTCTCAGAAAATCAAAAACTGATTACATTAGCCAGTTATTAGTTTTATTATATCTTTTCAAAATATTGTCCATTGACGTCAATACACCGCTGCATGCGATGGAACCACTGGGAAAAGCACTTTGCCCACTCGTCCTTAGGGGTCTCTTCAATGGCATCGCGATACGCAGCCACCGCTTCTTCAGCATTCATAAACCGCTTTCCTTTAAGTTTTTCTTTAATTTTTGGAAATAAATAAAAATCACAAGGCGTGAGGTCGGGGCTATACGGCGGGTGACCCAGTAATTCAACGTTTGATGTCGCCAAATAGTGGATCGTTCGCTTGGCGGTGTGCGACGAGGCGTTGTCGTGGTGAAGGAGGATCCTACTGCGAGGTCGTTTCTCTCGAACTTTTTCCAAGACAAGTGGCAAACAATTGGTAGTGTACCATTCTGCAGAAACTGTTTTTTGATCCTCTAACACAATTGTTGCGAAATGACCTATCCTTCCAAAGAACGAGGCCACCATTTTTTTTCCCGCACTTCGATCTCTCTTCACTTTAGTTGGCAACTCCTCGAAAGGAAACACCCACTGAGCAGATTGTCTTTTGGTTTCAGGATCATAACAGTAAATCCAGCTTTCGTCACCTGTTAGTATGTCGAACACAGCATTTGAGTCACCTCCGTTAAATCTTTCAATCATTTTACGGCACCAATCCACACGATGGAGTTTTTGAGCCTTAGTCTAATTATGAGGTATCCACCGGGCGCAAAGCTTCCTGACCGCTAAATGTTCGTGGAGGATTTTGTGCACTTGACTCATACCGATGTCTAAGCTTGTCCAAATCTGCTGATAGGTCACTCTTTTGTCAGTCTCTATCATACGCCGCACAACACAGATGTTATTTTCAGTCGTCGCCGTAGAAGGCCGTCCCTCACGTACATCATCAGTGAGATTAGTGCGACCACGTTTAAACTCATTAAACCAGTTGTAAACAGTCGCACGAGATGGGGCTTCTTTGTGAAAGGCCAATCGTAGTCTATCATAACTTTCTTGTTGACTTAAATGACATCGAAAGTCATAAAAAATCATTGCACGAAAATTTTCTCGTGTTAAATTCATGTTGACGTGACACAGACAATTTTCAATTTGCCGCCAAATCGTAAAACAAATGACAAATGAATGAAATATATACTCAGTAATATTGGCAAAGAGTTCTATTTTCAAATTTTAGAATATTTTTTTTATTATATTGTTTATAAGTGGCCAGTTCTAAGAACTTTCAGTTTGACCCTCGTAATAATAAAAACTGACAGCTAAAGTATTCTAAAACTGTAAGGGGAATAACAAAAAGTGATGCATGCACATGCTTATCAAGTTTGTAAATATTTTTTGGCAATATGTTGCTTAATAATATTACATTACATTTTTATTAATAAGCTTAACCTTTTAATTATTTATTTACTTCTTACTTAGTTTTCAACTGATCTCTAGGAGATTAGTGACAGACTCATACTTTTTGATAGTTGCCTTCAAAAAGTCACAACCTCAAGACAGTCGGGGGTTAAATGAAATACATAATTAAGTAGCATAATTTTATTAAAATGAAACTGTACTTCGTATCCAGCGTGTTTATGTTAAATGGATTCCCAGATAATTAAAGTTCAATAAAGTCAAACAATAAAAGATAAGTAAAGCAATTGCTTGATGCGAGTTATATTTCTAGGGTTTTCTTATTATAACGATAAATAAACGTGAATAGCTATACGTCTGTAATGTAAATAGATTCTATGGCATGTGAATAGTCATAAAACTATTCGATAGAGCTTGACGAGTTTTATAACCATTAATTAAATGGTTTCATGAGCAGATTCCATTACTGTACTTGATGTCATTTTTATCATCAACATACAAACATACACTTCAGTATTGAATCAGTATGGTCAACAGTCTGGCGTGAATAATAATTTACTTTATAAATAGCAGTGAACTGGTGTGACGCATTTTTATCAATCTCCCTGTGCATTCAGTTGGCAATTTCTGATAGTAAACAAATTCTGATTGAAAAATAGAATGACATAGGTTTATATTTTTTGAAATCGTGGCAGTCGAGTGAAAAAGTAAAATAAAAAGGCTGGGTCTGTCACTAGATACTGATGGTAATGCAATGTAGCCATTTCATTATTGTAACTGTTCTGGTTAAATTAACACAAATAGAGTCATGAGGCTAGACAAATAAAATACAACGAAGATCTTGGATAGTGTGGCAAACAAACTTGGCAGAAGAAAAACCAATCAGAAGAATCACATTTTAAAGGCTTTTTAACCCCGGTACTGTTGTATGCTACTATCAGGGAAACTCTACACTTAGTGATAAAAACAATTCTTAACGTACTGGGACTAAGAGACTTCTTGAGTAATATATTCAAGCGGGGGGTGTTTATATAAATACACCAATGTATTTCCTATCTTTAAAAGTTGGACACTGGTAGAAAATATGAAAAGTTACTCCAAAAGAGTTACTACGCCGATTCAACTCCATACATTTTTTTGGGATGAACGATAGAATTTTTGGGATTTGGCAATCACAATGTCAAATTACTGGAATCAGCGGTGACGGTTCGTGTTGTTAGTTGCCTGCGCCGGCGTCGCTTAGCGGAAATTTAAAGCAAAATAATGTTATGCAATTCAACTTAACAATGCACAATATTTGGACTTTGACCACATGATCATGTCGTTGATAGCTTTGGCCCAATATCATGCGTTGGCAATGATTGCTAGCGAAAAAATAATCAATCTTCGAACAATTACGTTCGATTAGTTTTGAGGAACGACCCAGAACTCTCATTTACAGAAATACGTTTTGGTTATCCAAACACGTTTGTTTAAAAATTAAAATCACAGAAACTATTTGGTTACTTAAAGATACTTTTGCAAATCATGCATACGACATAGTGCTTAAAGCAAAACGAATGGTTTATGGTCATGCAATTTTTGTTTGAATACATGATAACTATTATTTTTTGTAGATATCCTTGGTCATATATTGGTCTTATAGTAGCTTTCAGAAAGAAAATGTAACAGTTTTTATATTATAATTAATTGCAGAATAACAAACCGATGGGACCTTGCCTGATTGATTTTCAAGTCTCTCGCTTAATGAGTCCGGCCCATGATGTAATGTACGTACAACAGCACGTCAAGGTAAACACAGCAGTATCTAATAATTATTGTACTTTGGACTGGTTTGGAACAAAAGTGGGTAACCTGATGTGTTGGCGACTGTACCTTGTTGAGAACAGTATGAGATGTCAACATTTTCAAACGTTTGTGGAAACCAAGAAGCTTATGTACAAACTGGAGATTGCAATACGAACAATATTTTGAAGACAACAAAATTGAACTCATTTGACCTTTACTGTTGTCTTCTGTCTTCTGTCCGGCTGTCAAAAGAATCTCTTTCGCTTCGAATATTCATTTCAGGATTTTTTGAAATATATTCCGTTTTTTGGTGCAAATCATTATGAGTTGTGTGGTTCGTGGTTGTGGAAACGTCTGGCATCCAAAAAGCAGCGTGAAATTCCACAGGTATACACATTTTTTTCATATTTTCTGTGCTTCATGATAGTACTTCTATTTTAGAGATATTGAGGACGACGTTTATGTTTTTTATGTATTAAACGTAAACAATTACAAGAATATGCACTTCTTGATTTATCTGACTACTCACTTTAATAAAATAAGAAGCCATAATACATAAAACTGAACTTATAAGAAATACTTTTTTGTCGTAGTAAAAAGACAAGGGTAACCATATTTTACGTCGCGTACGTGTGTCTGTTCCAAAGCCATTCTAAGTTCAGATCCTACTTTGACTGGGAAAGTAATTCCTCGAAAATCTTCTATTAATCTTCATATTTATCGACTTAATTGGCATAGTAGGTAGAAAGTAGTGCAGTAATTAACCTTTAAATCCATGGGCTGGGTTTGATTACTGGTTCGCATCAATTTAGACTGGTAATTTAGAAAAGATTTTCCTTAGGGTTAGGTAGCACTAAAGTGATGTCTCTTATGATAAAATTGTCTGATACCTCTTACACAAGGATCATAATCCCTTATTTTTCCTCAATAACTATGTTTGTAGGGGATGGTTAGCGCATCATGATCAATTTGGTGTATTATATATTGCTGTTTTATTTTAGTTTCCCAAGAGACCAAAAAATTAAAAATGCTTGGTTATGCAAAATACCATTAAAAGGCAAATTCTATGCATCTGCCAGGATTTGTAGTGCACACTTTAGACCAGAAGACTATGAGCCTGAGAGACCAGGCCATCTACTCAAAACCGCAGTACCATTTTATGCCTACCAGCCGTGTAAATGTTGCAACCTATTAGTAAGTAATAATCACATCCAATATTGTTGTTAATGAGGTTTTAATTTTTATAACTAGATAATATTTATATTTACTAAATTGCTAACTTATTCACTAATTCATAGAAACATGACTGACTGATCTTCAAATTAAACAAAATTTATCAAAACTTGCTTTGTTTACGTGGACTTCCTTGTCATGGTGAATCATCATAAAGATTAATGTTAATATTCTTAGTTGTTGGGAGCTTGAAAACTCGCAACTGTTCTGTAGCACAAACTTAACAAATATTTGAAATTTTTACACGGCCATCATAGTTTAATCCAAGACCTGGGATCTCTTAATGTTTTGGAAGGATGCCTGTGTGTGTGACAAATATTGACTTGAATGTTTTTTTTCCTATTTCAGGAATGTAATAATATACCTTCAAGTTCCAACACTACATATTATGCAAATGTAAGTGAAGCAAAATTGACACAGCCAACTTTAGAAAAAAGTATAGTAAGTAAAAATTGTATCAATATTACAAGATGAATTCTTATAAGTGTAAAATACTATAAATTGTTTGACTATACTAATAAGATAAATAATAAAACACTTCTCAACAAACTAGTTATAATATTGTTAGATGGCCGTCCCCGTTTATGTAAAGAAAAGATTTAATGCTTTAGAATGTTTTTAACACTCACAGTGTCATATTTTATATTCATAAAGATGAATTAAGAAACCAAAAATTTGCGCACGGGCGGGACTTGAACCAGCAACCTTGTGGCAAACCGGGCCAAACGCTCTTACCAATTGAGCTACCGTGCTGTTAGTCCGACCCTGCGAAATTTGTGGTTTCTTATGAAAACGTCAATTGCGTGACGCTTAGCGCCATCTAGCCGTCTGTTTATGAAACAGATGGCCCAAGCAGTTATTCTTTACAGAATAAATTCAACTTGGAATGATGTCGCTTCGCTATCTAATGCTTTAGAATGTTTTTAACACTCACAGTGTCATATTTTATATTCATAAAGATGAATTAAGAAACCAAAAATTTGCGCACGGGCGGGACTTGAACCAGCAACCTTTTGGCAAACCGGGCCAAACGCTCTTACCAATTGAGCTACCGTGCTGTTAGTCCGACCCTGCGAAATTTGTGGTTTCTTATGAAAACGTCAATTGCGTGACGCTTAGCGCCATCTAGCCGTCTGTTTATGAAACAGATGGCCCAAGCAGTTATTCTTTACAGAATAAATTCAACTTGGAATGATGTCGCTTCGCTATCTAATGCTTTAGAATGTTTTTAACACTCACAGTGTCATATTTTATATTCATAAAGATGAATTAAGAAACCAAAAATTTGCGCACGGGCGGGACTTGAACCAGCAACCTTTTGGCAAACCGGGCCAAACGCTCTTACCAATTGAGCTACCGTGCTGTTAGTCCGACCCTGCGAAATTTGTGGTTTCTTATGAAAACGTCAATTGCGTGACGCTTAGCGCCATCTAGCCGTCTGTTTATGAAACAGATGGCCCAAGCAGTTATTCTTTACAGAATAAATTCAACTTGGAATGATGTCGCTTCGCTATCTAATGCTTTAGAATGTTTTTAACACTCACAGTGTCATATTTTATATTCATAAAGATGAATTAAGAAACCAAAAATTTGCGCACGGGCGGGACTTGAACCAGCAACCTTTTGGCAAACCGGGCCAAACGCTCTTACCAATTGAGCTACCGTGCTGTTAGTCCGACCCTGCGAAATTTGTGGTTTCTTATGAAAACGTCAATTGCGTGACGCTTAGCGCCATCTAGCCGTCTGTTTATGAAACAGATGGCCCAAGCAGTTATTCTTTACAGAATAAATTCAACTTGGAATGATGTCGCTTCGCTATCTAATGCTTTAGAATGTTTTTAACACTCACAGTGTCATATTTTATATTCATAAAGATGAATTAAGAAACCAAAAATTTGCGCACGGGCGGGACTTGAACCAGCAACCTTTTGGCAAAACGGGCCAAACGCTCTTACCAATTGAGCTACCGTGCTGTTAGTCCGACCCTGCGAAATTTGTGGTTTCTTATGAAAACGTCAATTGCGTGACGCTTAGCGCCATCTAGCCGTCTGTTTATGAAACAGATGGCCCAAGCAGTTATTCTTTACAGAATAAATTCAACTTGGAATGATGTCGCTTCGCTATCTAATGCTTTAGAATGTTTTTAACACTCACAGTGTCATATTTTATATTCATAAAGATGAATTAAGAAACCAAAAATTTGCGCACGGGCGGGACTTGAACCAGCAACTTTTTGGCAAACCGGGCCAAACGCTCTTACCAATTGAGCTACCGTGCTGTTAGTCCGACCCTGCGAAATTTGTGGTTTCTTATGAAAACGTCAATTGCGTGACGCTTAGCGCCATCTAGCCGTCTGTTTATGAAACAGATGGCCCAAGCAGTTATTCTTTACAGAATAAATTCAACTTGGAATGATGTCGCTTCGCTATCTAATGCTTTAGAATGTTTTTAACACTCACAGTGTCATATTTTATATTCATAAAGATGAATTAAGAAACCAAAAATTTTGCGCACGGGCGGGACTTGAACCAGCAACCTTTTGGCAAACCGGGCCAAACGCTCTTACCAATTGAGCTACCGTGCTGTTAGTCCGAACCTGCGAAATTTGTGGTTTCTTATGAAAACGTCAATTGCGTGACGCTTAGCGCCATCTAGCCGTCTGTTTATGAAACAGATGGCCCAAGCAGTTATTCTTTACAGAATAAATTCAACTTGGAATGATGTCGCTTCGCTATCTAATGCTTTAGAATGTTTTTAACACTCACAGTGTCATATTTTATATTCATAAAGATGAATTAAGAAACCAAAAATTTGCGCACGGGCGGGACTTGAACCAGCAACCTTTTGGCAAACCGGGCCAAACGCTCTTACCAATTGAGCTACCGTGCTGTTAGTCCGACCCTGCGAAATTTGTGGTTTCTTATGAAAACGTCAATTGCGTGACGCTTAGCGCCATCTAGCCGTCTGTTTATGAAACAGATGGCCCAAGCAGTTATTCTTTACAGAATAAATTCAACTTGGAATGATGTCGCTTCGCTATCTAATGCTTTAGAATGTTTTTAACACTCACAGTGTCATATTTTATATTCATAAAGATGAATTAAGAAACCAAAAATTTGCGCACGGGCGGGACTTGAACCAGCAACCTTTTGGCAAACCGGGCCAAACGCTCTTACCAATTGAGCTACCGTGCTGTTAGTCCGACCCTGCGAAATTTGTGGTTTCTTATGAAAACGTCAATTGCGTGACGCTTAGCGCCATCTAGCCGTCTGTTTATGAAACAGATGGCCCAAGCAGTTATTCTTTACAGAATAAATTCAACTTGGAATGATGTCGCTTCGCTATCTAATGCTTTAGAATGTTTTTAACACTCACAGTGTCATATTTTATATTCATAAAGATGAATTAAGAAACCAAAAATTTGCGCACGGGCGGGACTTGAACCAGCAACCTTTTGGCAAACCGGGCCAAACGCTCTTACCAATTGAGCTACCGTGCTGTTAGTCCGACCCTGCGAAATTTGTGGTTTCTTATGAAAACGTCAATTGCGTGACGCTTAGCGCCATCTAGCCGTCTGTTTATGAAACAGATGGCCCAAGCAGTTATTCTTTACAGAATAAATTCAACTTGGAATGATGTCGCTTCGCTATCTAATGCTTTAGAATGTTTTTAACACTCACAGTGTCATATTTTATATTCATAAAGATGAATTAAGAAACCAAAAATTTGCGCACGGGCGGGACTTGAACCAGCAACCTTTTGGCAAACCGGGCCAAACGCTCTTACCAATTGAGCTACCGTGCTGTTAGTCCGACCCTGCGAAATTTGTGGTTTCTTATGAAAACGTCAATTGCGTGACGCTTAGCGCCATCTAGCCGTCTGTTTATGAAACAGATGGCCCAAGCAGTTATTCTTTACAGAATAAATTCAACTTGGAATGATGTCGCTTCGCTATCTAATGCTTTAGAATGTTTTTAACACTCACAGTGTCATATTTTATATTCATAAAGATGAATTAAGAAACCAAAAATTTGCGCACGGGCGGGACTTGAACCAGCAACCTTTTGGCAAACCGGGCCAAACGCTCTTACCAATTGAGCTACCGTGCTGTTAGTCCGACCCTGCGAAATTTGTGGTTTCTTATGAAAACGTCAATTGCGTGACGCTTAGCGCCATCTAGCCGTCTGTTTATGAAACAGATGGCCCAAGCAGTTATTCTTTACAGAATAAATTCAACTTGGAATGATGTCGCTTCGCTATCTAATGCTTTAGAATGTTTTTAACACTCACAGTGTCATATTTTATATTCATAAAGATGAATTAAGAAACCAAAAATTTGCGCACGGGCGGGACTTGAACCAGCAACCTTTTGGCAAACCGGGCCAAACGCTCTTACCAATTGAGCTACCGTGCTGTTAGTCCGACCCTGCGAAATTTGTGGTTTCTTATGAAAACGTCAATTGCGTGACGCTTAGCGCCATCTAGCCGTCTGTTTATGAAACAGATGGCCCAAGCAGTTATTCTTTACAGAATAAATTCAACTTGGAATGATGTCGCTTCGCTATCTAATGCTTTAGAATGTTTTTAACACTCACAGTGTCATATTTTATATTCATAAAGATGAATTAAGAAACCAAAAATTTGCGCACGGGCGGGACTTGAACCAGCAACCTTTTGGCAAACCGGGCCAAACGCTCTTACCAATTGAGCTACCGTGCTGTTAGTCCGACCCTGCGAAATTTGTGGTTTCTTATGAAAACGTCAATTGCGTGACGCTTAGCGCCATCTAGCCGTCTGTTTATGAAACAGATGGCCCAAGCAGTTATTCTTTACAGAATAAATTCAACTTGGAATGATGTCGCTTCGCTATCTAATGCTTTAGAATGTTTTTAACACTCACAGTGTCATATTTTATATTCATAAAGATGAATTAAGAAACCAAAAATTTGCGCACGGGCGGGACTTGAACCAGCAACCTTTTGGCAAACCGGGCCAAACGCTCTTACCAATTGAGCTACCGTGCTGTTAGTCCGACCCTGCGAAATTTGTGGTTTCTTATGAAAACGTCAATTGCGTGACGCTTAGCGCCATCTAGCCGTCTGTTTATGAAACAGATGGCCCAAGCAGTTATTCTTTACAGAATAAATTCAACTTGGAATGATGTCGCTTCGCTATCTAATGCTTTAGAATGTTTTTAACACTCACAGTGTCATATTTTATATTCATAAAGATGAATTAAGAAACCAAAAATTTGCGCACGGGCGGGACTTGAACCAGCAACTTTTTGGCAAACCGGGCCAAACGCTCTTACCAATTGAGCTACCGTGCTGTTAGTCCGACCCTGCGAAATTTGTGGTTTCTTATGAAAACGTCAATTGCGTGACGCTTAGCGCCATCTAGCCGTCTGTTTATGAAACAGATGGCCCAAGCAGTTATTCTTTACAGAATAAATTCAACTTGGAATGATGTCGCTTCGCTATCTAATGCTTTAGAATGTTTTTAACACTCACAGTGTCATATTTTATATTCATAAAGATGAATTAAGAAACCAAAAATTTGCGCACGGGCGGGACTTGAACCAGCAACTTTTTGGCAAACCGGGCCAAACGCTCTTACCAATTGAGCTACCGTGCTGTTAGTCCGACCCTGCGAAATTTGTGGTTTCTTATGAAAACGTCAATTGCGTGACGCTTAGCGCCATCTAGCCGTCTGTTTATGAAACAGATGGCCCAAGCAGTTATTCTTTACAGAATAAATTCAACTTGGAATGATGTCGCTTCGCTATCTAATGCTTTAGAATGTTTTTAACACTCACAGTGTCATATTTTATATTCATAAAGATGAATTAAGAAACCAAAAATTTGCGCACGGGCGGGACTTGAACCAGCAACCTTTTGGCAAACCGGGCCAAACGCTCTTACCAATTGAGCTACCGTGCTGTTAGTCCGACCCTGCGAAATTTGTGGTTTCTTATGAAAACGTCAATTGCGTGACGCTTAGCGCCATCTAGCCGTCTGTTTATGAAACAGATGGCCCAAGCAGTTATTCTTTACAGAATAAATTCAACTTGGAATGATGTCGCTTCGCTATCTAATGCTTTAGAATGTTTTTAACACTCACAGTGTCATATTTTATATTCATAAAGATGAATTAAGAAACCAAAAATTTGCGCACGGGCGGGACTTGAACCAGCAACCTTTTGGCAAACCGGGCCAAACGCTCTTACCAATTGAGCTACCGTGCTGTTAGTCCGACCCTGCGAAATTTGTGGTTTCTTATGAAAACGTCAATTGCGTGACGCTTAGCGCCATCTAGCCGTCTGTTTATGAAACAGATGGCCCAAGCAGTTATTCTTTACAGAATAAATTCAACTTGGAATGATGTCGCTTCGCTATCTAATGCTTTAGAATGTTTTTAACACTCACAGTGTCATATTTTATATTCATAAAGATGAATTAAGAAACCAAAAATTTGCGCACGGGCGGGACTTGAACCAGCAACCTTTTGGCAAACCGGGCCAAACGCTCTTACCAATTGAGCTACCGTGCTGTTAGTCCGACCCTGCGAAATTTGTGGTTTCTTATGAAAACGTCAATTGCGTGACGCTTAGCGCCATCTAGCCGTCTGTTTATGAAACAGATGGCCCAAGCAGTTATTCTTTACAGAATAAATTCAACTTGGAATGATGTCGCTTCGCTATCTAATGCTTTAGAATGTTTTTAACACTCACAGTGTCATATTTTATATTCATAAAGATGAATTAAGAAACCAAAAATTTGCGCACGGGCGGGACTTGAACCAGCAACCTTTTGGCAAACCGGGCCAAACGCTCTTACCAATTGAGCTACCGTGCTGTTAGTCCGACCCTGCGAAATTTGTGGTTTCTTATGAAAACGTCAATTGCGTGACGCTTAGCGCCATCTAGCCGTCTGTTTATGAAACAGATGGCCCAAGCAGTTATTCTTTACAGAATAAATTCAACTTGGAATGATGTCGCTTCGCTATCTAATGCTTTAGAATGTTTTTAACACTCACAGTGTCATATTTTATATTCATAAAGATGAATTAAGAAACCAAAAATTTGCGCACGGGCGGGACTTGAACCAGCAACCTTTTGGCAAACCGGGCCAAACGCTCTTACCAATTGAGCTACCGTGCTGTTAGTCCGACCCTGCGAAATTTGTGGTTTCTTATGAAAACGTCAATTGCGTGACGCTTAGCGCCATCTAGCCGTCTGTTTATGAAACAGATGGCCCAAGCAGTTATTCTTTACAGAATAAATTCAACTTGGAATGATGTCGCTTCGCTATCTAATGCTTTAGAATGTTTTTAACACTCACAGTGTCATATTTTATATTCATAAAGATGAATTAAGAAACCAAAAATTTGCGCACGGGCGGGACTTGAACCAGCAACCTTTTGGCAAACCGGGCCAAACGCTCTTACCAATTGAGCTACCGTGCTGTTAGTCCGACCCTGCGAAATTTGTGGTTTCTTATGAAAACGTCAATTGCGTGACGCTTAGCGCCATCTAGCCGTCTGTTTATGAAACAGATGGCCCAAGCAGTTATTCTTTACAGAATAAATTCAACTTGGAATGATGTCGCTTCGCTATCTAATGCTTTAGAATGTTTTTAACACTCACAGTGTCATATTTTATATTCATAAAGATGAATTAAGAAACCAAAAATTTGCGCACGGGCGGGACTTGAACCAGCAACCTTTTGGCAAACCGGGCCAAACGCTCTTACCAATTGAGCTACCGTGCTGTTAGTCCGACCCTGCGAAATTTGTGGTTTCTTATGAAAACGTCAATTGCGTGACGCTTAGCGCCATCTAGCCGTCTGTTTATGAAACAGATGGCCCAAGCAGTTATTCTTTACAGAATAAATTCAACTTGGAATGATGTCGCTTCGCTATCTAATGCTTTAGAATGTTTTTAACACTCACAGTGTCATATTTTATATTCATAAAGATGAATTAAGAAACCAAAAATTTGCGCACGGGCGGGACTTGAACCAGCAACCTTTTGGCAAACCGGGCCAAACGCTCTTACCAATTGAGCTACCGTGCTGTTAGTCCGACCCTGCGAAATTTGTGGTTTCTTATGAAAACGTCAATTGCGTGACGCTTAGCGCCATCTAGCCGTCTGTTTATGAAACAGATGGCCCAAGCAGTTATTCTTTACAGAATAAATTCAACTTGGAATGATGTCGCTTCGCTATCTAATGCTTTAGAATGTTTTTAACACTCACAGTGTCATATTTTATATTCATAAAGATGAATTAAGAAACCAAAAATTTGCGCACGGGCGGGACTTGAACCAGCAACTTTTTGGCAAACCGGGCCAAACGCTCTTACCAATTGAGCTACCGTGCTGTTAGTCCGACCCTGCGAAATTTGTGGTTTCTTATGAAAACGTCAATTGCGTGACGCTTAGCGCCATCTAGCCGTCTGTTTATGAAACAGATGGCCCAAGCAGTTATTCTTTACAGAATAAATTCAACTTGGAATGATGTCGCTTCGCTATCTAATGCTTTAGAATGTTTTTAACACTCACAGTGTCATATTTTATATTCATAAAGATGAATTAAGAAACCAAAAATTTGCGCACGGGCGGGACTTGAACCAGCAACTTTTTGGCAAACCGGGCCAAACGCTCTTACCAATTGAGCTACCGTGCTGTTAGTCCGACCCTGCGAAATTTGTGGTTTCTTATGAAAACGTCAATTGCGTGACGCTTAGCGCCATCTAGCCGTCTGTTTATGAAACAGATGGCCCAAGCAGTTATTCTTTACAGAATAAATTCAACTTGGAATGATGTCGCTTCGCTATCTAATGCTTTAGAATGTTTTTAACACTCACAGTGTCATATTTTATATTCATAAAGATGAATTAAGAAACCAAAAATTTGCGCACGGGCGGGACTTGAACCAGCAACCTTTTGGCAAACCGGGCCAAACGCTCTTACCAATTGAGCTACCGTGCTGTTAGTCCGACCCTGCGAAATTTGTGGTTTCTTATGAAAACGTCAATTGCGTGACGCTTAGCGCCATCTAGCCGTCTGTTTATGAAACAGATGGCCCAAGCAGTTATTCTTTACAGAATAAATTCAACTTGGAATGATGTCGCTTCGCTATCTAATGCTTTAGAATGTTTTTAACACTCACAGTGTCATATTTTATATTCATAAAGATGAATTAAGAAACCAAAAATTTGCGCACGGGCGGGACTTGAACCAGCAACCTTTTGGCAAACCGGGCCAAACGCTCTTACCAATTGAGCTACCGTGCTGTTAGTCCGACCCTGCGAAATTTGTGGTTTCTTATGAAAACGTCAATTGCGTGACGCTTAGCGCCATCTAGCCGTCTGTTTATGAAACAGATGGCCCAAGCAGTTATTCTTTACAGAATAAATTCAACTTGGAATGATGTCGCTTCGCTATCTAATGCTTTAGAATGTTTTTAACACTCACAGTGTCATATTTTATATTCATAAAGATGAATTAAGAAACCAAAAATTTGCGCACGGGCGGGACTTGAACCAGCAACCTTTTGGCAAACCGGGCCAAACGCTCTTACCAATTGAGCTACCGTGCTGTTAGTCCGACCCTGCGAAATTTGTGGTTTCTTATGAAAACGTCAATTGCGTGACGCTTAGCGCCATCTAGCCGTCTGTTTATGAAACAGATGGCCCAAGCAGTTATTCTTTACAGAATAAATTCAACTTGGAATGATGTCGCTTCGCTATCTAATGCTTTAGAATGTTTTTAACACTCACAGTGTCATATTTTATATTCATAAAGATGAATTAAGAAACCAAAAATTTGCGCACGGGCGGGACTTGAACCAGCAACCTTTTGGCAAACCGGGCCAAACGCTCTTACCAATTGAGCTACCGTGCTGTTAGTCCGACCCTGCGAAATTTGTGGTTTCTTATGAAAACGTCAATTGCGTGACGCTTAGCGCCATCTAGCCGTCTGTTTATGAAACAGATGGCCCAAGCAGTTATTCTTTACAGAATAAATTCAACTTGGAATGATGTCGCTTCGCTATCTAATGCTTTAGAATGTTTTTAACACTCACAGTGTCATATTTTATATTCATAAAGATGAATTAAGAAACCAAAAATTTGCGCACGGGCGGGACTTGAACCAGCAACCTTTTGGCAAACCGGGCCAAACGCTCTTACCAATTGAGCTACCGTGCTGTTAGTCCGACCCTGCGAAATTTGTGGTTTCTTATGAAAACGTCAATTGCGTGACGCTTAGCGCCATCTAGCCGTCTGTTTATGAAACAGATGGCCCAAGCAGTTATTCTTTACAGAATAAATTCAACTTGGAATGATGTCGCTTCGCTATCTAATGCTTTAGAATGTTTTTAACACTCACAGTGTCATATTTTATATTCATAAAGATGAATTAAGAAACCAAAAATTTGCGCACGGGCGGGACTTGAACCAGCAACCTTTTGGCAAACCGGGCCAAACGCTCTTACCAATTGAGCTACCGTGCTGTTAGTCCGACCCTGCGAAATTTGTGGTTTCTTATGAAAACGTCAATTGCGTGACGCTTAGCGCCATCTAGCCGTCTGTTTATGAAACAGATGGCCCAAGCAGTTATTCTTTACAGAATAAATTCAACTTGGAATGATGTCGCTTCGCTATCTAATGCTTTAGAATGTTTTTAACACTCACAGTGTCATATTTTATATTCATAAAGATGAATTAAGAAACCAAAAATTTGCGCACGGGCGGGACTTGAACCAGCAACCTTTTTGGCAAACCGGGCCAAACGCTCTTACCAATTGAGCTACCGTGCTGTTAGTCCGACCCTGCGAAATTTGTGGTTTCTTATGAAAACGTCAATTGCGTGACGCTTAGCGCCATCTAGCCGTCTGTTTATGAAACAGATGGCCCAAGCAGTTATTCTTTACAGAATAAATTCAACTTGGAATGATGTCGCTTCGCTATCTAATGCTTTAGAATGTTTTTAACACTCACAGTGTCATATTTTATATTCATAAAGATGAATTAAGAAACCAAAAATTTGCGCACGGGCGGGACTTGAACCAGCAACCTTTTGGCAAACCGGGCCAAACGCTCTTACCAATTGAGCTACCGTGCTGTTAGTCCGACCCTGCGAAATTTGTGGTTTCTTATGAAAACGTCAATTGCGTGACGCTTAGCGCCATCTAGCCGTCTGTTTATGAAACAGATGGCCCAAGCAGTTATTCTTTACAGAATAAATTCAACTTGGAATGATGTCGCTTCGCTATCTAATGCTTTAGAATGTTTTTAACACTCACAGTGTCATATTTTATATTCATAAAGATGAATTAAGAAACCAAAAATTTGCGCACGGGCGGGACTTGAACCAGCAACCTTTTGGCAAACCGGGCCAAACGCTCTTACCAATTGAGCTACCGTGCTGTTAGTCCGACCCTGCGAAATTTGTGGTTTCTTATGAAAACGTCAATTGCGTGACGCTTAGCGCCATCTAGCCGTCTGTTTATGAAACAGATGGCCCAAGCAGTTATTCTTTACAGAATAAATTCAACTTGGAATGATGTCGCTTCGCTATCTAATGCTTTAGAATGTTTTTAACACTCACAGTGTCATATTTTATATTCATAAAGATGAATTAAGAAACCAAAAATTTGCGCACGGGCGGGACTTGAACCAGCAACCTTTTGGCAAACCGGGCCAAACGCTCTTACCAATTGAGCTACCGTGCTGTTAGTCCGACCCTGCGAAATTTGTGGTTTCTTATGAAAACGTCAATTGCGTGACGCTTAGCGCCATCTAGCCGTCTGTTTATGAAACAGATGGCCCAAGCAGTTATTCTTTACAGAATAAATTCAACTTGGAATGATGTCGCTTCGCTATCTAATGCTTTAGAATGTTTTTAACACTCACAGTGTCATATTTTATATTCATAAAGATGAATTAAGAAACCAAAAATTTGCGCACGGGCGGGACTTGAACCAGCAACCTTTTGGCAAACCGGGCCAAACGCTCTTACCAATTGAGCTACCGTGCTGTTAGTCCGACCCTGCGAAATTTGTGGTTTCTTATGAAAACGTCAATTGCGTGACGCTTAGCGCCATCTAGCCGTCTGTTTATGAAACAGATGGCCCAAGCAGTTATTCTTTACAGAATAAATTCAACTTGGAATGATGTCGCTTCGCTATCTAATGCTTTAGAATGTTTTTAACACTCACAGTGTCATATTTTATATTCATAAAGATGAATTAAGAAACCAAAAATTTGCGCACGGGCGGGACTTGAACCAGCAACCTTTTTGGCAAACCGGGCCAAACGCTCTTACCAATTGAGCTACCGTGCTGTTAGTCCGACCCTGCGAAATTTGTGGTTTCTTATGAAAACGTCAATTGCGTGACGCTTAGCGCCATCTAGCCGTCTGTTTATGAAACAGATGGCCCAAGCAGTTATTCTTTACAGAATAAATTCAACTTGGAATGATGTCGCTTCGCTATCTAATGCTTTAGAATGTTTTTAACACTCACAGTGTCATATTTTATATTCATAAAGATGAATTAAGAAACCAAAAATTTGCGCACGGGCGGGACTTGAACCAGCAACCTTTTGGCAAACCGGGCCAAACGCTCTTACCAATTGAGCTACCGTGCTGTTAGTCCGACCCTGCGAAATTTGTGGTTTCTTATGAAAACGTCAATTGCGTGACGCTTAGCGCCATCTAGCCGTCTGTTTATGAAACAGATGGCCCAAGCAGTTATTCTTTACAGAATAAATTCAACTTGGAATGATGTCGCTTCGCTATCTAATGCTTTAGAATGTTTTTAACACTCACAGTGTCATATTTTATATTCATAAAGATGAATTAAGAAACCAAAAATTTGCGCACGGGCGGGACTTGAACCAGCAACCTTTTGGCAAACCGGGCCAAACGCTCTTACCAATTGAGCTACCGTGCTGTTAGTCCGACCCTGCGAAATTTGTGGTTTCTTATGAAAACGTCAATTGCGTGACGCTTAGCGCCATCTAGCCGTCTGTTTATGAAACAGATGGCCCAAGCAGTTATTCTTTACAGAATAAATTCAACTTGGAATGATGTCGCTTCGCTATCTAATGCTTTAGAATGTTTTTAACACTCACAGTGTCATATTTTATATTCATAAAGATGAATTAAGAAACCAAAAATTTGCGCACGGGCGGGACTTGAACCAGCAACCTTTTGGCAAACCGGGCCAAACGCTCTTACCAATTGAGCTACCGTGCTGTTAGTCCGACCCTGCGAAATTTGTGGTTTCTTATGAAAACGTCAATTGCGTGACGCTTAGCGCCATCTAGCCGTCTGTTTATGAAACAGATGGCCCAAGCAGTTATTCTTTACAGAATAAATTCAACTTGGAATGATGTCGCTTCGCTATCTAATGCTTTAGAATGTTTTTAACACTCACAGTGTCATATTTTATATTCATAAAGATGAATTAAGAAACCAAAAATTTGCGCACGGGCGGGACTTGAACCAGCAACCTTTTGGCAAACCGGGCCAAACGCTCTTACCAATTGAGCTACCGTGCTGTTAGTCCGACCCTGCGAAATTTGTGGTTTCTTATGAAAACGTCAATTGCGTGACGCTTAGCGCCATCTAGCCGTCTGTTTATGAAACAGATGGCCCAAGCAGTTATTCTTTACAGAATAAATTCAACTTGGAATGATGTCGCTTCGCTATCTAATGCTTTAGAATGTTTTTAACACTCACAGTGTCATATTTTATATTCATAAAGATGAATTAAGAAACCAAAAATTTGCGCACGGGCGGGACTTGAACCAGCAACCTTTTGGCAAACCGGGCCAAACGCTCTTACCAATTGAGCTACCGTGCTGTTAGTCCGACCCTGCGAAATTTGTGGTTTCTTATGAAAACGTCAATTGCGTGACGCTTAGCGCCATCTAGCCGTCTGTTTATGAAACAGATGGCCCAAGCAGTTATTCTTTACAGAATAAATTCAACTTGGAATGATGTCGCTTCGCTATCTAATGCTTTAGAATGTTTTTAACACTCACAGTGTCATATTTTATATTCATAAAGATGAATTAAGAAACCAAAAATTTGCGCACGGGCGGGACTTGAACCAGCAACCTTTTGGCAAACCGGGCCAAACGCTCTTACCAATTGAGCTACCGTGCTGTTAGTCCGACCCTGCGAAATTTGTGGTTTCTTATGAAAACGTCAATTGCGTGACGCTTAGCGCCATCTAGCCGTCTGTTTATGAAACAGATGGCCCAAGCAGTTATTCTTTACAGAATAAATTCAACTTGGAATGATGTCGCTTCGCTATCTAATGCTTTAGAATGTTTTTAACACTCACAGTGTCATATTTTATATTCATAAAGATGAATTAAGAAACCAAAAATTTGCGCACGGGCGGGACTTGAACCAGCAACCTTTTGGCAAACCGGGCCAAACGCTCTTACCAATTGAGCTACCGTGCTGTTAGTCCGACCCTGCATTTCATAAACAGACGGCTAGATGGCGCTAAGCGTCACGCAATTGACGTTTTCATAAGAAACCACAAATTTCGCAGGGTCGGACTAACAGCACGGTAGCTCAATTGGTAAGAGCGTTTGGCCCGGTTTGCCAAAAGGTTGCTGGTTCAAGTCCCGCCCGTGCGCAAAATTTTTGGTTTCTTAATTCATCTTTATGAATATAAAATATGACACTGTGAGTGTTAAAAACATTCTAAAGCATTAGATAGCGAAGCGACATCATTCCAAGTTGAATTTATTCTGTAAAGAATAACTGCTTGGGCCATCTGTTTCATAAACAGACGGCTAGATGGCGCTAAGCGTCACGCAATTGACGTTTTCATAAGAAACCACAAATTTCGCAGGGTCGGACTAACAGCACGGTAGCTCAATTGGTAAGAGCGTTTGGCCCGGTTTGCCAAAAAGTTGCTGGTTCAAGTCCCGCCCGTGCGCAAATTTTTGGTTTCTTAATTCATCTTTATGAATATAAAATATGACACTGTGAGTGTTAAAAACATTCTAAAGCATTAGATAGCGAAGCGACATCATTCCAAGTTGAATTTATTCTGTAAAGAATAACTGCTTGGGCCATCTGTTTCATAAACAGACGGCTAGATGGCGCTAAGCGTCACGCAATTGACGTTTTCATAAGAAACCACAAATTTCGCAGGGTCGGACTAACAGCACGGTAGCTCAATTGGTAAGAGCGTTTGGCCCGTTTTGCCAAAAGGTTGCTGGTTCAAGTCCCGCCCGTGCGCAAATTTTTGGTTTCTTAATTCATCTTTATGAATATAAAATATGACACTGTGAGTGTTAAAAACATTCTAAAGCATTAGATAGCGAAGCGACATCATTCCAAGTTGAATTTATTCTGTAAAGAATAACTGCTTGGGCCATCTGTTTCATAAACAGACGGCTAGATGGCGCTAAGCGTCACGCAATTGACGTTTTCATAAGAAACCACAAATTTCGCAGGGTCGGACTAACAGCACGGTAGCTCAATTGGTAAGAGCGTTTGGCCCGGTTTGCCAAAAGGTTGCTGGTTCAAGTCCCGCCCGTGCGCAAATTTTTGGTTTCTTAATTCATCTTTATGAATATAAAATATGACACTGTGAGTGTTAAAAACATTCTAAAGCATTAGATAGCGAAGCGACATCATTCCAAGTTGAATTTATTCTGTAAAGAATAACTGCTTGGGCCATCTGTTTCATAAACAGACGGCTAGATGGCGCTAAGCGTCACGCAATTGACGTTTTCATAAGAAACCACAAATTTCGCAGGGTCGGACTAACAGCACGGTAGCTCAATTGGTAAGAGCGTTTGGCCCGGTTTGCCAAAAGGTTGCTGGTTCAAGTCCCGCCCGTGCGCAAATTTTTGGTTTCTTAATTCATCTTTATGAATATAAAATATGACACTGTGAGTGTTAAAAACATTCTAAAGCATTAGATAGCGAAGCGACATCATTCCAAGTTGAATTTATTCTGTAAAGAATAACTGCTTGGGCCATCTGTTTCATAAACAGACGGCTAGATGGCGCTAAGCGTCACGCAATTGACGTTTTCATAAGAAACCACAAATTTCGCAGGGTCGGACTAACAGCACGGTAGCTCAATTGGTAAGAGCGTTTGGCCCGGTTTGCCAAAAGGTTGCTGGTTCAAGTCCCGCCCGTGCGCAAATTTTTGGTTTCTTAATTCATCTTTATGAATATAAAATATGACACTGTGAGTGTTAAAAACATTCTAAAGCATTAGATAGCGAAGCGACATCATTCCAAGTTGAATTTATTCTGTAAAGAATAACTGCTTGGGCCATCTGTTTCATAAACAGACGGCTAGATGGCGCTAAGCGTCACGCAATTGACGTTTTCATAAGAAACCACAAAATTTCGCAGGGTCGGACTAACAGCACGGTAGCTCAATTGGTAAGAGCGTTTGGCCCGGTTTGCCAAAAGGTTGCTGGTTCAAGTCCCGCCCGTGCGCAAATTTTTGGTTTCTTAATTCATCTTTATGAATATAAAATATGACACTGTGAGTGTTAAAAACATTCTAAAGCATTAGATAGCGAAGCGACATCATTCCAAGTTGAATTTATTCTGTAAAGAATAACTGCTTGGGCCATCTGTTTCATAAACAGACGGCTAGATGGCGCTAAGCGTCACGCAATTGACGTTTTCATAAGAAACCACAAATTTCGCAGGGTCGGACTAACAGCACGGTAGCTCAATTGGTAAGAGCGTTTGGCCCGGTTTGCCAAAAGGTTGCTGGTTCAAGTCCCGCCCGTGCGCAAATTTTTGGTTTCTTAATTCATCTTTATGAATATAAAATATGACACTGTGAGTGTTAAAAACATTCTAAAGCATTAGATAGCGAAGCGACATCATTCCAAGTTGAATTTATTCTGTAAAGAATAACTGCTTGGGCCATCTGTTTCATAAACAGACGGCTAGATGGCGCTAAGCGTCACGCAATTGACGTTTTCATAAGAAACCACAAATTTCGCAGGGTCGGACTAACAGCACGGTAGCTCAATTGGTAAGAGCGTTTGGCCCGGTTTGCCAAAAGGTTGCTGGTTCAAGTCCCGCCCGTGCGCAAATTTTTGGTTTCTTAATTCATCTTTATGAATATAAAATATGACACTGTGAGTGTTAAAAACATTCTAAAGCATTAGATAGCGAAGCGACATCATTCCAAGTTGAATTTATTCTGTAAAGAATAACTGCTTGGGCCATCTGTTTCATAAACAGACGGCTAGATGGCGCTAAGCGTCACGCAATTGACGTTTTCATAAGAAACCACAAAATTTCGCAGGGTCGGACTAACAGCACGGTAGCTCAATTGGTAAGAGCGTTTGGCCCGGTTTGCCAAAAGGTTGCTGGTTCAAGTCCCGCCCGTGCGCAAATTTTTGGTTTCTTAATTCATCTTTATGAATATAAAATATGACACTGTGAGTGTTAAAAACATTCTAAAGCATTAGATAGCGAAGCGACATCATTCCAAGTTGAATTTATTCTGTAAAGAATAACTGCTTGGGCCATCTGTTTCATAAACAGACGGCTAGATGGCGCTAAGCGTCACGCAATTGACGTTTTCATAAGAAACCACAAATTTCGCAGGGTCGGACTAACAGCACGGTAGCTCAATTGGTAAGAGCGTTTGGCCCGGTTTGCCAAAAGGTTGCTGGTTCAAGTCCCGCCCGTGCGCAAATTTTTGGTTTCTTAATTCATCTTTATGAATATAAAATATGACACTGTGAGTGTTAAAAACATTCTAAAGCATTAGATAGCGAAGCGACATCATTCCAAGTTGAATTTATTCTGTAAAGAATAACTGCTTGGGCCATCTGTTTCATAAACAGACGGCTAGATGGCGCTAAGCGTCACGCAATTGACGTTTTCATAAGAAACCACAAATTTCGCAGGGTCGGACTAACAGCACGGTAGCTCAATTGGTAAGAGCGTTTGGCCCGGTTTGCCAAAAGGTTGCTGGTTCAAGTCCCGCCCGTGCGCAAATTTTTGGTTTCTTAATTCATCTTTATGAATATAAAATATGACACTGTGAGTGTTAAAAACATTCTAAAGCATTAGATAGCGAAGCGACATCATTCCAAGTTGAATTTATTCTGTAAAGAATAACTGCTTGGGCCATCTGTTTCATAAACAGACGGCTAGATGGCGCTAAGCGTCACGCAATTGACGTTTTCATAAGAAACCACAAATTTCGCAGGGTCGGACTAACAGCACGGTAGCTCAATTGGTAAGAGCGTTTGGCCCGGTTTGCCAAAAGGTTGCTGGTTCAAGTCCCGCCCGTGCGCAAATTTTTGGTTTCTTAATTCATCTTTATGAATAAGAAAAGATTTATAAAAACGACGACCTCCGTGGTTGAGTGGCTAGCACGCCGGTTTCAAGCGTCGCCATCTCGTGTGGTTCCGGGTTCGATTCCCGGTCGGGTCAATGTAGAAAACGATCTTTTCTATATTGTCTCGGGTCTGGGTGTTGTGGTACCACCGTTGTGTCTGATTTCCATGACACAAGTGCATTGGCTACTTACTTTGGGATCAGAGCAATGTATGTGATTGGTGTCCAATATTTATTTAAAAAATAAAAAAATACCCCATATTGATTTTTATGATGCTTTCTTATGACAGTGTATGTTTTTTTTAAATAGGTTGATGAAAATGAACCACCCTCCCACAACTATGCATTAAATATCAATAATTTTTCTGCATTTACAAGTTTTGTGAATAAGGGAAAGTTGTGTTTTGCTTCAGACAGTGTCTTCGAAATTATTAAATACGTGAATGACATTTTTAAGCAAACAATTGCAACGGGTAACCTTCATGCTGACAATATAATATCAAAATTAATCATGGCCACGCTACAAAAATTTCAGCCCCGTTTGCAAAAAATATTTACGCCAGGACATCCAGTCACGAATTCAATTATTTGTCTTGATTTATACGAGACCGAACTTGTTAAATACATAGCAAACAAGTTTTTGCAAATAAGGATGTCCTCTTATTTAAAAAATCACACTCAAAAAATCTTAGGTGATATTCGCACAAAACGACAAAAGTTACATAAAACTATATTATTTTCACATGTTTAGTTTTATTTATTGATTAGACTTTTAAGTGTGTATTGAAAATGATTGTAAACTTTTATAAATAAGTAACGAATTATATGATTTGAGTACTAACATAATGTTGATTTTTATTTATAGTTTTTTAATCGACAGTATAATAATTTAGTGGGTGCGATTCCAATTTCATGGATTCGCTTTTCCTTTTGAGTGAGTGAATGAAAAGAGAAAAAGAGAATGACCCGGTAGGGCAGGCTACACTGTATAAAATATTACACGGTGTATAGTAGGTTTGTATCCTATTAAGATGAAACTCTAATCTCAACTACTATAACTTAGTTGAAAAATTGGCTACCTACTTAAATAGATTATTTAAAAAAAGCAATCTAGTTTATTTTCTTACCACCAGTTTACTATTATTATTTTCAACTAAAGTTCTGCTGGGCACAAAAAAACAAGTCCCGCAATTTTTCCATCATCGGGGCGGGCCGCACCGCAACGCATTCATTGCTCTATTATTATTATTTTTCAGATAAGAGATGTTTTTTTTTTAATCCTTAATATATTAAGTAATATCCTTAATATTTATGTATAATAAAGTCGCTCACTTATTTTGATCGTAGCTTCCTTTATTATTTTATAACGTGTTGTCACCCCACTGAAAGAGACAGCAAATAACAATGACGTCATTCAAGGTCAAATTGTTTAGCTTCAGTCTTTTCTTCATAATGCAATCTCCAGTTTGTATATAAGCTTCTTGGTGGAAACCTACTACAACGAACTATTGACATGTTTAAAGACAAATAATTGGGATCCAAATATTGTGTATACAGACTACAGAGAAAGATTTTATCTAACACTTGAAACTTTTTTTCAAATTGTTTTCTTTTAACATCAATATATTTTGTAGTGTGGATAGGAATATAAAGTGTTTCTAGTGTGGGTGCTTAAAGATTTCTGAAGTGGAGTAAAAAGTTAAGGAACATAATTTTTAAGTAGACGTCGATGGTTTGGTGTCAGGCTTTAACAATTTGGGGTATATTACTGATGAAATATATAAGTGTGTAACGACATACTTTTTGAACATTATCTACGTAATTTATGTTTAAATACATTAACTCTTTAAGCTGATATTGTAATGTTGACGTTATTTCTATTATAAATAAATATGCAAAATTTTTATCTACAGTGTCTGTGCTTATTTAATTATTTAGGTAGATTAAGGTTTTTTCCCACTGCTCGGTACCATAACATGACCGTGCTAGAAACATGTCAGCAGGCACGGCACGTTCTACCTTGCCCACTGAACGGGTTGACAGCGTCCTGTCTCACCGTTATATGAAGCTAGAGCGAGCGAGTACTTATTTGCCGGTGCTGACACGCGACGGTGTTGGACAATGACAGAACGGTCTGGTGGAGGTGTAGTAATGTTCAATAGAAAAAAAATATTTTATGCCTGACGCGTTCCGAGCACTTGCACTTGGTATGCTACCTTGGACGAATAAACTACTGGACGCGCAATGACGGGCAATTTTGCCTGTGCTCCCTTGGCAACGAAGCGGGCTTTTTGGCCTCACTAACAGGTGACGTCTTGTCAGTACGGCGATAGAGCTCAGTGAGAAAAATTGTCGGAAAAAAGGGGTAAATGTGCCGTATTTTAGTGTAAAAATTAAAGTGGCAAGACAATTAATATTTATTTTCATCCGTAAGTAACTTTTTATCCCAATTAATCTGTTCATTTTTCTTAAAAATGTAAAATGTATTTTCCAAGAGAACAGTTACATTGTCATTAAAAAAAGAAGTAGTCAGTTACTACACAATCAACAAGATAACGTATACTTTATACGTTAGGATTATCGTACGTTCATCATTCGTTCCCTTGTCAGTTTAGTTTTAATTGTGCGTTCATATCGATAAACGTACTTTTATATATTTTTAATATAAATACTTTTAAAATAAAATTATAAATCTGTTAAATATATCACTCGTGTAATGAAGATTAAGGTAATATAAAAAATGCAACGGTTTGCTTTAAAAAGCAAAATGGATCCCCACAAAACATCACCGAATATGTGGTATCCATTTTACACCAAGTGCGATTTAATGCAAACAAAAAATTTACTGGTTATTCATTCGTCAATTCGCACATATCGATAAAAAGATATTGACACTTTAGTGCATACTGTTCGAGATCGGCAGTGGATTCAACGTGGAGGGCAAAAACATAAGGGAAATTTTCATTGTCCGTCAGGACTCACCTATTATTCGCCAATAGCTGTTTTCAGGGTTGCAGGTGATCACCGAGGACACAGGCACAGTCACAAAGGTCTTCAGGTAAGTTTTTGGGTAAAACACACGCGAAATTGAGTCCTGGTAGGTTAGTTAGTGTCAAGGGAACAACGCCTCGTGAGCGACTACTTTACGGGGTTCTCAAGACAAACAAAAAAATAGGTAAGTATTCAAAATGATGTGCGTAGGAGCGCGCGCCGTAAGACTAGGATGGCAACACATGAATCGATCAAATTATTGTAGTAAACATATCGCCCGCCCTAAACACGTTAAGTGTTTACGAGAAGAAAAGGAAGGGCAAAAGGAAAGGTTATTCACTTAATTGGAAGACAAAACAGCTTCGTCACAGATCTCTTAAGGATACCTGTGGGAGTTTTCACATCAACGACGCGAATAATATTGTCTTTTCCAGGGTATAAATGGGCAATGCGACCACGGCGCCATTGCAAAGGTGGGAGATTGTCGTCTTTTATCAAAACTAGTTCGCCAACTTGGGGAGGATCACAAGGAGTTGTCCACTTATTCCTCGCCTGTAAGGTATTTAAGTACTCTAAATGCCAACGAGACCAAAAGTGCTGCGTGACTTGTTGGATCAGTTGAAACCGTGTAAGGCGATGTAGCTTAACATTCTCATAAGGGTATTCAGGTAAAGCGGTTAAAGGCTGACCAATCAAAAAATGTCCGGGCGTCAATACTTCGACATCATTAGGGTCCGGAGAAAGTGGACATAGGGGCCGCGAGTTTAAAACTGCTTCTATTTTAGTAAAAACAGTTGTTAATTCCTCAAAGGTAAGAGGGGTTTCTCCTATCACGCGTTTGAGATGGAATTTTGCCGATTTCACAGCAGCCTCGAAAAGGCCTCCCCAGTGGGGGCAGACAGGGGGGTCGAAAACCCAGTTAATATTACGCTTGGAAAGTTCAGAACCAATAATAGCTTGATTTTGGGAAAAAAAAGACTCTAACTCCTGTAAATAATTACGTGCACCGATATAATTTCGGCCACAGTCCGAGCGGATAAGGTGAGGTACACCACGACGTGAAACAAATCGGGAAAAGGCGGCAACAAAGGCTTCGGTACTTAGGTCCGACACGACCTCAAGGTGGACTGCCTTGGTGGACAGGCAAACAAACACACAAAGGTAACTCTTAACCAATTTTTTATTCCTATAGGCCTGAACTTTGGTGTAGAAGGGGCCCGCGAAGTCAGTGCCTACACCATCAAATGGTCTAGCCGCGGTGACACGATCCTTAGGAAGATCACCCATAGGAGGCTGGGAGACAGTCGCTTTCAGACGATAACAAGGAAGGCATTTATAAATCACATGTTGAATAGCGCGACGAGCAGACAGGATCCAAAATTCTCTGTTCAATATAGCCAAAAGGGCATTCGCACCTGCGTGAGTATTTTCACGGTGATAATGAGAAATTAATATGCTCACGAAATTACCATTTTTAGGCAGAAGCAGGGGGTGTCTAGCGTCAAAGGGAAGGTCAGAGTATCGTAAACGGCCTCCCACTCGTATAAGGCCTCTGTCATCTAAAAACAGGCTCAATTTTCTTAGGGAGTTGGTGATGGTATCACCCCTTTTCAAACGGTCTAGTTCATTACTGAAGGATGTCAATTGAACAATTTTTGCTAAATATAAAAGAGGTTCTCTACGCTCTTCAGTGCTCAGAAATGAAGAGTAGGATTTAGGATATACAAACCGCCTTAGGTAACAAGTTACATTTATTAACTTGTTCAAGGAACTATACCGCTCTAATAAAAAGGAAGGGTCTGGAGGAGGAACTTCAGCAGACACTACTAAACAACGTAGGCCCGGGAGATCATTGTTCGAGGTAGGTTCCGCAGTCACAGGCCACTGGTCAGGATACTCGGTTAACCACAGAGGTGAAAACCACAGAGTGTGGTTTACCAATTTACAAACAGACATGCCTCTTGATGCACAGTCGCTAGGGTTCATATAGCCAGGAACATGTCTCCAATGACTAGATGTTGGAGAATTATTAATTTGGGAAACACGATTGGACTCAAAAGTCTGAAGTAGGTGGGGAGGTGTTTTCAACCAACACAAAACAATTTTGCTATCCGTCCAACTATGGATTGAAGTCAACACAGACGATCTTTGCAGACAAAGAGCGACGTGATGTAATAATTTAGAGAGGAGGGTAGCTCCTAACAATTCCAATTTGGGAATTGTTAAACGGGTCCTAACGGGTGCAACCTTTGATTTGGCCATAACAAGATGGACGGAGCAATTACCAGACGTATGCTCTGCGCGTAAATAAACGGCCGCGGCATAACCTAACTCTGAGGCATCACAAAAACCATGCAGTGATAAGGAGGAGGAACCGCTAGCAAGAATATGACGAGGAATAGCCACTTCGCTCACTTTGGTCATATCTTGAATGAAGGTAGTCCACTCTAAAGCGAGGGGCTCAGTAAGGGGGTCATCCCAGGAGAGGCCAGATAGCCACAAGCGTTGGATGAACTCTTTGGCCTTGAACACGACTGGAGATATTCAGCCACAGGGGTCATAAATTCGGGCAATCACAGATAATACCTTTCTCTTTGTAATCACTGTCTCACGGGCATTATAGGAACAGTTATAGGTAAATGAGTCACTCACTGGGTTGTACTGAACACCTAAAACTGCAATAGTCTGAGGGTTACCCTGGTCTACGATCGAGTGAGGAAGTTGCAAATGGTCTGATGGCAAATCATCCAAGAGTTCGGGTTTATTAGATATCCACTTACGAAGCTCATACCCACCAGCGGCCATGATGCCTTCGAGCTCTGATTTTAAGGCCCGTGCAGAAGAAATACAAGGTGCTCCACTAAGACAGTCATCCACGTAAATATCCCTTTCAATAACTTCGGCAGCTCGGGGAAAGTTCAACCGCTCCTGTTCTGCGAGCTCAAGAAGAGCGCGAATCGCAATATAAGGACTAGAGCGAAGGCCATACGTATTAGTGTTAAGCTCGTATGTGAGGAGAGGATGAGAAGGGTCCTCACGCCAGAGTACTAGTTGGTACCTTCTGTCCTCAGGGTGTACCCAGGTCATGCGGAACATCATACGAATGTCTGCGACAAACACTACTTCGTGCATGCGGAAATTGGTAAGGATATGGGAGATATCTCGCTGAAGTTTAGGGCCAGTGTGTAAACATTGATTTAAGGACACTTTATTGGATGTCGGGCTGCTCCCATCGAAAACAACTCGTATTTTACCACCAACGCTTTTAAAAACTCCATGGTGGGGAATGAAATAATGTTCACGGGTGTGATCATATGGCGAAAGGGACATGTGGTTCAACTCAATATATTCACGCATAAAGGATATGTTTTTTTTACGAAAGTCAGGATAACCTTGCAAACGCCTTTCAAGGCTACCAAATCGCTTAACGGCATTGGCCTTAGAATCACCGAGGGGTGGACGATCTTGTAAAAAAGGGAGCCTAACCATAAAACGTCCATCATTTCCACGAGTGGTGGTTGCTTTGAAGAATGTCTCACATTCTAAGTCCAACGGGTTTGAATTAGACAGCTGGGGGGCCTCTTCAATCTTCCAGAACCTTTCCACTATTTGGGACAATAAGACTCCAGTCATAGGAGGTTCCAATTCGGATAGACATCCAGGAACAGGGCCTGACAAGACAAACCCAAAGATTGTCAATATGGCAGTTAGGCCATCAGGTAAAACATACAACTCAGGTTTCAACAGGCGGCCAATGATGTCGGCCCCAAGTAGTACACTTATTGTACCAGGTTTATGGAACAGGGGGTCAGCAAGTGGCAGATGCTTGGTACAGATAACAACACTTTTAGGTACATCTACATCCGGGAGGGACCCAGCAATCACGTCGACTACTATGGCGGTAGTCGATATCACAGGTAGGTTAGCATTGACAGGCTTAAACGAAAGGGATACAGTTCCACGAGAATGGACTGACTGTATATTACCTATTCCACGAACGGGCACATGTGAAGGAGTGATAGGTAAGTTCATTTGGTCTGTAACAAACTCTGTGGTGAGGAGGCAGCCTTGGGCGCCGGTATCTAATAAGGCACGGGCTTCCGCGTAATACTCAGACGAAGTTTTAACGTGAATAAGGGCCGTAGGTAAAAGAACGAGAGAATTACGTGAAACTGAAGTAAGGGTAGGTACAGATGGAGGGCTGTCTAGTCAGAATCGTGAAGAGTCGTTTGGTTTCGAATAGAAGGCACGTTCATCCTGAGTTCTTGGAGGAGGGGCGTGATAAACACGATCACTATTAGGTTCAGGTGGAAATCGTCCGCCCGAACGCGGGGGTGAAGCTCTGTGGGAAGTGCGAGGTGGGGGGCTGTTATAGGCTCGAGTGCGTGAGAAAGTACGTTCCTTCAGGTCTCGCGGCGGGGACGTCCTCGGCGAGTTTGAAGGTAAGGCTGTGACGTCACGGTAGGAGCGTTCACGCTGATATTTCACGGGGGCGTCATCGGCGTAACACAGCAACGTATGATGACTAGAACGACGGCAGGTATTACAGCGGTAGTCTCGCTTGCATTGAGAGATGGAGTGTTTATCTAGGCATCGATAACACAAACGGGCGATTGTTGACACCCCGGCTAGTAAATTACCTGACCTACCTATACCTAGGTTTGACGGCCGTCCCGACGGATGGATTAGCTTTATAGACCAGTTCGATAGTGTGGTCGACAATCAGTCGACTTTGACCCCAACCTTAAAGCTTCATTACTTAGTTGGTGCCTTGTCTGATGAGCCCCGTAGGTTGATTCAGCATCTTAAGATTGAAGCGGGCAATTATACTGGGGCCCGTGACCTTCTCAAGCGTAGGTATCACAACCTTCGTGTCCTGGCAGATACGCATATGGTAGCATCATTATCTGCGCGATATGCGTATCTGCCAGGACACGAAGGTTGTGATACCTACGCTTGAGAAGGTCACGGGCCCCAGTATAATTGCCCGCTTCAATCTTAAGATGCGGAATCAACCTACGGGGCTCATCAGACAAGGCACCAACTAAGTAATGAAGCTTTAAGGTTGGGGTCAAAGTCGACTGATTGTCGACCACACTATCGAACTGGTCTATAAAGCTAATCCATCCGTCGGGACGGCCGTCAAACCTAGGTATAGGTAGGTCAGGTAATTTACTAGCCGGGGTGTCAACAATCATGGATCTATTATCCTTCAAGGGCGTACTAGTTCGGGGAGACTCAAACTGGTGAGTTTTTATTACCTCCAACCTAATTTTAAGGTCATCAACTTTGTCCCTCACAACGCGCATCTCATTTTTAATTAGGACATATTCTTGTTCATAAATAGCGGGGTCAAGGTTTCCTAACAACTTCGAACAGGCAGCCCTAAACTTATCACACATAAGTGGGAGGTCAGAAAGACGCGCACGCATGCGATTAACTGAAAAGGTCTCAAGGAAGCGATGGGAATCATCAACCCAATCACTAACATAACGGATTTCACCTAAAGCCTCATGGTATTCAGCTGAGTCCGTGTAAAGTAAGGCCCTTACGGTCTCGTTACTCGCTTCAGAATCAGGCATATTTTAAGTAGGTAGGTACTCAGACTATGATCAATGGGACAAGTTTACTAAATCAATACGTAAGTTTTTAAAACGCAGAGGAATGCAGGACGGCTCATAAAATGTGTACTGAATAAGATAGGTAAGGAATAATCGTAACTCGTAAACAACTCGCATATACACACACGTGGCGGCAGGGACCGGCGAACGTTATCAATAGCACAACAATAGGCAGGAATGCAAGTAATTAAAATGCGCTCACGCACCCAGCAACACAACTAATTATTTAAAATAAATTATGAATTTGGTTATTTAAAGGAACTAAGATGGCTACCGCGTGCAAAAGGGAAATTCAAATATCAGAAAAACTATATGAAAAAATGAGACGTTGTATGTAAAAGGGTGGAAGCTAATAATTACGTTATTTAAAGATGAATAATTATGCAAAGGTCCAAAATAAACTACGCTCTGCTACCAAAGATGTTCGAGATCGGCAGTGGATTCAACGTGGAGGGCAAAAACATAAGGGAAATTTTCATTGTCCATCAGGACTCACCTATTATTCGCCAATAGCTGTTTTCAGGGTTGCAGGTGATCACCGACGACACAGGCACAGTCACAAAGGTCTTCAGGTAAGTTTTTGGGTAAAACACACGCGAAATTGAGTCCTGGTAGGTTAGTTAGTGTCAAGGGAACAACGTCTCGTGAGCGACTACTTTACGGGGTTCTCAACACAAACAAAAAAATAGGTAAGTATTCAAAATGATGTGCGTAGGAGCGCGCGCCGTAAGACTAGGATGGCAACACATGAATCGATCAAATTATTGTAGTAAACACATACTAAATGTGTCAATAATTGACACGACAAGCTCCCCCCGCCCCGCAGAGATTAGTTGATGATGTTTTCATACATTCGCTCTTGCGTTTCATATCCAGTGGTTAATTCATCAAAGTATGCAACAGTGTAGTGTACAAAAATTGTTATAAATAAAAGTCAGAAAAAGAACTGTCACAGATACATGAGAGTGTTTTGCACTGCAGTGGACGCACTTTACATGTTCGTTACATAAAATAACGTTTGACGAGTAATTGTGAATCTGCGTGAATAGGAACGTATCTGTCATTCTAAGTGACAAGCGGACACCTATTATTGACACCAATCGGTGACGAATCAGCTGTTTGTTGTTGTGTCTTGATTTTGTTAGTTTTGTGATGTGTTTTATAAAATATCAATAGCTAGTTTAATTCATTAGAATGTTTTTAACACTCACAGTGTCATATTTTATATTCATAAAGATGAAATAAGAAACCAAAAATTTGCGCACAGGCGGGACTTGAACCAGCAACCTTTTGGCAAACCGGGCCAAACGCTCTTACCAATTGAGCTACCGTGCTGTTAGTCTGACCCTGCGAAATTTGTGGTCTCTTATGTAAACGTCAATTGCGTGACGCTTAGCGCCATCTAGCCGTCTGTTTATGAAACAGATGGCCCAAGCAGTTATTCTTTACAGAATAAATTCAACTTGGAAATTGATGTCGCTTCGCTATCTAATGCTTTAGAATGTTTTTAACACTCACAGTGTCATATTTTATATTCATAAAGATGAAATAAGAAACCAAAAATTTGCGCACGGGCGGGACTTGAACCAGCAACCTTTTGGCAAACCGGGCCAAACGCTCTTACCAATTGAGCTACCGTGCTGTTAGTCTGACCCTGCGAAATTTGTGGTCTCTTATGTAAACGTCAATTGCGTGACGCTTAGCGCCATCTAGCCGTCTGTTTATGAAACAGATGGCCCAAGCAGTTATTCTTTACAGAATAAATTCAACTTGAAAATTGATGTCGCTTCGCTATCTAATGCTTTAGAATGTTTTTAACACTCACAGTGTCATATTTTATATTCATAAAGATGAAATAAGAAACCAAAAATTTGCGCACGGGCGGGACTTGAACCAGCAACCTTTTGGCAAACCGGGCCAAACGCTCTTACCAATTGAGCTACCGTGCTGTTAGTCTGACCCTGCGAAATTTGTGGTCTCTTATGTAAACGTCAATTGCGTGACGCTTAGCGCCATCTAGCCGTCTGTTTATGAAACAGATGGCCCAAGCAGTTATTCTTTACAGAATAAATTCAACTTGGAAATTGATGTCGCTTCGCTATCTAATGCTTTAGAATGTTTTTAACACTCACAGTGTCATATTTTATATTCATAAAGATGAAATAAGAAACCAAAAATTTGCGCACGGGCGGGACTTGAACCAGCAACCTTTTGGCAAACCGGGCCAAACGCTCTTACCAATTGAGCTACCGTGCTGTTAGTCTGACCCTGCGAAATTTGTGGTCTCTTATGTAAACGTCAATTGCGTGACGCTTAGCGCCATCTAGCCGTCTGATGCCCAAAAGATATACTCTCGGCAAATGTTTGATCAGGACTTGAAAACTGTTGCTCCAGCTTGTGTTATTGTGGCAAATACCGCTCTATGGCTTTCTAATGGTTATCAAGAATAAGGCCATGTGCGCAGCAAGACTTTCGAACTCCTGAGGAGAGAGAAGAAGCTGTTGATAGATATAAAAGTATCATTACAGGAATCATTGAAGATTATGTAAGCTGTGGATATTTACTTAAGTAAGATTTTAATAACGATTGTTTTGCCAAAGTTCTTTGCACGTTTTTCGAAATATACCATTGATTAAAGATTTAAAAATTAATTTCATGGAATCACTGCTGTAGACCTCATACCTGAAATAAACGATAGAAGTGAGATGTTTACAAGTGAAGGACTATAATAGTAATAATAATAAATTATATTCGGATTGTCGTTGTGACTGGCCACCGTATTAATGACAATAATATTTTAGTGCACAAGTTGAAATCGGATATGGGGACTTTTATTTATTATTATTACTATTATATTGCTAAACTTGTAAACATCAAACACAAGTGCACTCTCCATTCCTTTCATTCGAATAGCCAGATGGGACAGCAATCTGACACGACCGGAGAGTGATCAGGCGTAGGACTAACGGCTTTACGGTTTTCCAAGGCACGGGGTCGAAAAACCGCCAACTTCCAAACTTAGGGCAACTCTAAGAATTTCTGAACAGAAAAACCCAGATTTTGATTTTTTTGACCCGACCCCAGACATCTGGCGCACTCTCTGACGTCTCTTCAAGACCCTTTACACACTGCGCCCTTTAGCAGCAAGATACATGCGCGATGCAGAAGCTGGAAATTGAACATTTATGTACTGTATTTTGGTGACTGCATCGATACTAACGCGTAACTCCATCGATGCTCAATTAAATCTGTTCATTGCGTGGGTCATGATGCAGAAGCACGTTTTCAAAACGCGCGACTGCATCGATGCTAAAAGTCGCAATGTTTGGGGGGTCTAAAGGGCGACCATTGCTATTTCGTATAATGTTAGGTAATGTTACTTTGTCTTAACGAACGTCACCCTACTGACACTACTCCTTTTCAAGATTGAAATATATTCCCTCCCAGCTGAAATCACTGTTTGCTGACGCTGAATGAGGCTATACTTACTTAAGTGCTTTTTATTTATTTATTCGACAACCCTCCATCCGTTTTAATTTTTTCTAGTGCCATCAGATTAATTGGCCCGTTTTGTGCTGCGGGAAGTAAAAGTTAAAAAGGAAAAAAAAACAAATAAAATGAAGGAAATATAACTGAGAGAAAAATTTGTAAAAGAAAAATACGATTCTACAGATTTTAGAAATTAATTACTTTGGAACCTTAATTCGGAAACATCTTCGGAAGTTGGTATAGGGTATACCTACTTTTGAGACTAAACTTTTATCGACACAGCTTATACATCAAATAAATTTTACATTATTGTCACTATTTTATTAATATCTAGGAAAGCGACTACTGATCTTATCAATAAACAAAAACCAAGCTGTTAATAATTTTAACTTGGTATTTTAGCACATCAAAAGTGCAAATATTATTATATATGTAAAGTTCGCAAGCACAATGAGACGTTCAACGTTATTGATAGCGTGGTAAATGTGGACTGTATGATTGGAATAGATGATGGAAACAACGTGTATGTTTTTAGCACAATAATATAACATTGAAATTGATACAATAAGACCCGACAAGACATTACTGCGAACCTGACATATTGACAACTGCCTTTTTTAAAATATAAAATAATGACATGAGTGTATCAAAAAGGTAAAAAAGGTCGGATCGCAGCCAGTCACCAACATACCGGACCCCCAGTGGGACACTAACACGTGGTGGCGACTGACTGGGGTTCGGCTTCCATTAAAATAAGTTTACGGACCGGTCGGCGCAGCAATCCTGCCCTGGTATGGACATCTGCTACGCGAACCGCTCCATCAGGCCCTAAATGGACCTTCGATATTCTTCCTAGGGGCCATAGGCTGCGAGGAAGGCTAGGGTCTGCGATTAACACCACGTCACCCACACTTAGATTCGATGCAGTACTGGTGGCGTGACCTCTTAGTCGAAGCATTGGCAGATATTCACGCACCCATCGTGCCCAGAACTTGTCAGCGAGCCGCAGAGTCTTTCGCCAGTCGCATCTTCTCACTAGATCTGCGTCGGAAAGTGTCGAGGTCCATGGTACGACTGAAGATGTGCCAAGGATGAAATGGAACGGAGTTATGAATTCTGGAGCATCTGGGGATGAAGAAACATAAGTCAGTGGGCGTGCGTTAACTATGGCTTCAGCTTCGAGCAATAGTGTAGCCAAGACGTCTTTTTTTAGTGGTTGGTTTGCGAGACAGGATCTTAGAGCGGTTTTAACTGTTCGCACAAGTCTTTCCCATGCGCCACACATAAACGGGGATGCCGGTGGGATGAAGCGCCATTCAATTCGATGATTTGTGGCGTAGTCTCTCAATGATTCATCGTGTAGACAGCGTAGCTCGCGGGAGGCCCCAACAAAGTTTGTTCCGTTGTCGGAGAAAATAGTAGTAGGAGAGCCTCTGCGAGCGATGAAGCGCCTTAAGCTCATTATGGCGGCATCCGATGATAGTGAATTAACTAGTTCTAGGTGAAGCGCTCTCGTCACTAAGCAAGTGTATAATGCGACGTACCTCTTCTCTTGGCGGCGATGCACCGTTACCATAATGTAGCCAAAATAGTCTAGGCCTACGTGCGTGAAGGGCCTCTTATGATGGTCAAGTCTTTCTGCTGGTAAGTTGCCGGTCTGGGGATGAGAAGGTTGGCTTTTCCATCTTCGACAGTGTAAACAGGTATGCGCTACGCCACGGATGCTATTTCGTGCTTTGAGTATCCAGTATTTCTGTCTAAGTTCGTTCAGCACAAGCTCGTTGAAATGATGCGACGCTTTAATGTGTTCGTGGAGGATGAGTAGTCTTACAGCGTGGTTGCGGCCGTCAAGGATAATTGGAGACTCCAAGCTTTCGCTCACCTCTGGAGTTGACTTTATACGTGAGTCCAGTCTCAATATACCATCTTGGTCGAGAGTCGGTGCAAGTTTAGCAATTCTGCTTGTCCTGGGCACTGGTTTTGCGGATTGTAATGCGGTTAGCTCCTCGGGAAAACTGTCTGTCTGCGCTCTTTTCACCACCATCTTCTCGGCTTCCACGATGTCTGAAGCGTGAAGTTGATAGGGTGACATGGTGCTATCTAAATCTAAATATAATTTAGAATTTGGAGTTACAGGTCGAGACAGTTTAAGCCGGAAAAGTCGTGCGCCCTGGAGGACGCGGGCGGTTGCGCGAAGTAGTCGCAGCCAAGAGCTAAAACGCGACGGGTTAGGGACTGAACTCGATGACAGAGTGTCGAGGAGCAGAACCACCAGCTCCGATTTTAACTCGGGGTCCGGTGAGCTCTCTTCCACGTCGGTATCGGCCTTGGTAGGCCAAGTGCAAGGTGGTTCGAAAAGAAACTGCGGGAAAACCACCGATGAGACGCGGTAAAGTTCATTTTCTTTGGTTTAGTTGCATCGTCAGCAACGTTGAGAGAGGTAGGGATCCACCTCCAATTGGATGGATTGGTGGTCTCCAGTATCTCTCCCAACCTGTGCGCGACAAACGGTTTAAACGCGCGAGCGTCGCTCCGAATCCACTTGAGGACTGTGGTGGAATCGGTCCAAAAATGATTTCGGAGGGCTTAATGCGATGGGCTTGAATAAACGTTTGTGCAAAACGTGATGCAATCAGCGCGGCTTGTAATTCCAAACGAGGAATAGAAACCGGTTTGAGAGGAGAGACGCGTGCCTTGCTCCCAATAAGAGTCGTAGATACGGTGCCGTCGCTGTAACTGAAACGCCAATAAGCAACGCAGGCGTAAGCTTGCTCGCCGCCGTCGGCGATCACGTGCAGCTGAACGTCTAAAACATCAGACCTAGTCATATACCAGCGAGGAATTTTTATATTGGCCGCGACCCCTAACTGTGTGAACCAGTCGTTGCATTCACTTATGTACGCCTCGGGAAGTTGCGTATCCCAACCAGCACCTGCCCGCCACAATCTTTGAATTAAAATACGGCCCCATATAACGACTGGCATTAATAAGCCAATCCCCAAGGAGAGAGAATTCCTTGGGGGCGAGGGAAAGAGCTGGATGGTTTGACGTCCACGCGCGCATCTCAAAACCGTAAGCCTTATGCACCGTGACAACATCAGCGGCGAGTTGTGCTGCGTCAGCAGCGCTGGAGTAGCTGCCGAGGTAGTCGTCCATATAGTGGTCATAGATTATTGCCTTACAGGCAGACGGATAATCGGCTTCCAGCATTTTCGCGTTTTTGTTTTTAATGTAGAGCGCAATAAATGGACTCGAAACCGCGCCAAATATCATCGAAGACATTCTGTATTCTTTCAGGTTGCCGTCCTTTCCACGCCAGAGAAACCGTTGGGCGTCCCTATCTCGTGGAGAAATTTTAACTTGGGGGAACATCTCCTTGATGTCTCCATTCATGGCGACTTCGCCTTCTCTAAAGCGGAACAAAATGTCGAGGAGTAGAGACAGCAATTCGGGGCCTTGCAGGAGTAAGCTGTTAAGGCTCACGCCTTTCGTGGCTGCGGCGGCGTCATGGACGGCTCTTAGTTTTCTTTTTTGAGGATGAAAAACACCAAAGATAGGCAGGTACCAGCGGATGGAACCATCTGCGTTGATGTACGAAGAGTTTGCTGATAGTCGCTGGTGATTGGTCTTCGGGTCACATTCTTCAGCATAACCTTTACTGATAACGTCATTTATAAATTGTTGAAAAGCTGTAGCAAACGCTGGGTCCTTTGACATTTGACGTTCTAGTGCCTTGAAGCGTGACAGTGCGGGTAGCTGTCAGGTATTACATTCGGCAAATTCTTTTTCCAGGGCAGTCCAACTTCAAAATGGCCATCGTCGAGCTGACGGGCCGACGATTCGATGACCTCTACGGCTCGTTTGTCATCGTCGTTTGGGCAATGTTCATGTTTTGTTATACCTAAAGCATCAATGTCGTATTGACGTTTGATGAGAGAGTCTAGATCGTCCGAAATATGATTCACAAACTCGTGTGGCTTAGACGAGACGGAGAGTGCGCCATGAAGCACCCAGCCTAATAATGTTCTAGAGGCAACGGGTTCATTCTTTTTCCCGCACCGCACTTCACGACTGATAGATAAGTACCAATTTGGCGCACCGATGAGGACAGTAGGAGGGGTGTCAGTGTATGAAAATTCATCGGATAAGTCCGACAGGTGGCCGTAGTCCGAAAAATTTATTGTATCGGGGTTTTGTGCGCGAAGACCTAACGGTTTAATGGCTCGCGCCTGCTCCACTAGGTACCTATCGGGCCGACTCCGTCCTCGAATGTAGAAGTCTACGTAACTTACTTCGACTTCCTTAGTCATACCACTAACGCCTTCAATGCGTAGACGTTCTTGACAGGTAGGCTTAGCACCGATGCGCGCTGCTACCTCCCCGTCGATCAGCGTCGCTGTACTGCCCTCGTCGAGTAGCGCTGTCGTCTCAATCACACCATCAGGACCCTCGAGTACAATCGGCACCACTTTCAGCAGACCGCGGGCGTGAGTAGCTGATGACAACGATCCTGTTGCATTAATGAAAAAATCAGACGTGTTTGTTATTTTAACGGCGGGATCATTTTTATCGTCGGTATTGTCCATGTTGTTAAAATCGGTAGCGTTAGCAGAAGACGTTTGCGTGTTATTGCACTGACCACTGGGTGCCGGGCTAACTTTAGCATCGGAAATCGCTGTGCCATGAAGGAGTGCGTTGTGACGTCTCGAACATCCGTCAACTCCACAACGTTTAGCACGGCAGTTATTCCACGTGTGTGGGTTAGCTTTTAAGCACCGGTAAAACACTTTACTTTCTCGAACCCAACGCCATCTATCCTCCAGTTTCAGAACTAAAAAGCCCTTGCAGGTTTTAACGTTGTGGGGTCCTTGCTTACAATAAATACAATGCTCAGGACTTTTGTTGTTAGATACTGTGGCGTGTATAGTTTCTTTCCTTAATTGGGATTTAGAGGAATGTATCGGGTGCGGCGCCTTTACAGTACCATCAGCGACAAAATTGTATCGTAACTGTTTGTCAGCCTCGGTCAGGAGGAAGCGTGACAATAACTCCAATTTTGTGAGCAATTGTTCTTCAAGTACGTAAGCAGAGGCGAAGTCCGTGAAGCGGGCTCTAGTGTGCTCGCTTAGCTTTGTCAGAACGCACTGAAAGAGCTCCGGTGAACACAGATACTCATGTTGTTTAAGTAGTTTAAGAGTAATGAAATAATGTTAAGTAATGAAATTGCGTAGTTTGTTTGCTAACGTATTTAAATCGTCAGGCGGACTTAGCTTAGGACTGTTGCGCAGCTCGGCGACCTCGAGGGCCACCAGCAGTTCCGGCCGTGCGTACGTTTGCTCCAATGCATTCATGACGTCGTCGGGATCCCCGGAGGTCCACAGGAGCGACGCGACGGATTGGTACGCTGCACCGCGTACGGAGTTGTGCAGACGATCTAGGTTCTCTGAAGGGGAAAAATCTGATTTAGTTCTCTCGTAACTGCTCTTAAATTTCATCCATTGACAGACTTCGCCTGAAAATGTGATGAGTTCGGGTTTCTTCGGTTTGTTAGATAGAGCATTAATCGTTTGAGAGAGTTTAGTGATAGGGTCTAGTGAAGAACATTCAGATTGTTCTCGGTAATGTGCCATGTTGTCGTAGTCGGTGACTAAAGCAGTATGTGTGGGTTTTAAACGGGTTGAAAAATTGACATCGGGCATGAAAAACGATACCGTGTTGGTGAGGGGAACCGGTTGTGCATGATGTCCTTCAGTCTTATTACCCGAGGTCACAGTCGGTGCCTCACCAGATACGTTTGGATGAGTTGCCTTAGTCATTTTTACGTTTTGTTGTAAAACCCAATCTACAGTGCGCTTTTCGGAATTAGGATTAGAAAAACACGAACTACGAGATTTGGCTGACTTATCTGTGGCATCTAGGGCAGCAAGTTTTGCTTGTAACTCAGCATGTTCCGCCTCAGACTCGAGACGGGCGAGCTCGCGCTCGCGTTCTGACTGTTGACGTTCGCGCTCTGCCTGTTGGTGTGCGAGTTCGCGCTCGCGTGCTACTTGACGGCGTATTGCGTCTGCTTCCAGAGCCAGCTTCTGAGCGCGGACGGTCGCCGAAGATCGTGACGAGTGAGTGCGCTCACTGCTATACTGTGGACGCTAGAAACGCTTTTAGATGGCGCATCGGCATTTTCCTCATTGTGCGTGCTAGTACGGGCATTTGGGCGTTCGAAAGCGGGGCCAGGTTGTGCCTCGCCGCGGTGAACTATGCCCGCCTGTTGTATGCCCGAGCTTTCAGGAATTGCCGGAGCGCCACCGGTTGTCGTGGCTAAAACCGGGCGGGAGCCACGCGGCGTGCCGCGTTCCGCCCGCTCGACTTCCGTAGCCGTCGAGTCCGCCTTTGTCTTGCTACGTGTTTCCACCATAGTGATGTGAAAATGTACGTAACTACCTAATGCAATGTTTTCAAAAATGAAATGAAACACTACGATGACTTACGTGAAAATTACGAAAAAATATATATTTACGGCAAGAATGGACCAAAATGATAGCGAGTGGTAAATGTGGACTGTATGATTGGAATAGATGATGGACACAACGTGTATGTTTTTAGTACAATAATATTATATTGAAATTGATACAATAAGACCCGACAAGACATTACTGCGAACCTGACATATTAATAACTGCCTTTTTTAAAATAGAAAATAATGACATGAGTGTATCAAAAAGGTAAAAAAGGTCGGATCGCAGCCAGTTACCAACAGTTATAGTCATCGTAATTAACTACAAACACAGCTTACAGTGATAGCGTCAACTCACAATGTAATCTTTCGTAAAACATCCCTGTCTCTGGGACAACTCTGGAAGGTTGTTTTGAAATAAATACACCGGCTCAAAGGTGAGGCTACCTCGCTTTCGTTATCTTTTAACTGCCTAACTACAGCCGTTAAAACAATAAAACAGTCAGACTAAAGTGAGCGAAATTTCCTTTTACCCGATGTTTACCAGCAAACGGCATTATTTAATATTTATGGCTACTTAGATGATGAATGATGATCGAGGAATGAAAAACCTGTAAGCGTTATTTTCCTTTAATTGAGTTCCATTATTTTTGTCTTTATCTCATCGTTTACTGGACTAATATTTTAAGGTAGCTACTCTTTCAAAAACCGTTATATTTTAAGGCATTTCGATAATACTAAGCCAACCTATTCACTTACAGTAATAAGATTGTTTGGCGGCGGCGTCAAAGTGAGTTCGGAATCAATTTCCGTAAATGTATCTTTGCGTGGGTCGCACATTACGGTTCAGATAGCAACAACCTGAGTAAAGTAGAAAATAATACATAAACGAGAATGTTAATGACAAAAAAGAGGATACACGATCGCAATCTGAATAAGGCATCCCCATTTGGCACTGCGCCAGAACTGTTGCTTGTTATACACTATGTAAAGTTAATAATAATTTATGACCCCGCAAAATTTGGAACAAGACCGCATGTTGCAGTATCTGTGATCACATGGGAACTGTGTTCAGTTATACTAGCATTTACAAACATATGTCTAAGTTACGAAGACGGAGACGTTTGTGTCAGTAAAAAAAATATGAACGTAAATATTATTCAAATTTTATACTTAAGGTGACTATGACTGAAAACTGTTATCACTCTATTCCATTCCAATACCCAAAACTTATATTTATTACTATTCATAGGTTTTGATTACACTCATGAAAGGCTTTCTATTCCTAACAAATACCAAATTATAAATATTTATATAGAGCTTAAATTCTATCCTCACGTTGGGAATACAAATTTAAAAGTTTTAGTACAGTCAGACACATAAAGATCTTATTTTCCTTACTTTCTTCTCAATGTACTAGAAGTGTAGACATTTAAAGCAGTTTTTGAAGCTTTCTTTATGAAAATCTCAATGTACCTAATAATAAAATAAATAAATATCCTTTGGACATTCCCACACATCGCCATCTAGTCCCAAAGTAAGCTACTCAAAGCTTGTGTTATGGGTGCCAGACTACGAATATAATACTTAAATACTTTTTGTTTGTAAATACATACATTATATACATAGAAAACACCCAGACCAATACAAACAGACATGTTCATGCACACAAATGTTTGTATTGTGCGGGGATCAAACCCGCAACCCGCTGCGTAGTAGGCGCTTTCTCGACCACTACACCAGACGGGTCGTCTCGGAATGTAGAAAATTATGAGATGTTTAGCGGGTTAATTGATTAATGTCCAAACTTCTCTTTTCCGGTCGCATAGACAAGTGAATAATTTTTCGAGGTAATTTCGAGGTGTCTTGTAACATGCTTTAGAATGTTTTTTTTTTAACACACAGTGTCATATTTTTATATTCATAAAGATGAAATAAGAAACCAAAAATTTGCGCACGGGCGGGACTTGAACCAGCAACCTTTTGGCAGACCGGGCCAAACGCTCTTACCAATTGAGCTACCGTGCTGCCAGTCCGACCCTGCGAAATTTGTGGTCTCTTATGAAAACGTTAATTGCGTGACGCTTAGCGCCATCTAGCCGTCTGTTTATGAAACAGATGGCCCAAGCAGTTATTCTTTACATAATAAATTCAACTTGGAAATTGATGACGCTTGGCTTTCTAATGCTTTAGAATGTTATTTTTTTTTAACACACAGTGTCATATTTTTATATTCATAAAGATGAAATAAGAAACCAAAAATTTGCGCACGGTCGGGACTTGAACCAGCAACCTTTTGGCAGACCGGGCCAAACGCTCTTACCAATTGAGCTACCGTGCTGTCAGTCCGACCCTGCGAAATTTTTGGTTTCTTATTTCATCTTTATGAATATCTTGTAAAATTTATAACATTTCTAGCCCTCAAAGCCTGAATTTCAATATGGCAAAGGCTGAATTGAACACGCTACCATTTTGATAGTAGCTCATTTGCAATAGCTTAAATTACAAAAAAGCCTTTATAGTGAGCTCCTATGAATTAAAATACTTCGCTTGAACATTAGTCTAGTTATACTGTATTTTATTTCTTCCTATTTATTATATTAATCATTCCAATTTATTACTTTTCTAACTCGAACCTACAGCCCGAGTTAAATATAACACAAGCTGAAGTTTTTCGAGCTTAAAATCACTGGAACGTATGAATGCATTTTTGATTCGGAATTCAAACTACAAAGGTAACTTTCTACCTCCTATCTATAGTTTATAATTTTAAAACCGTAGAGCTAACAAAAGCTTTGAATGAAAATAGAGACTAAAATTGGTTGATTGTGCTAACCTCAGTTTTGGGAGTAGCTTTTTTGCAATAGCTTGAATTATAAAAAAGCCTTTAAGTGAGCTCGTATGAATGAACATACCTAGGACAGTAATCTCATTCTTATTGTGATTAAATGTATCTTATTTTTTATGTTACCTATTGAAGTAAATAAATCATACAAGAAGTTACTTTTATACTTAAGATTGGTAATAATAGTAAGTCAATTAAAATGTATTAATTATGTATATCTACGCCATGAGGCATATATAGGCCTGAAACCAGTTGACACGTATCCTAGACTCATTGCAGAATGTTTTTATAAAATAATCAGTCCTCTCACTTAAAATTAAATTGCTCTGTGGTCGTTAGTTGCGCAGGTGTCCGTATAAAATAAGTCTTATAGACTAACATTTCTAAATAATCTGCTATACGCTTCCCATTTACTTTGCTTATCTGCGATCCAGACCCAAAGTCGGAACTGGACTCTTTTATCATTACGGTGCAGAGCTCGAGGAATCGAAATGAATATTGCTATTGTATTGTCTGAAAAGAATATTGGCTCAGGAATTGACGGTTTAGTGCCACGGTACTACGTGCCCGGAATGTCCCGAACGAGTTGCATTCGGAAAATAATCGAATAGTTCAGTATAAACGTTTAACGGAATTGACTTGCTAACTGAATAGCTCTGAATATGAAACACATACGCAAAACAAACTTTAAATTTTATCCCTAACATTGTAGGGTGCTGTCGGCAATGCGGAAGGATGGAAGATGAACGGGTGGACCGATTTTCATGGTTTTTACTTTGTAGGAATAAAAGGCGAATTCACCAGGAACGGTAGAGTATGACAACATGAACCATCTGTCACTGCAACACTGCAATTAATCATAATCATAATTATTTATTTATTTCAGGCAAATTACACCCATAAAATTACATATAATTTTTCTAAAATTAATCAATTAAATTAAATAGAATGAATTGTCACTATTTTATGCGGCTTATAATTAATGCTGAATTATAAATCATTTTATTTATTTAATACATAATTCAGACATTTCAATTTCAGTTAAAATTAAAAGTTATAAGCTTCCATCTTCACAAATCTCACAAACTCATTGTTATGAACATTTCTCAAGCACATGTGTGGCTTACAGTTAAGTAGGTGTATTACTCAAATTATGTATAAATTTTTTTCATCATGTAATGAAGAGGACTGTTCGTCTCAAATTCCTATCTTTACACAGATAAAAGGGCGGTGTGAGGTTAGAATGTAAGCGTTTTCTGGTCAAAGGTCAAACTTTACAAGACGCATTAGCATATTTAGTGCCGTTTAACCAAGTTATTTATTGGCCAGACGTTGCGCTGAGATTGCGAAAAAGAAGGACTTTTCTAATTTCGTCGAAAAATTTTATTATTGATAGATGGTAAAATGTCAAGTAAATGTCAACACTTTTTGTCCGAGAAAGTCTAAAATAGCTTATTACCCCAATTTTTTAAGGCTAAATTGTTGCAGATGTAGGAATTTGTTGCAGTTTCTATATTAACCTGTATTTATGTAGAGTTTTAGACATCAATATCAATCATTTGCTTGGACTGAATATAAGCACTTGAATAAATAACACACTGATATTTGCAGTTCATTTAATTTTTGCAGTAACAGTATTGAAAAACTCTGCGGCTTAACATGCCGTTACAAACTTTCGTTCCCAATTTATAGAATGAAAGGCTTAGCACGCTAATTGCGTGAAACGGAATGAATGAATGAAAGAAATTTATTTCAGACCGTGGTCCATATTGTAACGAAATAACGGAGCTTGCATTCATTACCTGAACAAAAAACAAACACTCTGTATTGGCATACAAGTACCTAATAGAGATTAAATTTGGTAATTTAAAATGCACTTGAAAAATGCAACTGTGTCCGACGAGCAATCTCGCAATATTGATGACGTCACGCAGCCTATGCGTTAAAGGGAGCGCTTACAAAATTCAACAGGCTTGCTAATGTGACGGTTGCCGAGTGGTAGGCATAGGCATATCTACGCCCGGATAGCGTAAGACACGGGGTTCGATTCCTCGTCTGACACAGTTGCTTTTACATTATTTATTATTTAGTTTGTGTGCAGTACATTTTATATTATTTAGTTATACTATAAAAAAACAATATTTTTGGTTTTTTTATAGTATTTTGTCACTTATGATAAAGGACAAAATTTTTTTTGGGCCTAAAATACGTGAATATTTAACAGGGTCATATTTAGTTGTGCATTTCTAATAAACTTAAATACTTTCATTTAACATAATTTTAAGATTTTTTAATACGCCCGTTTTCTTTTTGAAAACATTTTACTATTCTTGAAAATGCGTCGAACAGAACTTTGATTTATACCGCTTTTGACATTTTATTTGCTGGCACTGACATATGACAGATGCCAGTATTTACGAAGAAGTGGATGGAACCAAACCAGCGTTTTGTTCATCGAATTTAAAAAAAATTAAATAGTAAAAATCTTTGCTTTAGGATAAGTATCAAGCTGATTGTAAAGTAGGCATTTCCTCTTTTTGGATTTTTAATGTAATTTAAGTATCTTTGTATTCGTTTTCTCAAAAATAAACAAAATAAAATGTTTCTATAACTGTAAACCAAACGAACTTACTGCGGACAGTGTTGCAACTCATTGCTGTACATGCCAGTATTAAAAGACTTAGATTGAAAATAAAAACAAAACCCATATCGAAAAATTAACAAAAATGTGTGTTTTTTGTTTGTATGAATTTATTCTTTCATTTGGTGTATCATTTGTTTCTGTTAGTTAGAATTGTATTTTAAGCCCAACTCCCATATAAAAAAAATATTGTCCTTTGGTTTAAATTACTTTAGTGGCATACAACTTTTTAATATTTAATTTGGAGTAAACACTAGAATAAATAATCTGCTTGTGTGCAATAATAATGTTGTATTTCTGTGTCAATAAACCTCTAAAAAAGAAGGCAAGAAACTGAATCCCGTAAGCGGGTTGAATTGAAAACTGTCGAAGGGGGTAACCATCATGTTTTTAATATACAATGCAATGAGTTAGAGAAGACGTAAACAATGTGTGTCAAATACGACGACAAGATTGTGAAGTATTCCTTAGAACACAGATGGCATTGTGTAAAGCAATCGTATTCATTTGACAGTTCATAACGTACGGTATGATCTGTCAAACGCTTTGTTGTTTGCCGTTTGACAGATAATACCGTACGTTTTGAACTGTCAAATGAATACGGTAGCTTTACACAATTCCAACTCTGAATTTTGATTATGAACCGTTTCGATGAGTTGATGACAAGTGGTGTTAATTCATGGAGCACGAAGTTTGTTGGTGATGTCAGTTTCAAACGCTGGTAATAGCATTTCAATGGAATTGTATGACTAGCAGTGAAATAAGATTATAATAATCAAACATTATTATAAATAAAGCTGAAATAAAATTAGTTTGTTTTCAGAAACATTGCAGTATAAAAATAACTCTGACAAGGCATAGTTAGCTACAAGTAGCGCAATGTGATTAACTTGTGATTGAGTATTAAATTACATAGTTACAAATTAAAAATAAATAAAAAGTTCAGTTAATTTATAATGAGCATTCAAATAATAATCGCTATTGTCAATTTTTTACATACCTTATTGGATTAGTTTCTAGATTTTAGTACAGAAATGTATGTTACATATGTTTTTGGTGTTTATATTGGCTAATGTGGTAACACCCTTACCCACGGTTATGTTATTACCGTGCTCAATCTGTTGTTATGCTCGACTGACTACTGTGATCTGTGATTTCGCCCTGAAAGCACGTACCATTTCTAATGCAAAGACTTACAGTGAAATTCAACGTTGAAATTGTTACATATTGTAATTTAATAAATTAATTTAAAACAGATCATCTTTTTTTGTTTTTGTATATTTGTATCAAAAATATTATAAATTGCACTCTTAAAAATCAACTGTGTCAGACAAGGAATCGAAATTTGTGTCTTACGCTATGCAGGCGCATGCCTATACCACTCAGTCACCGATATATTGGCAAGCCTGTTAAATTTTGCAAGTGTTTTCTTTAGCTCATAGCCTCCGACACCTCATCAATGTTGTGAGATAGCTCTCTCAGGCTTGAGAACGCCTGGATAGCGTCAGACACAGGGTTCAATTCCTTGTCTAACACAGTTGATTTTACAAGTGCAATGTGTAATACAAAGTAACTTTAGATGCCAGTTAAGAGGCATGAGGTGGCGTAGCCGTTAAAAACGGTATCTATTCCGAGTAGAACTTGAGTCCATTTCAGCACGGATCATCACCTCATCCAATATTTGTTTAACAGAACCATGAATCGTTTATTCATTAAATATTAAATAAAGATATAATTTTTGGATATATAATGCTTTGTCTATTACTTTTGATGATAACATACGACTTTTTAGGACTTAGTCACCAATACATATTCACTCTTATACACAAATCAAAAGAAGTGTGCGATCACTAACATAAGCTGTTTTTTTTTTAAATGTCATTTTATTGCAAAAACGTTTTTGTGGTGTGTTGTCCTTAAATATTAAAACATGCTGTAATATTATAATAATATCAATATGTAATAATATAACCTCCTTTACTGTAAAAAAAGATTTAGATTTTTCGTAGTGATAGCCTACTTTTTTGATGTGCGCATGTCTGTGCCTGCTTTACAATGTCCTAAGAAGACGACAGTAACGATATGTGTCCTAAATAAGAACCTGCTGGTTAGTGCAATAAATACAATTAAATTAAATATAACTCCTTATTGCAAATCACAAAAATAAATTTTATTTCATTTTATGGAATCTCTTCCAGACATCCCTTACTCTTAGTTTTGCTTATGAAGGAATTATGCGTTCATATCAAGATAGAGATACTTTTACCTCTACACCCTTATAGCTAGTTCATAACTTATTCCCGATGCGACAAGAGATAATTTATCCCCCTACTTGACCTAGTTAAGTGCGTGACGCACTTGGTAAGCGTATCTAGTAGAAATGATAGTAAGTGGATAACTTTGTTCTTAGGACGCGTTTCCAACATGTCGTGCGTGACGACATTTTATAGTGTCACAAGCGTCGAGGATTGAATACTTGAATGGAGAAGTTCACATAACTTTTTTAAGTAACGAACGACTTATTTTGCACGCGGTTTTGCATAATAAGAACCGGTAGAGACGACAGTCCACGAAATAGAAATTGTCGTCGCGAAATAGCGTGAACGCGCCCTTTTATACGTGCGAACAACTTTTTTCTGAATTCTTAGCTTATTTCTCGGAACATTCAGACGGGTATATTGTATCGATAAGCATCGATATCGATTGATGCAAGCATGTGTTTAAACATATATTGAAGCTTTATCACCCTCATTAGACTTGTCGTGTGTTCTGATAATCTACATTAAACTATTGGATATAAATCGAATTTTCATAACATAGTATCATTTAACTCAATGTGAAAACTAAAAAAAAATATGTGAGGTGCTCGTAGCGCAGTGGTAGCATCGCTTTGGTAGTGATACCGAAGTGAAGCAACCTACGCCGCGTGCGTGCGTGCGCGCGTGTTTGGATGGCAGACCATTCCGACCTTATAAGTGACGTATATCACGAGCATTTTCGTGCTTCGGAAGGCACGTTAAGCCTTTGGTTCCGGGTAATATCGGTTGATATTAGTCGTTAAGCCTAGTCAGATGCCTTATGGGCGGCTTGTTAACATCTGACAGCAGGGTTAGCCGCTTGCCTCGCAAACACCTCTTCACCAACCCGCACTGAGCCCGCGTGGTGGAGTATAGTTCAAACTACCACATAGTTGAGGTACGACCAGCAGTGAGATGTTACAGGCTAGTACCTATTTATCTATCATCATTTTATTTCTTAAGCAGCAATGTGATGTACTTATACTGGCAAAATATCTAATATAACTTTTGAATTCCTTGTGAATGATTCGTGTTTTTCTCAGTTTATCTGTTTTAAAAAACATTCATGCACAATTAAAAGTGTACAAATAGCGGACTTTATCCTAGAAGCTACCAGTAAACCATAGATCTTAACAGAGAAACTACAGTCACTTGCAATTACTGCCGTGTGGATATAAACCGATTTTCATTCAGAAATCTTACTTTAACCTAAAAAGTGACACACCCTATTGACGCGAGTGATTCTAAAAAGGGCCCCTGAACTAAAATTAACACGAACATTAATTTAGGAAATCTTCAATCAAAACAAGAACGCTCTGCCACTGCAACTGGCCGCAAAATAAAAATAATCAATAAAAATAAATAAATAAATATCCTTTGGACATTCCCACACATCGCCATCTAGCCCCAAAGTAAGCTACTCAAAGCTTGTGTTATGGGTGCCAGACAACGGATATAATACTTAAATACTTTTTTTTTTGTAAATGTATGTAACATGATATACATAGAAAACACCCAGACCAATACAAACAGACATGTTCATGCACACAAATGTTTGTATTGTGCGGGGATCGAACCCGCACCCGCTGCGTAGTAGGCGATTTCTCGACCACTGCACCAGACGGGTCGTCGAAAAATGACGAAAAAATCAATGATCAAAAAATGGAACTTTTGCCTCACTTTTCGCTCAGCCATTTTAATTTTTTTAACCGAATTCAAAAAAGGAGGAGGTTATCAATTCGACAGTATGTTTTTTTTTATCATCATTTTTTTTTGTATGTATGTTACCTCATATCTCAGTCGTTTGTGGACCGAATCGAAAAATTTTTTCACCTACTTAGAGGGTATACCTTCTAGTTGGTCCCATTTTTTCCATTTTGGGATCTGATGACGGGATCTTGGTGTATTCGAGGGAAACCCTCAAATTTTAAAGGCACGTATAGTGTTTCTTTACTAGAATCTTAATGTTGACGTGTTGTTGATAGTCAACATTTTGTGGGGCTGAGCTGATGGTGGAACTCCTTAACGCCTAGGAGTTCAGTAATTATAATGACGAATCTTATGATAGGTAATTTGTAGGTTTGTAAAAAATAGAATCATAAGGTGCAACTCCCCCCCCCCCCCCTCTTATGTAATCACTAAAAATAAAGAAATAAAATAAACTTTAAAAAAAAGTAAAAACCGACTTCAAAACCAAAATGCACTAAAAAGTCTTAAATAAACTCTTCACCATTGAAAGGAAAGGAATCCGTTTTAGGCAAACAATTTCTTTTTGGAGTCGGTGCCATCACTTTGACCATCAAGCATCAACTATCACAGCACCGACTCCAAAAAGAAATTCTTTGCCTAAAACGGATTCCTTTCCTTTCAATGGTGAAGAGTTTATTTAAGACTTTTAAGTGCATTTTGGTTTTGAAGTCGGTTTTTACTTTTTTTTAAAGTTTTTCGAAAGCAGCGACCACCAATATAACCTTAAAAATCGATTCCTTACATAATTTGAACAATAATATATTCGATGATGATGATCGTTATGTTTATTAACAGTGGCCGTAGTGCGAATCGTTGCGAGACTTACTCGATCAAACGCATCAAGCGCGTTAACGTGATTTTATTTATATGGGATTGAAGCAGCGCCGTCTAGTGGGTAATGTTTACACTAAAATAATCCCATATAAAATCATGTCTCGCAACGACTCACACTTCGGACTCAGGCTGTTAAGGGACGCTCGAATTAAATTTTTATATCATGAGCAGCTTATGATTCGAATATCTGACATTTTACGAAAGAACCATAAATCTACCGAAACATGTTTGTTTTAGATTTGTATTAATGTGATCTATCGATTACTGAAGTTTTCAGTGGTGACCGTTATTTCGGCAAATGCAAAATACCAAATCAGACTCCATAGTAAAAATTTCAAAGCCCTTTCTCGACAAGCATTTATGTTTATGGTCTCGACAAAACAAGAACTGTCTCAATCAAATTAATACCTGTATCATCAATATCATATCAATGGAGTTGTGCCTCCGATATTGTTCGAACGCCAGTCGGTATTCAGGAGCCGCGCGCTGTAAGTTAGCAGCCGCGTCATAGCGCCGCTTGTCCGAGATATTTTATTACGGGCAGTAGGGGTGGCATTGTCGTGTAGGAAGGTTGTCATATATAAGTCAAAATATGGTCTTGCTTCAAAGGAATGATAGTACTAATTAAAGGTATGACAAAATTAGTAACATACCATCTAATTTATTTGATTATTCTCAGCACTAGCCCACAATTGTCCCGAAGCTGTTGTAGGGCCAATGTTGGGACGTGTATAAGTGTTAGCAATAGGCTAGGTACAAAAAAAACTAATTTTGATTTTTTGAATTTTCGACTTAGGTACCTTTAACAGAGAATCTTTTTGAGTGACCGTGTGGTTCTAAACAAATAAAAAAATAAAACCACTGTGTTTACGTTTTATAGCCTAAAAGAGAATATTTACCTTTAAAAACTGTTGTATCCACTACCCAATGGTTGTTTGGAAGAGATCGCTTTCAGGGATAAAACCGCCAATATTAAACTTGTAATTTGTATGTTTTATTATATTTTTGTATTCTGTGTCCTTACTTGTGCAATAAAGAATATTTATTATTATTATTTATAGCTGAAAACAGACAGTTACATTTCCGGAGTAACTTATTTAGTTTTGATGAGATGTTATCTCACCTTCACAGTAATTTGCATTCAATGATTATGATAGAGCTACCTAAGCTACAAGTTCTAAATAAGAGGTGGAATTGTGCAAGGCAATCATATTCATTTTACAGTTTAAAACGTACGGTATGATTTGTTAAACGGCAAAGAACAAAAAGTTTGACAGATAATAATACCGTTCGTTTTGAAATGTCAAATGAATACGATTGCCTTACAGAATTTTACCTAAGATAAATACTCGTATATGTTTGCGCCGACCCTGCACCGGTTCTGGACAGATCACGCGTGTATCTGTGCGAACTGAGACGTGTCTGGACTCTGGCATAGCATATCGACTTACATACCGGCACCTTGCTCGCGGACAAATGCGCCACATATTGGACTAGAGGTCTTTGTACTATCTGATGTGTTAATTAGTTATACGTGTTAATATTGTATAATAAAATTACAGACATAGTTATAAATATGTGCTAGTGTGGCAACCTCTTTGCCAGCTACTCCGCGCTGCCTACTGTGATAGAAGAAGAATTCAAACTGACAGCCGACATAACGTCATTATTGCGCTCGGATTTCAAAATAAAACACAATGTTATTTTCTTGTAACTATATTTGTAAATAATTGATTCGCTTTCATACTGAAATAATAACTGTTCTTCATTACCTGCTTTCCGAGTATCTTAATTTTCTGTACCGTTTTCCTCAACCTGATCGTAGGTAAGTGGTGAGTTGCTAGGACTCCCACATGTGTGTTAACCCTCCATCGGTTCTGGGCAGACGACGTGTGTGTCAGAGCGAGCGGAGACGTGGTCGGCATAGCATACCGGCTACCGGCGGCGCAAATTCGACACATATGTCCATTACGTGTAGTGGTCTGACACAGCCGGTTCTATTTACACATAGATCACCACACTTACTGATCCACTTACTTCCACCTAAGAACCTCTATGTCATTTTAAAAGACCTAACCATGGACGCGTAGCTTTGACTAAAAAATGTTTTTTTTTAGTTTTAGTTTCATGTATGAAAGCCGTTCTGATATAATTTAAAATTCCAACAAACTAAAATTCTTAAATTAAAACAAGCACGGGATTATCCTTATTACGGTGAAGTATAAACCTTCCTCAATTAAATTAATTCTTTGTTATTCTGATTACCCTGTTCGCCCTTTTTAGACAAAAATGGGCAAAAAGGTTGGAGACTGACCTACTTCTGATGTTAGATGTAGTAATTATTTTGTTACACTCTGACGTGGGTAATTAAAACATGCCTTGAAAACATGTTTAATTTATAAAAATTGCACTTGTAAATAGCAACTTTGGCTGTGATAGACGAGGAATTGACCCCGTGTTTTACGATATTCCTCGTCTGTCAGAGCTGAAGTTGCTTTTTACAAGTGCCATTTATATTATTAAATTTGTATAGTGACAAAACACTATAAGTACAAACAAAACAACACAAAAATATAAGTATGTTTAATTTACTTTTAACGACCATGCGTAATTTCGACATGTCTCACAATCCAAAAACATGCACTAATCTATAGTTCTATACTAAATTATAAAAAAGAAAGATTTGTTGTTTGCTTTGGCTTGGCTCCGAAACTACTGACGGATTTTAAAAATTATATCAACATTGGAATTTCGCATTACGTTTGATGAATATAAGCTGTTTTTTTTTTAAATTAGGGATCCGTATTAAAACTTTAATAATGTAAACGGTGGAGTTTAAGGATAATCTTTATACGAATGCTGCCTTAACTATTACCAATAGAGGAAAGTGATGTACTACAGTTTTAAAATGGTCATTTATACAAACAATGAAGTCCGCGATACCATTTGTCCAACTTTTACTGTTCTAACAAAATAAACCCTTTTTAACTTAAAATATGCAATATTAGCGCAGATTTCGCTCCTCGGTATTAATCCTTATCCAAATAAATTATTTCTAATTCAAGGCTATGTTAGTAACAATAAATTACTCTTTGATTTATTTAAATCGGATGGACCATCAAAAGTTATCATGAGAATACTATTTTCTGAAAATTGAAATATATGCACAGCGCGCGCCCTAAGCGCATGAAGTCTTGCGGTATAGCTCGAGACTTTAATTATATAGATTTTGATTAGGTCGAGGACTTAATTGATCTAAAGGAGGAAACTGGAAGCGGAAAAGTGCTGCTGCGATATCGATATCAGTCATACTATTAGTCAGCTCCATAGGCAACCGAGACTTGGGACCCTTATGTCAATAGAAAGTGTAAGCGAGATAGGCTCAAATTTATAACACGCCAACTATTAGGTACTAATATTAAATGGGTAAGTATAAATCAAATCAAATCAAACATTTATTTGCCAGAATACACAAGAGTATGCAAGTTACAAACTGCAGATCTTAAAAATAGGTAGTAATTGTATTCAGCCTGCATGCAGGCGTGCAAATATTAATAATCATTTTAACAAATAAGTCCGTTTATAATGATTTATCACATAATTTCAAAATTGTAATAAAGATGTCATAAAATTTAATTAACAATGTCATGAATGTTAAGTCATTAAATGGTTAGTTATATATAACAACTTACCCGAGGAGTTAAAAAACTTGAAGGAAATGTATTTAAGCAAAAGTTGGTTGACTGGTTATTAAAAGAGAATTTTTATAGTGTACAAGATTTTTTTAATAATTTTGATAAATAATGTTTTATAGTTTAATATCTTTTATATATATATATATATATATATATATATAAGTTGGTTGACTGGTTATTAAAAGAGAATTTTTATAGTGTACAAGATTTGAATTGATTTTGATTATATATATATATATATATATATATATATATATATAAAAGATATTAAACTATAAAACATTATTTATCAAAATTATTAAAAAAATCTTGTACACTATAAAAATTCTCTTTTAATAACCAGTCAACCAACTTTTGCTTAAATACATTTCCTTCAAGTTTTTTAACTCCTCGGGTAAGTTGTTATATATAACTATACACATATAACAAATATTTTTCTTATATATTACTTTATTACAACGGCTAAAGCTGAAGAGTTTGTTTGAATTAACATGCTTATCCCAAATAAAGATCTAATTTGTTACTCCATAATTAATTAATAAGCTCGAGTAGGTACGTACTGCGCGCTTGCGCCAGCCGCTATGGTCGCTGCACTGGTCTCTGCGAGGAGATACTATCGGAAGTGACGCACGTTTTTGTGTGGTGTGTGCAAGCGATTTTCGTTGGGAAAGTGGTAAGGCAGCAGTTACCTCGACCGAACTTACCATGAAAATTTGTACGTGTTTGCGTTGCAACATTTTACGGGAAATCTGAATGCCGCGGGGATCCACTAGAAATTTAAGTAAAGAAAGTCATTTCTTTTATTATTTGTGCAGATAAAACTGACCGAAACTTACTTAGATAATTTTAAAACGTACTCTAATATTCATAATTATAATGTTTTCAAATCTTATAGATCAAAGCCCCATTATGAAAAAAAAATAACTACACAACCTTGTGGTTGATCAGTCGCTTCACGAAATAGTTTTCGATTCAGCACCACCAAAGATGTTTCTTTAAGTGGTAGTTAGATGGTCGAAAAGTCCCGTAATAATACCTTTACTCATCACTACAGGAGCTAGCGAAAGTAGCAAAGAAGTGACTGAATATAATATTTGATTTAAAAGTAGCGGCAAGCGACTTTATTCCGGGGCAGTGTTCCATCGCTCTTCACAAGTTAAGACCCTTAACTCAATTTATCAGCTTTGAGGGAGGAGCCGGAAGACGCTATATTTAGTTCGAATATCAAATCGTTTTCTTGGTTGAGAGGAATCAATTTTAGTTTTATTCAGTTTGGTTTTATTTTTCCTATTGCATCTCGCTATATTTTCTGATTAACTAACGGTGGTTATTATAACGGTGGTATTAGCTGAATTGGAGATCCCCTTACTTCCACTTAGCCAAAATACCACAATATTTTGTGGACAAATATAACTTTGTTTTTCATAGTGTTTGTATAAAGAACATAGTTATGTTCGCGGTTATTGAAAATGTGCTCTATCACAAAAAACTACTAGTTCGATCTCGTTCATCGTTACATCATGTGTTTCTTTTTTCAAACTTTAAACTCGCTCAGTTTAAAAGAAAGATGGGGGGGGGGGGGAGGGACGCCTATCGTCTGGAGAAACTTCGATATCATTTTAAAAAAACCTTTCCATAGACACCCTACACACATAGGTTTGTCAAAATTTTTTTTAGGTGTGAACCCTATAAACGGAGTGATTTCTGTTCATCACATTATTTTCGCAAACTTCTACAATATTTGTAAAGTCCTTCAAACTATCATTTTTAATTTAATAGCGTTCTCTCTATAAATTATCAATGAGAAATGAGGTACCGCTGGTCAGACCCCAGAGGCTAATATCTACGTATCTCCATGGCTAGTTTTACGATTGTTACTGACTACCCGTATTTTGAAAGTAAGCTCTTATAGTAAAATCTAATTGGTCTCGCTTGACTGGTACATCCGCCATTTATTTGCTGGTGTTCTATTTGAAGCTACGCAAATTGCCAATATTTGACGTTTTTTTTTGTTGAGGTTTGTATTGCACACCGTAATATTGTAATCAACACGAGGTTGTAATCTTATGGTTTCAATTTCGTCCGATTGTAATGGCTCGACAAGGTTTAGCATTTATCAACGTCAACCTAACACGAAGGACAAACTGGGATTCGCTTCGCTTACCCCGTTTATTCATCACCTACTCTGACCCACCCACCACTTTACCCAGTGATGGTATCGACCCAGTTATATAATGTATGAAGATTAATACAGTTCACAAACTACACACACACAGTTTAGTAGTTTAATTGCCTCGGTGGCGCAGCGGTAGGAGCGTCACACTTTCAAGTGACGGCTGCACCAGAGGTCCCAGGTTCGATCCCCGGGTCGGGGCGAAATATATACCTGAGTTTTTCTGTGCAGAAATTCTAAGGGTAAGCCCGGAGTTTGGATGTTGGTGGTGTTTCACTCCCGCGCCTCTGAAAAGCACCTAAAGCCGTTGGTCCTGCGCCTGATCTCTCCAGTCGTGACAGATTGCTGTCCCATCGGGCTATAAGAGTGAAAGGAATAGAGAGTGCACTTGTGTTTGCGCACACACTTGTGCATTATAATATGTCCCGCACAGTCAGTTAGTCGTTGTGACTGGCCACCGTAGTCGAAATCGGCTAGGGGCAATACTACAGTTCACAAAAATCGTCTGATTACAATCTCATGGATTTAAAAATGTTGATTGTAATCACGCGGTTTTTATACGAGTATTACGGTGACAAGGTGTTATTTTCCCGACTGGATTTTTATGGCCTTAAACTTGGAGACTTAAATCTTGAGTATTGAAGATTTGCGTAGCTTTGTGGATGAAAGGGCTACATACCGATTGCAATCACTGTTACGTAATACGCCTGTCGATCTGTAGTAATTGTCTGAAGTCACCACCACCGCTTAGCAGCTAAATGGAGTTCGGTTGGAACAATTGCTTCACTTAAACTTGCCAGGTTGCGATAAACTAACACGAGTAGTTGAGGATTAAAGTATTGGCTTTAGAAAATTAGAACACGCAACTGAGATATTCTTTTTTTTTTCTCTTTTCTTTATTAGTTCTTAAAGGCATACAAGTTTTCTTAAGAAATGTATGTTACATTCTAACAAAGGACTAAGTATAAAGATGGGGATTATTGACGTCTATACTAGTTTACAAAGAAACTGTGTGACAGACGTCCACTCTTCCACATATTGTTACAATAACTGATGTTATTAAATTGAGCAGTAATGCCAAACACATTTTTAGGTAAAACAATTAATTAAAAATTTCAAGACATATAAAGAAAGGGTAAGTACTACTTTGTGTGTGTGTGTGAATGAGATATTATATGTTCACTTTTTAGGATTCCGTAGTCCAACTAGGAACCCTTAATATTTGAATAAATTTACTGGTATAATTAGACATTAGATAGATTGGAGAAATACTAGTAAGTGTTAATTAAATAACCAATATGCTAGAAAGACGTACATTGTTTTTGTATGTACAGACAACAGCACGCCAAGATAAACACTGCGGTACCTTATTCAGTTGCAATAAGGGCTAGTTTGCAACAAAAGAGTGTAACCTGTTGTGATGACCACTGTACATACAAACTATTTGATTTTAAGATTTAAGTGCAATTACGAAATACTCTACTTATAATATCGAGAGTCCCATGGATTAAAGTAAACCCTAAGGTTAAGAACGCAAATAAAACAATACTAATCTTTCCATCATGACATTAGTATGTATGACGAAGTTTTAGAAATCTCGAGGTTGCAGTCCAGTACTAAATGCGGTTAAGTGAGCCTCATTCAGCTAAACCTGGCTTATCAGCTAGCGAGGAGCTTGTTAGCTGGCGATCGCAGGAGGATTTCAATGTGGGATTGGCTTAGTGAGCATCTAGGAACGGCTTTTGCCAAATGCGATGAATTAATTGAATGGGAAGACAAGCGCTTTTTTTAATTAAGTCATTTTTTTATATAATTGTTATATATTGTGTTACTGCCGTGACTTTTAGCATCGATGCATGTGTAAAGGTTGACATTTTGCGACTGCGTCGATGCTGCATTGCGCCTACATCGTGAATGCATCGTGACTGCATCACGACTGCATCGCGACTGCATTGCTGCTAAAAGTCGCAGTGTGTAAAAGGGTCTAAGAGTCGATTTTACCAAAGTCAGATTGGAGTTATCCGACCAAATAATTACAAAACGATCGGTTTCAAAATTACATTTAAATACATGATTGCTGACAAATAGCTCACGTTCTCGAATAATGCGATTTGTATTTTATGCGATTATGTTGGGAAAATCGACTCTAAAACCATCAATTACTCGCGTGTAATCTAAACTACTCAGCTTAAAAACAAACCAAATATCCTTCAGTCCAATCATATGTTTGAAAAAAAAAAAACTAGTAAAAACAACACGCGTCGTTTTTTATTAATCATGGTACACATTTTAATTTAGCCCCTTAAAAAGCGTAACTTGCATTTTTACTTTCAATTTCCGTGATAAAAATAACTTCCAATTCAACAAAATTACAGTGTACTTCCTTCCTGGTTATTACTGAAACATTTCAGCAAAAGTTTTAAAAAAGAAACTTAAAAGTGTGTACTAAACAAAGACAGGAATATTGTTAATGCTATCAGGAACAGCTAAAGAAAACTTTGCAGCGAGGCTCCGACAAGTGTCAGTTTCATTTTCAGCACAAGGTTTCTATTCTGTTGGACTTGTACAAAAGTAGCTCTCTCTGTCACACATACCACTTACAGCTGTCTGAGTGGGTGTGTTCAGTAGAAATGGAATGTTGAAAAAGTTTGCTATAGAAGGAATAAAGGAACATTTATTTTCTCACTCTCCGCAATCAGCATACAGATAAGCGCTTTATTGTAATTGTCATGGGCCCTATAAAGTTGATTGTTTTGTAAGCGCTTTTTGTTGTTGTTTTAATTGACTGAATTAGCTATTTCTTTTTATTAATCGACTTTCGTTAGTAACGTAATGGAAACCAGCCTGCTTATTTGCTATCATCATCACCACGTCTCATACAGAAAATAAAGAAAAGAATGACTTTAATCGACCCAAATAAAATATCATAACTGTCAGCCGCAGGACGTAGACAACTCCTGTGGTTGTCCTCCGTGGTGAAGTGGCTAAGCACGCTGGTTTCAAGGCGTCGCCGCTCCGAGGTCCGGGTTCGATTCCCGGTCGGGTCAATATAGAAATCAAAATTTTCTATATTGTCGGGTGTCGTGGTACCACCGTTGTGTCTTATTTTCATAACACAAGTGCATTGCCTACTTACTTTGGGATCAGAGCAATGTATGTGATTGGTGTCCAATATATTACCATGCAAGACGGTTGCAAGAGGTCTGTATTTATTCATTTATTCACTCTTAGTACAAGCGGATTCAAAAGTTGATAACCTATCCGAATATATGTATGTTAGTCACTTATCATTTCGGTCGTTCAGTTTTATTTCCCGTGAACCACCTGCTTCGCTCCGTTCAAATATTGCTCAAACGTGGCAAGCGCTTCCATTTCCCGCAAACAAGTATGCGATAACAATGTTCAGTAGGCGTATTCTCTACAAGTCTTTTTGTATCGTCTATCTTCTCACTGATTATTGACATGTAACACAACATGTAAAAATTCACAAGTGTGGTGATCCTTCCAACACCGACTGTTCATGTAGTAGAATTAAGAAAGTTGCTTTTGCTAAATACTTAGGGGTTCTCGTTGATCAGCGCCTTTCTTGGCACTTACACATTGAATTGACCATGAAAAGAATGCGAAAGATGATATGGACTTTCAAAACTTTACGTCACATTGCGAGTAAAAAATTCTTACTCAAATATATGTTGCACTGGCTCAGTCCATACTACTATATTGTATATCAGTATGGGGCTCAGCTGCTAAAACAGCTCTACTATGGCTGGAACGAGCCCAAAGGCTGCTAATAAAAGTTATGTTTCTAAAACCATATGAATACCCCACTGAAAATCTTTATCACGAAGCTAATCTTCTGTCAGTTAGAAAACTATACATATTAGACATTGTCCTTAAAATGCACAAATCTCTCTCCTTTGATGCTAAATTACTAACCAGGAGAAGGAAAAATAAGGTTGCCTCGCTACCCATCGTAAAATCTGACTTTGCAAGACAGCAATACTATGCGCAGTCTGAAGCAATTTATAATAAAATAAATAAATACCTTAACATATACCCCCTTAATAAAACAAATGTAAAAACACGGTCTTGAAATGGTTAAAATCTTTGAGTGACATGGATACTGAATCGTTGCTTAAATACTAACATATCATTATTATTTTTATCTTTTATGTACCTATATGTTATTCATTGTTCTTTACGGAAATGAAGGTAAGTTAATGGGTTGCAACACATACACGCGCAGGCACACGCACGCACACACACACACACACACACACACACACACACACACACACACACACACACACACACACACACACACACACGTATTATTTGTATTTTGTATGTAAGTAGTATTATATATTCTCACTGATTATTGTCAATTGTTTGCATTACTTAAAATATAACGGGCTAATTGCTATTATTTTTCACTAGCTCGATACAGTGAAATCGTAAGACAGTAATATTTTGACAATAACACTTTTTTAAGAAATCTGTTCTATTATCAGAGCGATTGCTGATTAGTCCGTTTTCGATACCAACTGAGTGAACAATACTAAACATCATCATCATCATCATCATTATCAGCCAAAGGACGTCCACTGCTGAACATAGGCCTCCCCCACGGCTTTCCACAGCGACCGATCACTAGCGGTCTGCATCCAGTTTGATCCCGCGATCTTTTTAAGGTCGTCTGTCCATCTTGTTGGTGGACGTCCTACGCTGCGTCTTTGGTCGAAGGGTCTCCAATCTAGAACTTTCCTGCCCCAACGGCCATCAGTTCTTCGCGCTATGTGCCCGGCCCACTGCCACTTAAGCTTACTGATTCTCAAGGCTATGTCCGTTACCTTGGTTCTTCTACGTATCTCCTCGTTTCTGATTCGATCTCGTAGAGAAACACCGAGCATAGCCCGCTCCATCGCTCGTTGTGTAGTTTTGAACTTCTTTATGAGGCCCATAGTTAGAGACCATGTTTCGGATCCGTATGTCATCACTGGTAACACACACTGGTTGAAGACTTTCGTCTTCAGACACTGAGGTAATTGAGACGAGAATACGCTCTTGCGCAGTTTCCCAAACGCTGCCCAGCCGAGTTGGATTCGTCGATTGACCTCTTTCTCAAAGTTGGACCTACCCAATTGGATCACTTGTCCCAGGTAGACGTACTCGTCGACAACTTCGAGAGTTGAGTTCCCAACAGATACTGGAGTGGGTACAACAAGGGAGCTTGACATAATTTTCGTCTTTTCCATGTTCATTTTAAGACCCACTTGTTGGGATACTCGGTCGAGGTCTTTGAGCATAGTGCCAAGATCATCCAGCGTCTTTGCCACAACGACTATATCATCGGCAAACCGAAGGTGTGTAATGTATTCGCCATTGACGGAAATGCCGAATCCTTCCCAAAAATACTAAACATAGTTTAGTAGAGTTAGCAAATGAGAGACAGGATTTTGAAGATCTTATAAAATAGATCTTAATTATTTTGTTATATTTTTATAGTCCTACATTTATACGCACAATGGCCCAATCATGAGGCTAAGTGCGGAAAACACCCCAGCCAAACTAACTAACTATAGTCCTACATTTCCTATAAAATATAAGCTACTAATCTAACTAAATTATAATATAAGATACTAATACTAATCATCAGCAAATGGCGACTGATTAACTCAATTGATTAATCAGAACACGCGGGATTTCACCACAGACAACTTATAATAAACCTAGATTAGTTATAATATCACTTTTACAGACCAGTGAAATTACAATAATTATGTATTTATTATGAAATTAAAATAGCATCGAAAAGGGTACTTGAAATTATACGACTGACTGTCATTGATTTAGTGTAATTGAAATTTCTGTAGTGAAATATAAATATCACATTTTTAACAAATTCCCTGCGATATTTAGAAAAAAGAATGTCGTGTTAGTGACACCATTTCGATACAATACTAGAACGGGTGTACCGAGATTCATTATTTGTACGTTATTGAACGTCGTCAACGCCCCGAATAGGCCAGTTCAAAATACATTATGTCATCGGTTGGTATTAAAAACTATACCCAATATAGTATATTTATTGTTTATAGTGTGGATTATACACAGTCTGCCCATAAATACTGTTGCAATTACAAATAAGAAAGATATTATTACATTTGAATTTGGAATCTGTCATTTTTATACGATCGCTCATTGTGTTTTCTAATTTTGGCGCCAATACATTTTATAATATTTTGCGATGTTAAAATGGAGTGGGGTGATGAAGAGACAATATTTATAGCAAGACTAGGTAGAGGATCTGTCAAAGACAAGATGCTCCTCGAACTTAACTTATTGTAACTTAACTTCTCATTTTCAAAGTGACTAGTTGTAAGCGTGAGTGAATTGCCCCAGCCATCCAGGCCAATTATACTACCAAACCAACTACGATTAATAAGTGTCTTTTTTGACGGTGGCTGAGGTAAGATCGATGTCTCGTACCTTACCATGTTTCAATGAAAATAGCTTTTATAGTGAAAGTGACCGTTTTTGTGCCGTGTGTGACACAAAAACGGGCGTCACAAAAAATATTTTTGAAAAAAAAAAACGACGCGAGGTGTTCAGGATTTTGCCTCATAGGGTGGATAGGCGTGAGAGACTGCGACCGTATTTCAATCAAACCTACCTTCAGGACTCTATGTAAATAAAATGCAAAGTTTCCAGTAGAAAAAAGTAGAACAGATATCATATCCAACAATGTTAATATTAATCACTACATTAAAGTTTTCCTTAAAATTAGGATATAAATGGAATGAAGGATTTAAATCACAGGTAGCATTGCTAAGGTTTAAATGAATGTGACCGACACTACTGAACCTTCTCTATTTTTTTTTGCTCCCGAACGTTTTCAATAACTAGCCTGATTTGTTTACCCCCACTTTTATTGCGAGTTTTATTGCATTTCCGCTGCAAAGCCGACTGGCAAACATGGGTTAAGTGTCGCTCGTGAAACTTTCGGTTTCGGGTCCAAAATATAAATTCTGTTTTTTTTGCTTTTTTGGCATGATCGTGTTGTAGACGCTCACGGATCAAAAGGTCGTCGGCGGTCGCATAAACAAAAGCATAACAAAAAAACATTAGTGACAATAAATGTGTACCCATGCGGTGATACTGCACACTGCTGTCTAGTCATATAATTGATATTAGGTCCAATGCTTATCAAAAGAGTGTGCCCAAGGTGCCCCTGTGTATACGATCAATTAGGCCTATGCTTTCAATGGTGTATCTACGTGAAGTACGTGTCTGCGTAAATGCCTCTCCTTAGCAAGTGATGTGATATCCTATCTGGGGCCCTATTCTTGAAAAACTTTCGTGAATATGGTATGTGATTATAGTTCGAAAAATATAGAAGTCAATGTCAAAGATACATAAAAATAATTATTACTTTGTACTTGGAGATTGATGATCTTCTTGGCGCGAAGGGCTTGTCCTTTAACACATTAAGCGCCATGGTGGTCACCGGTGACCCCCAAACAATATTTTTCTATTGTGTCTAGTTTTGTGGCAGTCAAAGCCTTATAGTCGAATAATGTCACGATCTCTGCGATTCGACTTTAGAATTCTCTCCCCAATAAAATGAGAATGTCCCCCAACAGATTTACCTTTAAAAAGTCTGTCTGCACCTGTATGTTTATTAGTCTTTCGCTTTTGTACTCTTTTAAATATTTGTGTAATATTAGTATGTATGTTTAAGTTAGAGCATTTTACTTCCTTTTTTTTGTATCACTCTTCTAGTAAGAAGAGTGATAATAAGTATTATTATTAATATTCCGCTACTTTCTGCAATACCAGGTGGTTGACTGGTAGAGAATGCCATAAGGCATTCAGTCCGCCAATCGAACAACTTACAGTGCAATAAAGATAAAATAAATAAATAATAAAGCCTTAAAATACTCTAAATTGATGCATCAACCACTATGTTACAAGTCTATTTCGCACTAAGTTCTTCTTAAATATAACACTAATGCCCACCTTATTCTTCCCCCGAACACAGAAATCTACCAGTTTCATTCGTTTGTAATTAAACCAAATTCACTGTACTGGGGTGCGATTGTGTAAAGCAATCGTATTCATTTGACAGTTCAAAACGTACGGTATGGTCTGTCAAATGGCAAAGAACAAAGGGTTTGACAGATCGTATCGTACGTTATGAACTGTCAATTGAATACGATTGCTTTACACAATTCCACCTCTGAGCTCCTTTGACAACCGCCAAATGATTTGTTAAAACTGCCTCAGTAAGAAAAGCTATAAATATTTCTACCCGACAAAATTATTATTTTCAGTAAAACCAAACGGTCAATAAAAATTACATGAAAAAAGACGCGAGTGTTTACGAATCTGTACTATTTTTAAACCATTCGTTCGAAAATCAAACATTCATAGTTCAAAAATATTGAATTAATAGGGTAGAAGTACCGTTTGTGGCCACTGTACTATTTATGGCCATTTTTTGTCTAAACATGCTATAATAATAATTCTGCTTAAACAATACCATCATAATCTTGATTAAATTAGGCGTAAAAAGTTAAGAATTCAATAATAAATCATTTTAGTGTTATAATTTTCTATGAATTAACGCAAATTTCAACTGTCAACAAACGGTGCAAAGGTGGCCAAAAAGGGTACTTCTACCCTATATGGAGCTAACACCACGAACAAATCTGGTGCGTCATTAATTGACGCGACTTGTCATCTATACTAATATTATAAAGCTGAAGAGTTTGTTTGGCCCGATTTGAAAAATTATTTTTACGTTGGATAGTCCATTTATCGAGGAAGGCTTTAGGCTATATAACATAAAGATACGACTCATAAGACCACAGCAGCAATTAAAAATTTTGCGAAAACGGGAGAAAGATATTCCTTTTGAGAGCTTCCGCTGCATACGCTGCGGAAACCGCTTAAGTTACACAAAAATCATGTATGATAGGATTGTTCAGCATTAAGAGTTATATAATAAAGTCCGCGACAACATATGTCTATCTTTTATGGTTGACTTACTACAACCTTTTTTATGTTAATAAATTTGTAAAAGAATAATGCATTATTTTTAGAGGTGTATTATACACACAGGTATTAATTCTTATCAAAATAAATACATTCATCATCACGAGCATTTCATTTAGAACAAAGTTGCCTGTTATATTATTTGATTTCAATAAATATCTTAGGAGCTATCACAGTTTTAACATAACTCCGCACCAAAATAATGTTCGCAGCTTAAGTACAACGTGCGCTTGCGCTAATATATTATAAAGCTGAAGAGTTTTTTTGTTTGAACGCGCTTATCTCAGGAACTGTTGGAGCGATTTGAAAAAATATTTCTGTGTTGGATAGCTTATTTATCGAGAAAGGCTTTAGAATATAAAACATGACGCTGCTACGGGGGGGGAGGGAGCAAACTCAAAATGCGCGGACGACGTCGCGGGGGACCGCTATCAACTCATAGAATTGATAGAATAAATACAAGGAATAGTGACTTTATTTTTATTTGCAAAACTTTTTTTGCTTAGCATAGCTTGTCTCGTATTATTAATAATAACTCTCTGTTAAAAATCACATGCCATATTCATGCGATTGATCCAAACATTGGGACCCTAGTACAGAAAACGTCTCAAGTACACTCATTGAGGCCTCACCAATTTGTTGGTACTCGTACCGGTGGCAAATTAAGATGTCAAAGCTTTATTATCTTATTTGAACTTATTCTAAGATACCTACTCGGATCTCAGCGTCTTAAGTCTGCCGTGAGGACCATAAAGAGGCCGTTATGAAAAAAGGAAGTTCATATTTCCACTTTCACAATGGACAACGACACGACAAGCTAAGCACTAATGTAACCTATGCCATTGTTATAAGGATTAATTTTCATCGAATTGTTTAGTCTGATGTACTGTGCTGCTTCCTTGCTGGTTTTTCCTATTCCTAACTTAAAGTTTGACTGGGTTAAGGTCCACTTTTGTACAACTGATTGATGGAAAAAAGCTTGTTATGAGTAAAATTTTCTTGAAATTGTGGTATATTGAATGCGAGTGATTCGAAAACAGAGTAGATATCTGATTTTACTGCCTTCAAAAAGCTGACTTATGTCAATAACTGCAGATAACGATTAAAATAACGCATTTGTCTTCTATTTAAAGAAACAAATTCTTTTAAAGTCGGTGCAGTATGTGAGTAAACTGTTGGTGTACGTAAGCTTGGCATCGTTAAGTGATTTCAAAAGAATTTGTTTAGAATGTATTCTATGTATGTTATGTATGTATTTACAAACAAAAAGTATTTAAGTATTATATCCGTTATCTGGCACCCATAATACAAGCTTTGAGTAGCTTACTTTGGGGCTAGATGGCGATGTGTGAAAATGTCCAAAGGATATTATTATTATTATAATGTTATTAACACATACAGTGTATTTTTTTTTCAAAATCATAAAGACGAAATAAGAAATTAAAAATGGTTAATTATTGGTTTCTTATTTAATTTTTATGAATATAAAGAATTTGTTTCTCTTACATAGACGAGAAATGCGTCATTTGAAGCTTTTAAGTAAATTTTTTGAAGGCCGTTTAATTTTTTTTAATTATTTTTTACAGGCTCAAACTACTTCATAGTTGAGGTAAGGCCTTTGTCCAGAATTAGGACGTTACAGGCTTTAACTGGCAACTTTACTTTTACTTTAATTTTTTACAGCATTGTGCTCTCCATTATACTAAAGTACATCAAAAGACATACAAAAGGTACTATATTTGTTTTGTCCTTACTAGGATATGGTTTTAAATAAGACTAAGCTAAATTACCCTCAGTACTTGCATTTCATTAAGTGAAGCAGTGCCGTGTTTATTACAAAGAGAATTCCAGGAATTTAAGTAGAACTGAATTAAATTGCTCTAAGGTAGTAAAACAAAGTTTTACTTAGCCTTTTATAACTTGTACCTTTATCAGATTACCGTTTGTATTAGTTGTTTACCAACAGTCCAAATAAATCGTCTTTTGATGCATATCATTATTTTGACCCGTATGTAGAAAAGACTACAACGAGGGTTATCTTTTTACAAATAATGTAAAAATGTTGTTTTTTTAGAACCCCTTAGGTTTAAGAAGTAAACTGCTTACGTCTTCGTCTCATAGTTAATAAAAAATAACTTGCAGTCGTAGAGGTATAATATCAAAATATTGGAGTATCACCACACCCAAGATAAGGCATGTAGGGTTGACTCAAATGAAAAACCTTGAAATTATGTATTGCTGAAGCTCTAATTTCTGATTTTAAATTCATTGCATTGTGGTTGCTCTGTAGTAACGCCAACGACTTTACATACGATAGCGATACGGCTGAACGATACCATCAGGGATTCAACTATAACATCACATCTAGCTATGTTATAGCGAGACATATCATATGAGAATTTCGCATGCCGCATGTGCATTGGTGATATAATAGCGTTTGATACGATTTGCTTCAAACTACGCCATTCGTAGCGCTTTGCTACGCCATTCGTAGCGCTTTGCTACGTCATTCGTAGCGCTTTGCTACGTCATTCGTACCGCTTTGCTACGCCAATAGCCTGTCTATGAGATCATTGTGCTACGAAAAGCTACGAGTGTGATTATAACTATAACTATAAGATTCCTTACACACTGCAACTTTTAGTATCAATGCAGTCACGAGTTTAGAAAACGGGTTTCGGCATCGCGACTCACGCAATAAACGGATTTAATTTAGCATCAATGCAATGCGCGTTAGCATTGATGCAGAAGCGCAACTGCATCGATGCTAATGCGTGTTAGTGTCGATGCAGTCGCCAAAATTTAGTACATAATTTGACAATTTCCAGCTTCAGCATCGCGACTATATCGATGTTGACGCGCGTTAGCATCGCGACTGCATGGATGCTGAAAGTAGCGCAGTATGTAAAGGGTCGAACAGTTACATTCTGTCATCAATTTTCCATGCTATTTTGTGCTATTCTTACTCATGACAATAGAATTACTACAGAATAGAATAAGTAAAGTGGTCTCAGGCAGGGCATATAAAATTGGCATGCAAAAATATATGTTAGTAGGCAATCCCCTGATTATAAAGGCATATTATTTTATATTTTAATGGCAAGAGCATAGCTGTTTCTATTTAACAACGCACTGGTATGACCTAGTGGCGGCAACAGTCGGGTCGACATACATAGCATGATTTGAAACTAAAGCTGCAACGAAGTTTTCCTTACCTGGATATGTATTTGCATTTAACACTACTATTTCTAATGTTATATGTAACAGTGGGTCACATTTACTTATAACTCTTCAGTACAATATCCCAAACCCCTAATATATGATCTGGCGGTTCTATGAAATCTTTGTGTATGTGTAAAGAGGGTTTACGACAAGCTGGATGATCGCCGACAGTTTTATTCGCCAATAATGCGAACGTGGTAGCAGTATATCTCTGTAACAAGACCCTTGTGAAGATTTCAAGATCCGATTTTACTGCTTGGAGTGATTGCTCCTGTGAACGAACTTTGTGGTTTGACTTGGGGGAATTCTTTGCCGTTATTACCTGTATACATTACAAGGCTTTAACCCCTTCATTTGCATGCGTAAAGATACGGAAAGGTCAGCCTTTTCATGTGTAAAATAATGTAGGATTTTTTAGACATCTGAATCACCCGGGACTTAACTTTTGCACAGTTGGTCGTAAATGTTTTGTCAATTTATGAGACTTTGAGAATAACTCAAAATTAAGATAGCATAGATAATTAGTACCCAACCGGTAAAAAAAACATTGTGTTTATTAGTACGATTTTATACAAGAAAATGATCCCTCTACTTAATGATAAGAAGGTTCTTTTGTAGTGCCAAATACTGGCCGTAATAGAATAAAGGAATTCTAATGTACGAGTATATATTTTTTTATGTAGCTTTTACTTGTATTAATTAGTTAAGAACATTCATATTAGAACAGGACTACATAAGCTGATAGTGTAGAGCTGCAGTATGTTTCCTAGTAGATAGTCAGATACACAATTAAAAATAGTGTACAGAAAGCTAGACACTCTGAACTGATCTCGGCGAATTTCGTAGCGAGTGGGGAAGCGAGACAATCATCGTTAAAAGCGGCATTGTTGGCGTTAATGAAACCCGGGAGGTACCAACTTTGTTTGCCTTTGTAACCGCGGCCTGCCCTGTTACGATTTTGGCTTTGGGCATAAATAGATGTGGACCATGCCGGCAGGTCTTAGATAATATAGTTAAGGTCTGCACTAGTACTACACGTCTACACTACTATTAGTATATACTACTATTTTACGCAACATTCGTTGGTGGCATGGACAGACTAAGTGTTACCAATTTGCTATCAAAAAGAGAGTCCAAGCGAATTATTTGCAACCTCTGAGAAGTGCTACAAGGCGCCTGTATTATTTCGAAGCTCAAATACTACTATCATAACGTCACTGTATTATATATCCAGCTCCCTTGATGTACCCATTCCAGTAGCCGTTAAAATCTCAAGTTGACGACGAATACCTGGGACAAGTTATTCAATGAGTAGGTCCATGTTTTCAAATTGCGCAAGAGTGTCTTCTCGTCTCAATTACCTCAGTGTCTGAAAATTTTCTTCTTCAACCAGTGATGATGACATACGGTTCCGAAACATGGTTGCTTACATCGGGCCTTTAAGGAAGCTCAAAATCTCTGGGAGATGGAGAGGGCTGTGCTCAGTGTTTCTCTACGAGATCGAATCAGAAATGAGGATATACGTGGAAGAACTAAGGTAACGAACATAGCCCTGAGAATGAGTAAGCTCAAGTGGCAATGGGAAGGGCACATTGCACGCATAATTCATGGCTTTTAGGGCAGATAATTTCTAGATTGGAGACTCTTTGACCAAAGACGCAACGTAAGACGTATACCGACTAGATGGCAAGAAGGCCTTGTGAAGATCGCAGGAACAAACTGATAGCAGGCCGCTTGTGGTCGGTCGCTGTGGAAAACCATGGGAAGGCCTATGTTCAGCAGTGGACGTCCGTTGGCTGAAGATGATGATAACTATGACTATATAATGACAGCGATTAAGAGATATTATAATAAATAGACTTGAATGAATAATTAAAAATTGACACCTTTAATACCTGTTTGATTGTTTAGAAGAGACTTAGTCAAAACTAGAACACACTCGAAATCTACACGACGAATATCACTGGTTCGTTTATGTTATGCTATGTTCTTCTATGATATGTTCGGGGATCGGACACAAGTAACACGCCGGTTAGTTTAAGACACACTGTTTATTCAAGAGCGATGCGGTCGGGCGGTGGGCGCAGCCACGCGCATATACGAGTATCTATCTATAGGTAGGCAACTATACATACATAACATATATCCTACCCCTAGTTGACTACTACATTATGTAAGTACTTACAACTAAAAATATTGTTTATAGTCTATTTTGGGACGCCTACGTAATCGAGGTGATGAAACCGTTTCGGAGGATTGATTAGACTCTGACCCAATACTCTGAGTGTCGTCATCGTTTACGGCTTCAGACATAGCTTCCGCAAAATGTTCTTCTTCCTCTTCATCGGCTGCCGTACCATGACTATCAGTGTCTCCCCTGAAGGAGGCGGACGAGTGGCCAAGATCACCTGCCGTATCCGTGTCTGATATCTTCGACGAGTGTACCGCTGCTTGTGCTATGTCTTGGATGCTTATGTCAGGATCCCGTCTTGGGTTATTAGTTTCAAGAAGGCGTCCCTTGTACAGCAACATCTGATCTTTGTATTTTTTACTACACATTGACGAATTGATGTCTTTTACTAGGTATATGACTCGACCAATACGTTTAACTACAATACCCTTACACCATATGAACTTATTTTTATTTATGAATTTTTTAAACAATACATTTGTACCGGATTCAAAGCTTTGTGTGTTAGTTCCGTAATATTTACTCTGTGAACACTGATTATTTTTCACATTATTACCAGGTGACGTAGTAGAGGGCGGAGGTTGGATGGTTTTGGGATTAATTAAATCCAAGCGAGACCTTAATTTATGACCAAACACTAGTTCGGCGGGTGAAAAGCCTGTGGCGGAGTGTAGTGAGTTCCTATAATCAAATAAATATTTTTGAAGTTTCATTTTTGTCCTTTTGATGCTAGTGGAAGGATTAATGCAAGACTTAATTCCTTTTTTTACTATCTTTACATAGCTTTCTGCCTGTCCATTGCTGGCCGGGTGGTAAGCTGGGGACGTAACGTGAGTTATACCGTTTGTTTCACAGAATTGTTGAAATTCATAGGATGTAAATGCTGTGCCGTTGTCACTCACTATTGTTTGAGGTTGTCCGTATCTAGACATAAAGTCAATTAATTTTTCAACGACTGCTGCAGAACTGCTCGAATTAATGTCGTATACTTCTACCCATTTCGAATAGGAATCCACAATTACAAGGTACATATGACTATATATTGGGCCAAGAAAATCTATGTGTACCCTATAGAATGGTTGGGAAGGGTATTTCCAAGGCGAGCAAGGGGCGCGCGGAGGTGAAGGCCGTAACTGAATACAAACGTCACACGTGCTTATTAGTCGTTCGAGGGCTTGGTCGATTCCCGGAAACCATAATCGCGATCTAGCTTCCGCTTTTGTCTTAACAATGCCTAAATGCGAATTATGTAACTCATTCAAAACTCTATCCTGCAAAGCTTGTGGTATAATTACTTTGTGTCCTCTCATAAGGCAACCGTTTTCGAATGAGAGTTGATTTTTACATAAAAAGAATGGTTTTAAATGTAAATCCTTTAATTTAGGCGGCCAACCTTCCATTATTAGCTTAATGACCTTGGACAGTAACACATCTTTCTAAGTTTCTTCGCGTAATTGATCTATTGTAACTGGAAGGCTCCCGTCGATTACGAAGTTTACGTAGGCCGCGCGATCGCATTCTATTAATGGTGAGTCATCGGCAGGTGGTACGGGCGCCGGCGCCGGCAGGCTCGCACGAGACAGATAGTCTGCGCTGTTATCTGCGCTACGTATGTACTCAATGCAATAATTGTAACCACTTAAAAACATTGCATACCTTTGCAACCGATTGGCTGTGACTTCTGGTATGCCACGATAAGGGCCGAAAATCGAAATAAGAGGTTTATGGTCAGTACGAAGTACAAATGGGTCTGATTTTCCATATAAATATTGGTGGTACCTGCGCACCCCAAATATTATAGCCTTCCTTTTGTATCCGGGAATAGCGTTTTTCTGCAGTATTAAGAGTTCGAGAAGCAAATGATATTGGTCTCTCGAGTCCGTCTGCGTCTATTTGAGACAGAATAGCGCCTAACCCGTTAGGGGATGCGTCAACTGTTAATACTAACTTTGCGCCTGGGTTGAAATGCGCAAGAACTTGGTCCGAGGCCAATAATTTTTTAACTGTTTGAAATACGTCGTTATGCTCGCTAGTCCAATTCCATTTGACATTTTTTTTTAACAGCTCGTACAAGGGGCTCAATAAAGAAGATGCGTTTGATATGAAATTTCTATAATAATTTACTAACCCTAGAAATGACTGTAGCTGACTGACATTACTAGGAGGCGGACAATCTGATATGGCTTTAACTTTGTTTGGACATTTCTTTAATCCGTCTTTGTTTATAATGTAACCGAGATAACTTATCTCGTCTTTGAAATACTCGCATTTCTCTTTCTGCAAGGTTAGTCCAGCGGCTTGCAACCTTTCCAGCACCGCTTCCAGGCGTTCAAGGTGTTGTTTTTTATTACACCCAGTTATGCACACATCGTCCAGTAGGCACAAAACTCCGTCTAAACCTGCTAAAATACCTTCCATAGCCTTTTGGAAGATAGCCGGTGCACTGGCAAGGCCGAACACGAGTCGAGTATATTTGTAAAGGCCGCGGTGTGTTTATACATGTTATGTTTTGTGAGGCGTCATCTAAGACAAATTGATTATACGCCATCGACAAATCTAGTTTTGTGAACTGCTGACCCCCATGCAGTCGCGCAAACAATTCCTTAATTGTAGGCAAGGGATACTGCTCAATCACTAGCTGTTTGTTTATGCTCACAGAGTAGTCAGCACACAGCCTAACGTTCCCGTTACGTTTTAAAACCGGCACAACAGGGGATGCGTAATCTGAGTGATCAACAGGTACTAGAATTCCTAAATCGATCAGTTTATCGATTTCTTTTTCAACCTTATCCTTTAATGCAAATGCAATTGGGCGTGCCTTAAAAAATACTGGCTTAACATTATCTTTTAAGGTAAGTTTTACTTTATATTTATTAAATCTCCCTAACTTATCCGAAAAAACGTCGGGATAACGTAACTGTAAATTTTCTATGGTCCGTTCATCTTGTACACAATAGTTATTTGCTAATAACTCAAGTTTAAAAAGTGATAAGAAATCACGACCCAACAATGGCGGTCCACCGTTGCGAATTACGTAAACAGACAGTGTGTGAGTGAGTCCGGCGTATGACACAGGTAGGGGAACCATACCTACACATGTTATGCTGTCACCTGTGTAGCTCATTAGCCTCTTATTTGTAGGTAACAACGGCACATCGCTAAAGCTTGATTTGTATAAACTTTCAGATATAACTGTTACCGCGGATCCGCTATCAATTTCAAATTTTAATTTTACCCCGTAAATTAATAACGTCTCCACCAGAGGCTCGCCCTTGACCGATCGTATATTAAACAACTTACCGTCATCGCCTTCGCCCTCCTCCACGTCACTTGTTTTTTCTACGTAATTCACTTTTCCACACATTTTACGTAGGTGACCTTTCACATTGCACTTTTTACACGTATATTTCGAAAAACGGCACTCAGTCGTTTTGTGGTTCGTATAACCACAGACTGCACATTTATTCTTCGAAACGGTGGTATTTCCTTTAGCTTGCAGTTTGAACAGTTGCTCCGAAGATGCGCCAGCAGGTCCTGTGCCGCCATTGCTAGTCCCTGCGCCAATTTTAGCGTACCGTAGGCTCTCTGCTAACTCCACCGCCTTTGCAAGTGTAACGTCTTCCAAGTTCTGTACGTATAACTTCTCTTTTTCGAGTCCTGGTAACATGCCCATGATGAAGCAGTCTCGTAAAGCCTCCTCGATGTTTTTGAACTGGCAGTGGGCCGTTAAACCGCGTAACCTTGCGGCCCATTGTGCGTGACCTTCGCCCGGCTGTCTAATAAATAAAAGTTGTGCCTTTCTGAAAATCCAATACGCTTTGGCGTAAAATGGGTGTCCAATAACGAAAGAATGTCCTCGTATGGCACGTCTTCTATTTTCTTAGGCAAAGCTAAATCTGCTACTAGCTTGTACGTACCGTCGTTGAGTGCGCTCAAAAATATTGTGCGTCTTTTAGTGCCCGTCGCGTCACTGATCTCGGTTATGTTATTTGCGATAAAAAACTGATTTATACGCCCTTTGTACGTACTCCAATTTTGCAAATTATGATCAAAACTCGACAGAATTCCGAAGCTGGACATTTTTTTTTTTTTTTTGTGGGTAAGAAGTAAGTCGCCACTGATATGTTCGGGGATCGGACACAAGTAACACGCCGGTTACTTTAAGACACACTGTTTATTCAAGAGCGATGCGGTCGGGCGGTGGGCGCAGCCACGCGCAAATACGAGTATCTATCTATAGGTAGGCAACTATACATACATAACATTCTACATATATTTATTCTGTGCTACCCACCACAACCTTCAGGTTCGGCGAAAGTTTATTTCGTTGAAACCTTTTCTGTTTATTCAAAGTTTGCGTGCCGCGAGTTTCGTATCATTCTCGGTCGAAACCGCGTTTTCATGGGCTTTATATGTGATTTAATAAAGCGAATAATAAGGGTAGGGATCGATTCAATTACATATTTTAATTCGAGTCAAAGGTTAACCCTTGTTACTTTCTGTCTAATTTCATATCAGGTCATCTCAATTGAACAGAATGTTCTTTAGCTAGCATCGGAAATTGTATTTTCTGCCTTTTATTCATTTCCGAATCCTACAAAGAGCTTTTTATATCTCAAAGTGCATTTAACCGTTTGTCTCGTGAATCTGGTTTGGACATTTGAGGGGCTAAATCGGCCTTTAGATCTTCAATCAAGGTCTCAAATGCAATCCCAGCTAAAGGCATCAATCCTGCTTTGTACATACCTACATCTCAACCTGTGTATTTTCAGCTTAAGCTGAGCTTTGATTGCCAGCATGTCATTTTTCGTAGCAGGTCAGCTTATAATGGAAATGCCTAGCTTGACTTATAGCAGGGTATACCTTTGGGTATACCCTGCTATAAGTCAAGCTAGGCATATAGTAAGCAAGAAATCCTTTGGGATTTCTTGCTTACTCCGCGTGACAATTGCGCATCTATTTCGAGAGGAGGGAAAGTCTCGTATGGGGTCAATTATCTCGGAGCAGCAGTGTGTAGTGTGCAACGCAATTTTAAGTAGATTAAAAGTACTAGCGCGATTAAACTCATTAGCAGAATGCATCAAGGTTTCGATGTACATGTTGCAAATAGTACTCAACTGTAAATTATTTGGCCTTTGTATGTCACTCTTACTAATACGTAACGAAGTCGGTAACAATAATATCACGTTTTGGAAAAGACCGCAAAAGTATATTGTATTTTATTTATGATATTTGTATTTTTAGTTTTATTGAAATATTGGCAACATTTTACTAATGACACAAAACCCAAAACATACATGAGATACACTTTTTTCACACTTAGTATTTGTCAGTTTGATAATTAAGTTTCATTAGATACCGACATACACGTATTGTTGTTATGTACTTTTGTGTTTATTAATGATCAGACATTCGATCACGAACACACCTGGTGGTAAGTGACGATGCGATCGATTTTGATATACTAAGATCGCCCATACGATGGCCTTTAGCTAGATAAGGATTCCTTTTGGACTCTAACGGATAAATAGACAGTTGATTCAATTCTTTATTATGCGCTCAAAGTGTTACGTAAAGATCTTAGTGATATGACATACTGATTAAGTAGTTACCCTAGCCGATTTCCACTATGGTGACTAGTTACAACGACTAACCGACTGCGCGGGACATATTATATTGCACAAATGTGTGCGCAAACACATGCGCACTTCCTTTCACTCTCATAGCCCGATGGGATGGGATGGATGGGACAGCTATCTGACACGACCGGAGAGTGTTCAGGCGCAGGACCAACGGCTTTACGTGCTTTTCCGAGGCACGGGGGTGAAACACCGCCAACTTCCAAACTCCGGGTTTACACAATACACAACACTCCAATAACCTACCTGTCCTTTCTGCGTGATATTTGATAACCCTTATCTCTTAGACACACTGCGACTTTTAGAAACGATGCAGTCGCAAAATGTCAACCTTTACACACTGCAACTTTTAGCATCGATACAGTCGCGATGCTAACGCGCGTTAGTGTCGATACAGTCGCGATGCAAAAGCAGGAAATTGTTAAATTATGAATTGAATTCTGCCGATGCAGTCGCGCTTCTGCATCGATGCTAACGCGCGACTGCATCAACAAAAATTGTTTATTTTCAACTATACGCAGTCTGGCCATAAATACTGTTACAATGAAAAATAAGAAAGATATTACATTTAAATTTGGAATCTATCATTTTTAAACGATTGGTCATTGTGTTTCCTAATTTTATAATATTTTGCGATATTAAAATGGAGTGGGGTGATAAAAAGAACCGAATCGCTGTTATTGCATAACACAAAGTTGGTATGGAGCCAAACGCAATTTTTAAAAACTCTCCATATGCTTGGTATTAGTCAAATGTTTGTGTACCGGGCTATCAATAGGCACAAAGAGACCTCCTCTGTTTGTGACAGAAAAAGATCTGGCCGTCCACGTAGTGGTCGTACGAAAAAGGTGGTCAAAGAAGTAAGGAAAAGAATTCGCAGAAATCCTGTCGGAAAGCAAAAGATTTTATCTCGGGAGATGAAGATGATGACTTAGGACTTACAGCCTATAAGAGACGCACTGGTCATTTTTTAATTGACATTTAAAAAAAGAATAGGGTGGAAAAATCGAAAAACTACTGAAGAGGTACGCAAAGGGAGGTCACAGAAAAAAATTGTTTACGGATGAGAAAATCTTTACAATTGAGCAACATTTTAGCAAAAAAAATGACCGTATTTATGCTCGAACCTCTAAGAAAGCTTCCCAATTAGTCGGCAGAGTGCAAAGTGGGCATTACCCAAATTCAGTGATAGTTTGGTGGGGTGTTAGCTATGAAGGAGTAACTGAGCCATATTTTTGTGGAAAAGGTATCAAAACATAGGCACAAGTGTATCAAGATACCATTCTTGAGAAGAAGTTAAGCCCCTTAACAACACCATGTTCAATAACCAAGCATGGTCTTTCCAACAAGTCTCGGCGCCGGGTCATAAAGGTCCACGCAGTCTTGGTTAGAAGCGAACGTTTCGGACTTCATCAGAGCTGAAGACTGGCCGTCGTCTAGTCCCAATCTTAATCCGCTGGATTTATGGTCAGTTTTAGAGAGTGCGGCTTGCTCTAAACGCAATCTATGATAATTTGGAGTCCCTAAAACAATCCATATGATTGGCAGTGAAGAATTTTCCCATGGAAAGAGTGCGTGCTTCTATTGGTAACTGGCCTCAACGTTTAAAGGACTATATTGCACTAGACCACATCAAATAAGCTTTTTACATTTTAAATTGTTTTATATTTATGTCTTAAACTAACACACTGTAAAAGTAATAAATATTTTTTGCACTTTTTTTTTTTCTTTGTGACTATATTTATGGCAACATGATTTTCACGAATTTTAATATATTGCAGACTCCATTAATTTGGCAATTAATTCCATAAATACGGGGATTAATGTAATTCGTAAGAACGAGCTAACTGAACAGAATCAAGAAAAGCTCAATGCAATCACCATGTTTTATAGAAGCTCTCATGAACTGTTTAAGCGTTAAAGCCTACTGCATACGACTGTCAGTACAAACAAAATAACGATACAGGTGTATCCATAGGTACCTATGGGCAATCATCAAACACATTGCTAGAATTCCCGTTAGTAAAGAAAAAGCATGAATACAGACAAGTTCGAGATCCGTTCGGGTGGTTTATGCCACTAAACCCCAAAAAATATTCCACTTTAACCCCAAAACGTTTAATAGGAAGTATTATCACTCATTTTATTTGTTTCCACTTAAACCCCAAGACTTACAAGTAGAGGCAACACAAAAATCGGGCCAATAAAAAAATACTTAAAAATCGGTCAAGTTTGAGTCGGACTCGGGCTCACCAAAGTGTCTACTTACACCTAGTCAAAACACTTCTTTTTCTTCGGGTTATAGAGGAATGAATGTATGGACTGTAAAATTTTGAGAACAATTAGGCTTTGGGGAGAATTGGCATAAGCCGTTCAGGGCTATACCAAACCCACTTTAGACACGATAGTTTGACAAGCGTACTACAAACCACTCAATTTCGATGACCGTCGACGCCATTGCTGCATTAGTTTTGTCTGTGAATTCAAAGTAAAAAAAAAGAATGTAGGATTTGTTACAATAAGGAAAAGCGGCAAGTGTATCAATATTATTACATACCACTAAGCTTAGGAATGAGGAGCAATTTTAAGATCACATTCTTAAGGAAAACTTGCCTTAGTACGCATTTAGGTTATAAGAACCGTATCGGCTGGCAAATAGGCATAATAAGCCATAAATAAAAATTAAAAATCAAATACGTTGTGATCACAAATTAAGTGGCCAAGTGCACTTGTGTTATGGAAGTCAGAAGCAACGACGGTGGTAACTTAACACCCGACTGGATTGGGATTCGAATAATTGGGTGTGGCTATGTAAAGAAGAAATCCAGTGTAAGGTGTTGTTACATGTAAAACCTTTGTTTTATGTATGTTGTGTTAAAAGGATGCCAGTTGATATGTCCTCAAATTCCGATCATTTTGACACTAAACACGACCGTTTGCGTTACGCCTTCGGACGTTAAATCGCGTCTGTAATTTCATTGCCGGCCATCCTTGGACTGGAACGATTTGATGTAAATTATTATTGGGTCTTTTGTATGGGTTTTTAGGCATAATGGTCGATTTACAAGACGTATAGGTGCCCCAGTAACGTGATTGAAAGTTAACGGCTTTTCGGTATTTTATGTGAACACGAACTCAGTGCTTATTTGAGGTTTTGAGCTGAAGTCTGGATTAAAAAAAAAACAACCGTTTTTTTAGAGTGAATCGGACCTACGCATTGAGAGTTCCGTGCCAACTTTTACTGAATTATGGGGTGCACTTACTTCCACTTACCCAAAATAGCACTAGATACTCCATTTACAGCAAAAATAACTTTGTTTTTCATAGTTTTTATGATGTATGAAAGACAAAGTTATATTTGCGGTTGATGAAAATGTGCTAAATCTTAAAAAACTACCAATTCGATCTTGTTCAAATCAATTTTCGTCGAAAGGATTTGTAATGATCTAAATTCATGTATTTTTCACTTGCTTAGTTCAAAATTTATAGGGAGGGGGGACGCCCATTTTACTACTTCGGAACTGTCTATCTCCTAAATGTCAGATTTGAAAAAAAATGTTTAGAAACCTCAATGCCATTAAGATAAAAGACCTCTATCTATAGATACTACTTGTATACATGCGTGGTTTGAGCAAACATCTTATTTTATTTAGTTCCATGTTAGGTAGCCTTCAAATATCTTTTTTTTTATGGGAATCGCGAAATGGTTAACAAAATACTCCTACCTACCAAGTTTCAACTTTGTAATGCTAATAGTTTTAGAATAAAATTGCTGTAATATACGGACGAACAGACAGACAGACTAGACGAAACTAAAAGGTTTATATTTTTTGCCATTCGGGTATGTTTTTTGCCATTTGGCTACGGAACCCTAAAATGTTCACCCGAATATGTTCCACTGTTGATCCCCCCCACTAAACTGCACTGAACCCGTGCGGTAGAATTTCATGTGGCTTATACCACTTTATACTTAAAGTCTGTTGGTGATACTATAATTGTGTATCTATCTATCTATCTACTTCTAATATATAGCATATAGTCAGGGTCAGTAATATCTTGAAATACAATGTAGACAAGCAATCTCATCCAGACAACCTTTGCTAACATTCAAAGGACACCCGAGTCGGATATAATTGTTTATAATATATACATATAATACATTATTATTTTTTTTACCAGCAAAAGTATCATGTATCTGCGTGTAGGTGTCTACTTATTATACCAAAGAAAACATTCAGAGGAAGGACTTACTATATTATCTAATCCATTTCTGGCATTTGTATCGTGAAGGTTTCGCTTTAATAATAATCTCTTGAACCTGTTGCTAATACAGATGCGATTTATTTTTCTAGATCGTATCGTAAACAGGGGTGCGATTGTGTAAAGCAATCGTATTTATTTGACAGTTCAAAACGTACGATATGGTCTGTCAAATGGCAAAGAACAAAGGGTTTGACAGGTCATATTATATCGTACGTTTTGAACTGTCAAATGAATACGATTGCTTTACACAATTACAGCTCATGGGTGCGATTGTGTAAAGCAATCGTATTCATTTGTCAATTCAAAACGTACGGTATGATCTGTCAAACGGCAAAGAACAAAGGGTTTGACAGATCAAACCGTACGTTATGAACTGTCAAATGAAAACGATTGCTGTACACAATTCCAGCTCTGAGGTGGAATTGTGTAAAGCTTTACACAATTCCACTTCTGTATATTCAATTGTTGTTAAAGTGTGCTTAAAACAAAGTACAGAAGTTGGGCTTGATAGGTATAATATTTTGTTTTTATTATCATATTCCTACTTATAATAGTCAATATTAGTTACTTAGTTACTATAGTTATTACTATTAGTCAATAAATGAGTATTTAATTAATGAGAATAGAAAAGTAAAAAAAAAACCTTCTACAATTTTTCAGGGTGCGAACGTAGTTATCTAGATACAAAGCTGAAGGTCAAAATAAAGTCCTATTCGTCAGGAATTTGAAAATATCTATTTAGAAAGAGGTATGATTGATAAGATTTTTTCTGTTATTAAAGTCAATCATCGTGTTTCGGCAACTCTACAAAAGAAGCTGATGTCCTCAAGAATCTCCACTAAATATTACTTTCGTTTGTAGTTTAATAATATAGTCCGAAACAACAAAATGTACCCCCGATAATACCCAAATCATGAATTCGTCATCCTAATGTATTCTTTTCCCATAAGAATTGCTGTCTAATGACTACTTATGTGGCGAGGATATCACACGCTGCTATTTGTTTTTCCCAAGTACATGTTTGTGATTTTCTATTTTTATTAACACGATTTTGTATCAATGTATAGGTAATAAGAAGAACTTAATCTGTACTATAAAAATAATTATTACAATTTGTAAATGTTTTCGATTAGTTTAACTGTCAAGATATTTTTTTAGCTCCTTCGATGGCGACATTAATTTGTACTTTACTAAAATGTACATAGTTAGCTTGAATAGATATTCCAACGGTTTACTTCAGTGGAAAAACGTTTAACTTGGCAGGAGCGCGCAGATTTTTCTTTCTCTGCTATCACATCTGTACTTTGTCTTTGTACAGAACTAGTTTGTCTTCGCTGAGGTCTCAGGTCAGTGTCTGCCCTTAGCTGACAAGATTAATGCGTGTGCTGTGGAATGTGGAAACAGAGTAAAATACGCGGTTTTAACCCAATAACGTAAGTATTCTCATTAGTCAAGCAACGAGATTCCAGACAAAATAGTCAATGAATTTTAATCGCGTCCCATATGTTGTAATTGGGATTTGACGGATCTAAGTGTTTTTTACTTACTTTTTTACGCTGTGGCGACAGAAAATACAAGGAGCGAGCTCAGCCAAGAAAGTAATAAGAAAAACTGTTAAAAAAAATAGCACATTCTTTTGGAGTCGGTGCATGATGTGTGTAGATTGTTTGTTTGTGATTTGTTTCTCCTAAATAGAATACGAACGCGTTACTTTGAAATATACCTAATTGAACTAAAAAATAATCATTTCGTTTTGACTTCTCGTTTTCGAAATCTTGAGACTAATATACAAATACACAAACATACATACACATACGTAACTTTGCACTCGTGTTTGGGAAGCCTTTTAATAGATCAACATTCTAAAATTGTATCCAATCTGACGATATCACATGCATACAGGTCGATTTTCTTTAAATCAGCAAAAAATATGTGCTATACAACGAATACATCTTAAATTTTCAGTGCGGAAGATTTAAAAGTACGAGTACGAACGGCCTAGTTTTAATTTAGTCACAGATCTTAACACTGCTAAGAAGATGCCTACTTAGGATAAATAAAGATGCACTTCTTTTTATAAGATCCAGTGCCACCCGTTTTTAGAATTTAGAAATTTAGAGATTTGTATTAATAAAGATGTAAAGGAGAGAAGATGAGCCAAAGAGGCCCATGATAAAGGATGTATTACCTGAAAGAAGTATTTACATACGTAAGTACGTAATATTACTTCATCATAATATTATTATACCATGCATCTTATATTTTATTACAGTTACGACGTGTACTCATAGTGCAGTCGTTTATGTGTCATGAGCTTTGCATATTTTAGCGTGAAACAAAAGGGGAAATGTGATTTCCAGGTAACCTGCCACGACTCGTAGACCTTAGACGCTGAAATCTGATTAAAATTGTTTTTTTCCCAGAATATTTTGATCAGAAAACAATAAATAAGAGGCAAATGAATGTGTTGACACATATCGTAATGCGATTTTATTAGCGCACAGCATATATCACCTATATTTTATTAAAAACCCGAATAAAATAATGATCGTCAGATTTATATTTGACTTTACCTCACATAACTTAACAAACACAAGATAGCTATTTCAAATGACTAAAATAGAATAATAACACTTCCAAAATAAAATGACATTATTGAGATAACGTTTTTATTTTGTATTTAGCTTTGGTGTATTCTTTCACATACTATTTATGGGATGTTATACCAGACAGCTTTGTGATTTACCATCAGTTGCGCTCGTTGCCAAATGTCTGGCTATCTAATGGAAAAAAGAAAATATAGGTTAATATAGGTACATTCTTAGTACTTCAGTTTAAAGTTAAAATCCTTGCAGTTTTACAGTCCTATACTCTTATTAATATTGAATATAATGAGATTGACAGTCTATTTGATGATATTGAATACAGCTTGCAAAAGGTAGGTACTCTGTCCTTAAAGTGTGGCAGAGCTTGCAAAAGTGTGTCTAACACTAAACTGTGTGCTTAGCGGAGGACTGTTATACCGCCATTCCGACGTTAATACATGTGCTGTGGGCCCATTACGGGAAATGGGACCAAATGTCCCATTATCCTGCCAAACACTGCGGTATATATATTTTTGTTTGCTCGTAAAACTGTTTGTTTTCCCGTTTTCTTCTTAATCTATTTTCTTTAAGCATACAAAATATGTGGTCTTGTGAACTCAGAAAAAACAGGGCACGGAAAAAACATCTAGAAAAGTGTTGTTTGTTATAGCAAAACATGGATTGTTATCGAGTCAAAAAGGTACTTCGCTAAACTCGTATATTTAGGAGTTTGACGGTTGATCAGAATATTTGAAGATTGGGAATGTTTTTGACACTTACCCGTATGTTCAGTCGTTTCCTCGACTCCACTCATACTCACCTCAACCTTAACTCATCTAATCGGTATGCTTAAACGCCAAAAAAATCCTCGACTCAAAGTTTTGCTCAGTCAAGGTGAGGAAGGTTTGAGTAAACGACTGTCAAACTCAAGGTACCTAGCGACCTACCTTAAGGAATACTCATCTACGAGGGTCAAACTGAAAGTTCTTAGAACTGGCCACTTATAAACAATATAATAAAAAAATATTCTAAAATTTGAAAATAGAACTCTTTGCCAATATTACTGAGTATATATTTCAGTCATTTGTCATTTGTTTTACGATTTGGCGGCAAATTGAAAATTGTCTGTGTCACGTCAACATGAATTTAACACGAGAAAATTTTCGTGCAATGATTTTTTATGACTTTCGATGTCATTTAAGTCAACAAGAAAGTTATGATAGACTACGATTGGCCTTTCACGATGAAGCCCCATCTCGTGCGACTGTTTACAACTGGTTTAATGAGTTTAAACGTGGTCGCACTAATCTCACTGATGATGTACGTGAGGGACGGCCTTCTACGGCGACGACTGAGAATAACATCTGTGTTGTGCGGCGTATGATAGAGACTGACAAAAGAGTGACCTATCAGCAGATTCGGACAAGCTTAGGCATCGGTATGAGTCAAGTGCACAAAATCTTCCACGAACATTTAGCGGTCAGGAAGCTTTGCGCCCGGTGGATACCTCATAATTTGACTAAGGCTCAAAAACTCCATCGTGTGGATTGGTGCCGTAAAATGTTTGAAAGATTTAACGGAGGTGACGCAAATGCTGTGTTCGACATACTAACAGGTGACGAAAGCTGGATTTACTGTTATGATCCTGAAACCAAAAGACAATCTGCTCAGTGGGTGTTTCCTTTCGAGAAGTTGCCAACTAAAGTGAAGAGAGATCGAAGTGCGGGAAAAAAAATGGTGGCCTCGTTCTTTGGAAGGATAGGTCATTTCGCAACAATTGTGTGAGAGGATCAAAAAACAGTTTCTGCAGAATGGTACACTACCAATTGTTTGCCACTTGTCTTGGAAAAAGTTCGAGAGAAACGACCTCGCAGTAGGATCCTCCTTCACCACGACAACGCCTCGTCGCACACCGCCAAGCGAACGATCGACTATTTGGCGACATCAAACGTTGAATTACTGGGTCACCCGCCGTATAGCCCCGACCTCGCGCCTTGTGATTTTTATTTATTTCCAAAAATTAAAGAAAAACTTAAAGGAAAGCGGTTTATGAATGCTGAAGAAGCGGTGGCTGCGTATCGCGATGCCATTGAAGAGACCCCTAAGGACGAGTGGGCAAAGTGTTTTTCCCAGTGGTTCCATCGAATGCAGCGGTGTATTGACGTCAATGGACAATATTTTGAAAATATATAAAAAAACTAATAACTGGCTAATGTAATCAGTTTTTGATTTTCTAAGAACTTTCAGTTTGACCCTCGTATTGTCAAATGCTATAAACCACGTCAAAGTGAAGTGTGATATAATTTGTTTGAAACAATCAAGATAGATTTCGAAAATTTTATCGAATATATCTACGACTCGCCTTATCCAGAGCGCCGGTACTTGCGTGACGCAGAAAATCCCGTTGAATTTTACGATGAATGGAATTTCAAAGACGGTATCGGTTCCGAAAAGACACTGTTGTGAATATATTGGTGCCTCTTATTTGTGGTACTAATGCAAATCAAAATAATAGGGGTCTTCCAGTTCCACCCCTTATCCAAGTGTTATTATCATTGCGATTTTATGCAACTGGAAACTTTCAAGTAAGTTATCTTATTCACCTTTCTATAACAACTAGAATGTTACACATATATTTTTTTAATCGAAATCTTATTTATTTATTGTGTGCGGCGACTTACACAAAATAAGTCAAACGGCTACATCACGAATTGTTAGCAGGACTTCAGAAGAACTTTGTCGAAAAATAGGTCAATTTATAAAGTTTCCACAAAGAAACCAGTTTCCTGAAGTAAAAAGATTTTTTTTCCTTAAGGCTGGCTTCCCAGGTGCGTTAGGTTGCATAGATTGCACTCATATCCCAATAAAAAATCCCAGCAGAGAAAGTGGAGAAGTATTTCGGAACCGAAAGGGATGGTTCTCGATAAATGTACAGATAGTTTGTGGGCCATATATGGAAATATATGACATTGTAGCACGTTGGCCAGGGTCTGTGCATGATTCAAGATTTTTTTTCAAATAGCCGGTGTTGTACGAGGAATATTGATTGGAGACAGTGGGTATGCCCAAATATCATTTATGTTTACTCCACTTCCTAACCCTAGAATACAGGCCGAGATGCAATATAACCAATCCTACATACACACAAGAAATGTCATAGAAAGATTGAATGGAGTATTAAAAAGAAGGTTTGCTTGTTTGTCGAGAAAGTTACAGAACAACCTGCACACCACATGCAACATTATAGTCGCGTGTGCTGTTCTTCATAATATAAGTATACGTTATAATGAAGAGTTGCCTGAACAGACTACACCTACAGAGATTTTTCCTCCACTTAACGTACGGGACACTCAACGAGGCACTATAATAAGGTCTGCCTTTATTATAGTGCCTCGTACATTTTTTATAAAAAATGTCTTCCATATTTATGTTATTTGTAAAAATATTGTAATAAAACAAAGCTTTTTATTGAAATTGCTTTTTTATTATTAATAAATTTAACACCGCCTCCTCTCTCTTTGCTTTACTGCAGGCCAGGATTTCTTCCGCACTCAATCGCTCTAGGTGAGCTTTGCGGAAGACTTCTTCAGCTGCCTGAGCTAGCCACTTTTTTTCTTGGACCTGCAGCTCGTGCAGCTCCTTCTCCCGTTCCTTCATCCTATCATAATTTGTTTTCGTAAGTTAAACTCTTCAGCTATAACTTTTGCACGAATATTTTTTCCACCTGGACAGTAAAAAAATATTATAACACAAGCCACTAACTAAATGATAAAATTCCGTTTAATTAAATAGCAGCATCTTACCAAATTTTGGTTGCTCTGCACTGCCACCTGTATGCTGGGAAGAAGATCTACAGCCAGCATCTGTAAGGAATAAATAAATATTAATGGGACATTACAGGATGTGCAATTAAAACAAAATCCTATACTGAGCAATATTTGTATTGATGTATATTGAAGTATGTAAAAAAAATGGTGTTTATGAGAATAGTCTAACTATACGGCAACTACTTTACCTCTTTGAGATGTTCCGCTGGTTTGAAGTTCGTTGTGTTGGCCCTCTACTGCTTCTTTCTCCAAGATGAATCCACTATCCAAGATTGATTCACTCTCTGGAAAGTAGGACATAAAAGTATATGTTTCGCATGGACTACAAAACTATTCTGAGATATGTTCGTTATAAGTTATAGAATATACCTTGTGATTGGTTTGAATCGCTATACACAACGAAGGATAACTCCACGTCCGTAACATCGTCAAGAGCCTCGTCAATCAAAGTATCTTCTCTAGTTGATGTGCCGGGTTCAGGCTTGTAAACTCCTCCTCCCGTCTTCATCCGTTCCCTTTTCTCCAAAGCAAGGGTGGCTTTACGGCGAGACTTTAAGTTATCTCAAAATTTTTTTATTTGGGCCTCAGTTCTCTGAAAAATGCAGATATAGTAGAATATAATATTAAATTTTTTTAGCATAAAAACATTGTAGCATATTATGAGTAATTTACCTTAGAATTGGTTTCAATTAAATTATATTCTTCTACTAGGCGCGCCCAAGCCATTTTCTTTATAGAGGGATTTCCTGCCGACATAGTGGCCGTTGAATTTAATTTATAATTGATGATGAGCTCTTGCAGACAAATTTTCTCAATTTCACTGAATAAATGCCTTCCAGACATTATTTTGGAGAATATGCAGGTTAATAATCAATTCAACACAAAATACTAGTATTTATGCAAGCGCAAAGATCAACTGCAAAACAAGTCGGTAGACGGTACATGACATCTGTCTGTTCAAAGTTCAAAATTTTTCAAAATCAAAATATTTATTCAATTTAGGACACAATATGCCACTTATGAACGTCAAATGTACAGTGCAAAATAAAATAAAAATAAATGTGCCCTGAAGGGGCCGAATCATGTCTCCTTATCTTTTGGGCCCTACCAGCGCTTCGAGACAGAACACAGACAATTAGGCAAGTGCTGAGAAGAAACGCCGGAACAAACTCAGTCACCACTAGCTGCCGTAAAATCAAAATCATCAAAGGTAAGTACATCAGTCGGTGCAGGCTGGACAGACCACACATTCGTGTCGTTCAGGTAGTCTTGAACCTTATAATAGCCTTTAGACATAAGCGTGTTTTAATGTGTTTCTTAAATTTATCAACCGGCAATTCGACAAGATTGTGTGGTATATTATTAAAGAATTTTATACAATTTCCCATGAACGAATTACTAGTTTTAACTAATCTGAAGTTAGTAACGACAAGCTTGTGTTTATTTCTTGTGTTATATGAGTGAATGTCGCTCTTCTTCATGAATTTATCTAAATTTTTATGGACGTACATTATATTGTCAAAAATGTATGAGAAGCCACAGTTAATATGTTGATTTTCTTAAAGATCTCTCTCAGGGAGTCACGAGGACTAAGTTTATAAATAGCACGAATGGCTCTTTTCTGCAAAATAAATATGGTATCAATGTCTGCAGCAGAACCCCACAAGAGAAGACCGTAAGACATAATACTGTGGAAGTAACTAAAATACACAAGCCTCGCAGTTTCAACATCAGTCAGATATCTTATTTTTCTAACTGCTAGGCAGCCGAGCTTAGCCTCCTAGCTAGGGCTTCAATATGAGGTCCCCACTGTAATTTTGAGTCAAGTGTAATGCCCAGAAATACAGTGGAGTCTATCAAGACTAGATTATTACCATTTAGTACAATATTTGGCGTAAGTTGCTTTACATTAGGCAAAGTGAATTTTACACATTTAGTTTTACTAGCATTCAGCAACAAGTTATTGGTGGTGAACCAATTCAATACTTTGGAGAGAGTATTGTTTACTTCGTCAAAATTTTCTTCATGTCTTTTTATTTAAAAAATCAAAGAAGTATCATCAGCAAACAGAACTATCTCACAAAGATTTGTGAAATAAAATGGCAGGTCGTTTACATATATCAGGAAAACTAAAGGCCCCAATATTGAGCCCTGGGGGACCCCCATTTGAAGAGGGGCTCCGGAAGAGTAGGTACCATTTATGTTAACTGATTGTATTCTACCTGATAAGTACGAACTTAACAACTTAGATGAGTTTTCCGAGACACCATAGTGTTCTAACTTAATGAGCAGTGTCTGATGGTCTACACAATCAAACGCCTTTGATAAATCACAGAATACACCTACGGTATCATGTTTGTCTTCATAAGCATCAAGAATGTGTCTGATGAGTGCTACTCCGGCATCAGTTGTATTTCTACCTTTAGAGAACCCAAACTGTTTTTCGTGTAGTAAATTATTAAGTTTAAAATGGGAAAGTAATTGATTATAAATGAGTTTTTTGTCTGAAGACGAAAGTCTTCAATCAGTGTGTGTTACCAGTGATGACATACGGATCCGAAACGTGGTCTCTTAATATGGGCCTTATAATGAAGCTCAAAATTACACAACGAGCGATGGAGCGGGCTATGCTCGGTGTTTCTCTACGAGATCGAATCAGAAACGAAGAGATACGTAGAAGAACCAAGGTAACGGACATAGCCTTGAGAATCAGTAAGCTTAAGTTGCAGTGGGCAGGGCACATAGCGCGAAGAACTGATGGCCGTTGGGGCAGGAAAGTTCTAGATTGGAGACCCTTCGACCAAAGACGCAGCGTAGGACGTCCACCAACAAGATGGACAGACGACCTTAAAAAGATCGCAGGAGCAAACTGGATGCAGACCGCTAGTGATCGGTCGCTGTGGAAAGCCGTGGGGGAGGCCTATGTTCAGCAGTGGACGTCCTTTGGCTGATTATGATGATGATGATGATGAGTTTTTCAAAAATTTTACTTATTGTGGGTAATATTGAAATAGGCTTAAAATTGCTGGGGTCACTTTTGTCTCCTGATTTAAATAAAGGGACAACCTTACTATGTTTCAATAAATTTGGAAACTGATTTTGGTCAATACATTCATTAAAGATATAAGATAAGTAAGGAGCTATTAGAGGTATAATGGGTTTTATTGTGTCTATTGATATACCCGATTTATCCTCTGTTTTCTTTTATTTTAATTCTTTAAATGTTTTTATGTTGTCTAAAGGACCAATATTTCTGAATTTAAATGAGGATTCGCACCTATGAACACTCGACACTAGTAATAGTTTCGCGTGACTTGAGCAAGAACTCAACTGTTTAGTCGTCTCTATAGGAATATTACAGAAGTAATCCTCAAAAGCGTTTGCTACCTCGTCATCAGATTTAATAAGCTTGTTGTTTATTTCTAGACTAAATTTGTTTTTAGGAGATTTCGTTTTACATGTTTCTTTATTTATAATATTCCATGTTTCTTTGATTTTATTACTAGATTTTTTAATTTTATCGCGTATGTAATTCGACTTAGCTACAAAGCAAACTCTTTTAAAAATTTTTGAGTACCTCTTAACGTACTCGTGAAGTATAGATCCTTTCTATATGCTTTTTTGTTATACAATTCAAACATTTTTTTCCTACTTGTATAAACTCCTCGTGTAGCCCAGTCACTGAATTTCGGTTTACAGTTATTGATAACTATTTTCTTTTGAGGGAAAGTAATATCAAATTGTTTTTTAACTTCCTGAAATAATTGTTCATACAAGTCACTAGCATTTTTTTTATCTAAAGGTATAAACGGTATTTTATCACTTACAAGGTTTTTAATTTGTCCTTACGAGATGCAGTGACCGGCCTGCATTTGATTTCTAGACGGGGTGGAATAAAACGGTTCTGTAGTGTAACTATCTGACCGCAATGATCCGATTTTACAAAATTACTTCATTAAATTTAAAAAAAAAACGTTCCATTCCATACATTCAAATATTATTTGAAATACATTATTATTATTTTTTTATTGTACCTTTGCCTAGGAATTCGATCGACCATAGACTACAAATTCTAGTAAAAATCAATTATTTTTCGCATAATCTGTGCCACTTTTCCTCGACTCTTCCTCCACACAACCTTACTCGAGGTTTCTCAAAATTGTCAATCGTTTTGAATTAGCATACCGATTTCGAGGGCTACTCGAAACTTTCCTTGAGTGTTCCTCAGTCGAGTCTGAGTCGAGGCAGTTTTGAGGAAACGTCTGAACATACGGGTGTAACATTGTTATTTTATATAAGATAAAATAAAATAAAAACAAAAAATTGCGCAACCCACCCGTGCGCATTTTTGGGTTTCTTATTTCATATTTGAAGACTTTTAGGTCTTCAAATATGAAATAAGAAACCCAAAAATTCTATTGTTCTATGTATTTGATGAGCTACCACAAAAACTTAACGTCGTTAGTACTTGCCACGATAATATAATACTACTAGTTTTGTACTTGTAAGTACAGAATAGAGTCTTTTAGTGAAAGAGCGTATAAAAAGTTCCTCGTGAAGGACCTTAAGACAAACCCTTGACCTAATTTGAGCCTTAAACCTCTGGACGTGAACTTTATTTGATTAAAAGAGGTTTGATATTGGCAGTTAGTAATGAATTCTCTACGGTATCTACACACTTTTTCCTATTCACATAGTTTTTGGTTTATTTATTGCACTAGCGTACATTTGGATTTTCCGTAAAATGTTTTTGCGCAAAACACCTATTATCGTGGTATTAGGTAGGTATAGTACGGTCAAGGTCTCTGCCGCCTAACCACTTGCACGACGATAATTGCTTGCACACACCACACAAAAACGGTCGTCGTCTTTCCCTTGCAGTGTAGAGCAAAAGACGTCGCGTGGTGCTAGCAATTTCGGTTTCTGGGACGGCGCCTGCCGGTGACACCGCGACTGTATCCATGCTAAAAGTAGCGCAGTGTGTAAAGGTTGACATTTTGCGACTGCATCGATGCTAACACTAATTTACATCGCAACTGCATCGCTGCTGAAAGTCGCAGTGTGTAAAGGGTCTAAATCGCTAGGATAGTGATTATCTCATTACTTATTTTGCGCTAGTCATATTTCTTAAATAGAAATTTCCCCAATTTTACACGAGATTTTCCGATTTTCTCTCTTGTTTTATTTTTGTACGTGTTCTGTGTAAACTATTAAAATGTTTGTTTTTCAATACCATATAGCTAAACTCTTTGAATAAAGGTATAATTTTTAATGTTTTTTTTTATTGCTAGTACAATTGTTTCATTAATGATATAATACTATTATAATTACAACCGTTCCCATTGGTCATGGTTCCCATTTGTTGTAGTTTATTTGTAAACTGAATGCATGCCTACTATTTTTAAATTGACAATTTTATTGTACTAAAATATTGTATGTCTAATAAGGCTGGTCACAGTGAGACGTCATTTTTATGGACATCTTGTGTACCTGTGTTCCACAATAAACGAATTTGATTTGGTCTCATTTGTCTTGGTCGGGATAACAATATTAGGAAATAAATAAAAATACACTAATAAAGAAATAGACTTCTTGAATCAAGGATGGGAGATTTTTTTGCACTGGCTACCCTGATTGAATGCTAACACCCCCTTGTCAATGTCATCTATTGGCCAGAAGATCCTTGTCGCACTGTAGTGAAAACTGACACATAATGAACTGCCAAAGCTGTCGAAATGTCAAGTTCCATTGTCTGTTTTTCTGTTGCATCGTTTATCCTTTTATCCTATATCTTATCATTAAGACATCTTTAATTATATTTGGATTTATTTATACAGTAATATATTTTACAAGTGCAATTTATATTATTAACTTTGTATAGTGACAAAACACTATAAAAAAAAAACAAAAAAAATGAAATTTTTAAATTGTCTCCCTTCATCTTAACCGATTGTTAAATATTTATAAAAATATTTCCTTCAGATATTGTGAGAGCAATCTTAGAACATTGATATTAAAGTAAGCGCTTACAAAATTCAACAGGCTTGCTTATGTGAAGGTGGGCGAGTTGTAGAGGCATACGCCCGGATTGCATAAGATACGGGATTCGATTCCCGGGATCTTACACAGCCTAAGTTGTTTACAAGTGCAATTTTTAATAAAAACAAATTTTATCGCAGTATTCTTTTAGCGCCTTGGTGTTTGACAGGTAAATGTTGTCGAGACTTCAACCACTGCGGCTGGTCAGTTTTCCCTATCCTGCTTTACCTACAACCATAGTCACCCTAAAACACAGGTGTCATTTTTTTCCCTTAATGTCGTTCTCAATAGAATGTTATTGTTATTTATTTGAGCGCTCCTTTTCTCGAATGAAAAAACTTTATCGCCTACACATCGTGTTAGGAGATTTGTGTAAACAGCCCGCAGAGACGCGTAGGTGGATAAAAATAGAAAATTGGACGGCTGAACAATTTCCTACGTTTTGCTATCACTCAATTTGCTTTGCTGTAACCTTTAGCGCATTTTTTTTTCTTGGTGTGCAATTTTAAATGTACTTTCGCCTTTTTATATGATTTTAAAATTCATTATGTGATATCGTCCTTTTTATAAGTGGGTTTTGTTAATTTTCCCTAAATGTGATAAAATATCACACATTTTTGTACGGCAAGTATAAATTAGGTATGCATGGGTAAAGGTCACGTTTAAAGTGTTTGAAATACCTAACATATTTGTTCCAAAATATTATCTTAATACTTTATTTCCCTGCAAATAAAACTTTATTGCAAGTATTTTTTTTTAATTATTTGATTGTTGCAAAGAAAGTTTACAATTATTTTCCGCGTTATACTTCCTTATATTGCACCAATATTAAGTACCTATAGGCACCTTTGTGAATAATGATCAGATAAAGATGCCTATTCTTCAGGTACAAAAAATGGCATTTGCTTCCGATATTAGATCGTGGTTCATTTGCATTGAAGCTATTCGGATGATCGTTTCGTATGGTGGTTAAACCTACGCCAATACTCAAGATATGTGGCATGCCCAACATATTCAGTGAGCGTGGGCGGTAATATTGCTTCGACTTTGAATAAGCCCGTCGCCATTCTAGACACGAGAAAACTTATCTTTAATATCAGGAAATTATACGCAGCTTTCTAGTATATAAAGACAGTCAACGATTACTTGCTTCGATCTTTAATTAAAAACCTTTCAAGGTTTTTTTTATGAAATATTTAAGCCATTTCTTTTATTTTTTTTATTTACGTACATCAACAGTATAACATACACAGCACTTACTTAGATTAAACAGTTGAGTTCTAGTACATTACAGTAATTATAGACATACACAGCATACGCCATAACATAGAAACAGTGGAGTCACAATACAAAAAAAAAATATCCAAAAAGTTAATAAATATTTATCGAACCAAAAAATATAAATTACAAACAACAAAAAATACATACATGCAACAATGTAAAAAATCACCTACGAAAATCAAGCGCAAACAAACCCCTTCTCTATCGTTTCCCTGATAAAACTAAAAAATCTAGTTATATTCGGTTATCATTGTGGCGAGCGAGGAAGAAAAGCTCCCATGTTGGTGCGGAAGCTGGGACGGCAGAATGTTTTGGTGATAGGAAACCGGGGAAGCGTGTAAGGAACCGTCAGGGGCACCTTGGCAAGAAGTTGAGGACAGTCAATCGGTGAGTTACCAATTTTTTTAATAAAAATAATGTATTATAAACTCCGCCGATCTCTCAACAGATTCATTTAATAAAAGCTTGCCTTTTGATAGTACAAAGATCTGTGGGAAAAGTTCCGAGAATTAAAGGCAAGATGCCTTGTAAAGGCTCTTTGAATGGTCTCTATGCGTTGTGGGTGTGTTAGTTTAAGCACTTGTTGTGTGAAGACATTGCATGGTGTTGCCAAATTTAAGATGGCGAATAAGCCTTTAATATTGAAAAATAAAAACAGATGCCCCATACAAAATAGTTAGCTAAAACGAAGATGCTGTATGAAGAGTCAGATATAATAAAAAAAGCGATGGATACCTTCTACAATTTGGCAACAGGTTGCAATGTTATCCTGTAATTTATAACAGATCTGCGTGTGTATTGCCATCTTGCTTAGAAATTAGGAAGAGCTGCATAACAGTTAAAGCCAAAAATAGCAAATTTTGATAGGTGATAATATTATAATGAAAGAATAACATAAATATTAAAATAATTTAATTTTCAAATATTATAATATTAATATTATTTGTTAACACTGAGACCTGAGTGGGAATTGAACTGCCTGGAACTGGAATGGATTAAGCAAAATCGCAATACGCTCCCTAATTACGTTCTATATAAGTATTGATTAGGATTGTATTAATCAGTACGATCTTTATTGACTTTATTATAATGGGTAAGAGGCGTGTCCACAGTGTCAGTTTCTCAATTTATCTAATTAAAAGTTCTCTTTAAAACTGTCCACGAATCTAAGAAAATTACAAGACATTTACGAATTTGTGTTCCCAATAAAAACTCATGGGAGGCCGTCCTACGTCGAATTTTATTAAATTACAGTCCCACGTGCTTCTCTGCTTACAGTCTCTTGACACAGTTAATAATGAGCTCAGCAAATTAACTAGGTTAGAATATGTTGGCTTGACATGCATTTTAATAAATAACTCATTTCTACATATTGTGTGTAATATAAAAATATTTCAAAGCGTTATTCTCATAATCATTATTTTGTATCCTCATATTTTTAACTGGTACTTAATATCTGCTCAATAAGAACAGTATATTGTAAACTACTTTAGTAAGTGTTGATTTTACCAACGTTAGATAAGGAATATTCGTCGAATACAATACAATACACCTAATTTGAAAATGACATTTATTTGTCAGCAATCATTTATGTAAATGAAATTAAAAATCAGACGTTTTATACTTATTTAGTCGGATAAATCTTATCTGACGTTGGTAAAATCGGCTCTTAGTAATATAAGATACTCAAACACTAATATTTTTTTGGTTATTAGAAAGTAAAACTTCAAGAAGCAAGCCTCTGCAATCAAATCACAGTTTTTATTAGCGCAAAGTATCGTTTATCCTTATAAAAGATAGCCTTCAGTCATTGTTTTGGTGACTAATACTATGACATACTGCTTAAGGGTCATGCACTGAGGCCTGCAGGGGGCCTTCATGTTTAATAATAACATTTGTAATTACTTCACAATCACACACAACATAGATACTGATCCGTAATCTTAAGAGAATAAGGAAGGGTTTAATCGGTGCTATTTGAGTAAACAAATAAGTATTTCAATGGTATATTTCGGAGATGCGATCTGACATGTCTCGGGGGTATTGTGATGGGTATAAACATGGTGTTATTTTTAAAGATTACTAATAAAGCAAACACACTATGGGAACATACACAAGTAGCTCAGGGACGACTGAAAAAATATGTTTGATTGGAACATTTCTCCAAGACATTAAGCTTACCAAAAACAAAATTAAGTTTAGTATCTAGTATGAATTACTTTTATTGCACTTGTATAAATCCTCCACCAGACACATTATCTATACTATATATTATATAATAATATTATAAAGCTGAAGAGTTTGTTTGTTTGTTTGTTTTAACCTGGTAATCTCAGAAACTACTAGCCCGATTTGAAAAATTATTTTTACGTTGGATATTCCATTTATCGAGGAAGGCTTTCGGCTATATAACATAAAGATACGACTCATAAGACCACAGCAGCAATGAAAAATATTGCGAAAACGGGAGAAAGATATTCCTTTTGAGAGTTTCCGCTGCGTACGCTGCGGAAACCGCTTAAGTTACACAAAAATCATGTATGACAGGATTGTTCAACATCAAGAGTTCTAAAATAAAGTCTGGGACAGCATATGTCTATCTTTTATGGTTGACTTACTAAAACCTTTTTTATGTTAATAATTTTGTAAAAAAAAAATGCATTATTTTTAGAGGAATATTATACACACAGGTATTTATTCTTATCAAAATAAATAGATTCATCATCACGAGCATTTTATTTAGAACAAAGTTGTCCTTTATATCATTTGATTTCAATAAATATCATAGGAGTTATCACAGTTTTAACATAACTCCGCACCAAAATAATGTTTGCAGCTTAAGTACAACGTGCGCTTGCGCTGATTGCTATGGTTGCTGGCTTCTAAGTTACAATAAAATTGCGTATGTTTTGCGTTAAAATATTTTACTATTTTTATTCGAACATTATTTTTGAAGGTGTTTTATACACACGGGTATTGATTCTTATCAAAATAAATACATTCATCATCACGAGCATTTCATTTTGAACAAAGTTCACATCATTTGATTTCAATAAATCTTAGAAGCTATCACAGTTTTGAAATAACTCCACATCGAAATAATACTCGCAGCTTAAGTACTTACAACGCGAGCTTGCGCTAAGTATGGTTGGTGGCTTCTCACTTACATTAAAATATGTGTTTTGCGTTGAAATATTTTCCTTATACATACCTATTAGATTAATTTAGTCGGCTCCCTACGGAACGGTTATCCCGCGCAACTGCCTTTTTTGCGATACTTCAAGTGATTTCAGCGCGTTATACATAGTTTTCCTTTCGCTACTGAGTAGTAAAGGACTTGAGCTCATTATTTTGATTGCAGATATTTTCTATAAGGTAGATTCAGTAATACTTTTGGTTAAAATTCTTTCTTCAGATTTATGCAGGTTAAAGTTTTCTTTTCAGCACTGAGTAGGTTTTATTTTTGAATGCATCTATTAATCTTTGTCCTGCTTTCGTCTCTGCGATTTAATCGACCATGTAGTATGCCCTGTTACGCGTCTATTCACTCGCACACAGGTTTTGCGCAAGAAAGAGAAAGTAAAAAACCTCACTCCCTCCCACGCCTCACAGCACTGCCAGCCGCCTGTCGCTCATTCGTGTCCGTGCGCGCGCGCCGTTATAACGCACGCAGTAGCCACAGTATATAATCGTTAAGTTTTTATTTCGTGCTAAACGAAACTTACCTTATAGTAATACGTATATATTCATAAAGTGAATGTGAAGTAAAACGCACTACCCAGCGTAGCTGCACCATGCATGCTTTACGCTTCGCGGCCGAGCTAGCACGCGATGCTAGCCAGTCCGCATTTTCCGCTCCGAATCAATACGCGATATTGATCTGTAGCAAATACAGGCCGAGCTGACACGCGAGGTCAGCCAGTCCTAATTATCGAGATCATTTTTGATCTCAGCTGAGACTTTTGGTATGCGTTGCTTCCAATATCCCACCCTCATTTTCATTGCGAAAAAAGTTAAGTGAACTAACAGTCAATTAGGCTGTAATGCTATAATAATAAATACCAGCCAAAGGCATTCATGCATAATTCCACATACTAAGCAGCGCTGACGATGTGCCATCATGGCCTCTAAGTATGAAGCAGCGGCCCTCGCCCGCACTCATCCGGCCCAACAGGCGCCTGCCTGGGTATTTTCTACCTGTGCGAACGCGACGGCCCATGATGCGCCGCAAATTACGTCGTTACTGTGATCTACCGTCACAATTCCAGCGTTTTTCAACGTTTCGCACTCGGAATCAGAATCCAACCAATAAAGATATGTGTTTTTATGAAAGTTTTGTTATATCACCTTAAAGCCCTATGTACAATGTACTTATTACGGGCTACCGTATTCCACTCGTGGCGAAACCACGACCGAACACTTGTCTCAGCCAATCTTTTAACAAACATTAAAATGGAGCATAATGTAAGCCATCACACTTACAAACAAAAATAGCAATAAGATAATACCAAGTACCTTTTTCGTAAGTACCGAAAAATAAAAGTGGTAGATTTATTTCAAATCGAATAAATTTTTGTACATTTTTGCTCGGAAGATTAAAATTGAGAGATTTAAAAACACTTTTACTGCCTAGACCTTAATCATAAATACACGTATCCTGCATCCTGCAGTACACGCTCTAATTTTTTTTCCAAAGCTCTAAAAACGGTAGCATGGCATCCCTCCATAGCTCACGTAGTTATAAGTGGTTTTGATCATATATCCGCCATTGATTACAACTCTTTTGTACTTATTTCTTGCCAATGGCTACAAAATTGTCTAATTAGACAATGCTATGGTAAACACAACATTGCTTAATAATACTACTTAAAATATCGAATTTAATAGGTTGTGTAAAAAGATAACAATTTACTTTTTTAGAAAGCAAGTTTCTACATACATTTCTGCTTTCTGCTTATATCCATAGCTTGTGGTTGGCTCTTTGATTATAAATAGCAGGCAAGCAAGCTGTAAGCTTGCCCAGTTCGTACCAAAATATGGTTGGGTCCATTTAAAAACCGGTCCGTTTAGAAACCCCATTTTTTGCTTTCAATTATAACAGCTATGATAAAAATGAGAATGAGCTTTGCTCAATACCTGGCATATGTATGATTCTGAATGGTAGAAAATTTGACGTATTTAGTTTTGAAATCCAACTAAGATTTAATCAATTTCTCAGTAAATAAATCGGTAAAGCTTAGACTTTATTTACCGACACAATAACAACTAGCTGGAAAGCGTGATTGTTTTGAAATGTATCTTATCAAATTCCGTAATCAATATAGTACTACCGTTATATCAGATTAATTGAGGTGGGTGGTATTCCATTGTTTTAAAGATTATTACATTTTTAGAAAAATATGCTGTGACAGTGATACGCTTTTTTATGAATGCATTCATATAACCGTCGCAAAGTTCGGTACTTAATCTCGAGTCGAGAAAACTGTGTCCTTTATCTTTGGAAAAGTCAGCACCGCCCAGTAAAAATTGTGACAACCTTTGGTCACCTTTAATTGACTTTTGTTTCTATGAGCTTTTTTTTTAACATATGCTACCACAAGCACCACCGAAGAATAATTCAAATAAAACGTCATATTGTATGAAGTATCCGGCATGTAGCACTAACTAGAATTAATCAACACATTGTCAAATATACCGTAAGATTAGGTAGCCATAAAATTGAAACAAGTCCATTTTACGAAAATAATGCCTTTTTTGTTTTTGAAGTGAAAACTTCTTTAGCGGCGTTGAGCGTTGGGATGGGGGAAAAATGTGAAACTCGCGTCAGGACACGTAGGCTGATCGAAAAACCGTAAGACGGTTGGCGAAATTATGGATGTACGAGTAAGTTGATTTTTCTGAGAGATAAACTTTTTAATGTAATTTAATATAATATAAATTGTAATGTTTGTGTACGATAACGCAATAAATAAATATTGTATTCTATAAAAATATTATATTATTATTATTATTATTATTATTATTATTATTATTATTGTATTCTATCACAAAAATGATAGTACTTTTATATTGATAATAAGAGCAATTCATTCAAAATTATTCCCTAACTATTCCGAAAAATAAAAAATGCACAATGTTGATATTCAAGTTTTCACTTCTGCCGGCACTCCCGGAGTGCAATTTTGTGTTTTTATGGATACCTATGCATAAACAAAACATATGAATTGGTAGAAATTCATTTTCTCAAGTATAATATTTTTATATTTCATATTCTTCGGTTATTTTTATTTGCCATTTGCCACATGCCACACGTTAAACGTAGGGACGTTTAAGGTGAGATAAATACAAGACATGTTCAATATTACACATGTACATGTTACATTATATTTATTTAATATTTTCTGTTATCATCAGTTTATTCCACCCAATTACATTCATCCGCTCCACAACAATCTTCTCCAGAAAGCTACTAAGTTACTGAGGAACGATTCCTTGGAAACGTTGCTCCTATTAGTAATAAAATAGATTCTTATTATTATATGAATTTTGTCGTTTAATGTTTATAGTACTCGATAAACTGTGTTTAATAAATTTTTAAAGGGCATTTTATCTTAATATTCACCAGTTACTAAGGTATGGTGGAACAATTGTAGAATTCAAATTAATAACAAAACAAGTCTAGGGGCACGTAAGTTCGACTTCTTCCTAGTTAAAAATATATATATATATTATTTTCAAAATGACTTTTTTAAAGGACTTTCCCTTCACTCTTACGCCAGAGGACGTCATGTGATACAACCATTCATTAAAATTTGAATCAATTAATTATTGTAAACCAAATAATTCTTGTTTTTTTATGAACTATATATAGGAATGTTTTTAAATAAGTATGAAACCAGTCCTCTTGGGTACTCGATATGACAAAGGTACTTCTATGCGATATCCGTTCATTTTTAGATTTCTTGTCCAAACAGGTACCCTAATTCTGAATCATAATCCGATATTTTTGACACTATTATTGAACAATATAATATTAACAATATTAAATTATTATTATTATTATTATTAATATTGAACAAGTCAATATTTGTCAAATTTAAATATATATATTATATAAAGTTAAATAAATAAAAAAAATATAGTTACTAACTCGAAAGGACAGAATTGATATTTATAGTAGGTAATCCTTAAAGGTAATCCAGACATTTGTCCAGGCAATAAAATTGTAAGTAAATTTACAACGAGAAACTGACCGTGTGCCGACTATCGAATACTTGGCGAATATTCCTGGTCGATTAGTCGAATATTAGATAAACGTATTTGGCCGGGGCCGGGTAGTACCAAAACTTCTGTCGGAGAAATCGTTGCGGTCGTTTGCCCTTATAAAGTCGCAAAGCTTTTAGAAGCCGATTTTTAATCTTCTTCAGAAACAAAACTTAAATACTTTTAAATTTTAAGTTAAATATGAATAATTAAAAAAAAAAAACTTATCAAGTAAGTAGGTAACCTTAAAATGTTTGATAACGGTAATGTTACAAAGGCATTGAATTATAGTATTATTTTTGTAACTCAGCATTTAATCATATAGCATTGATAGCCACCTATGAATATTTTTACGATCTTATGAGAATAATAATTACATTCCTTGAAATGAATTTATTAATCAATTGCTTTTATACCAATCATCTAACACTTTTTACAACCAAATATTTTCTCAGGTATTCGAAATTGAAATGTATAAAATATTATTTATATGTTTGGTATTCGGACGAATATCTTTAAAACAGTCGCATTAATACCAAAATATCCCATACTTAAAAGCAATAGAATATCGAGTCGAAGGCAGGACAATTGGATGATCAAACGAACTTACCTTAAGTGAAGTTCGATCCAAATTGTCCTGACTTCGACGAAAAGATTTAAGGTCCCACCCTTCCCAATTCCCGTGTACGTTTTTTATGCAAAAATAATCGTCACTCATACCATAAGTATAATCAATGTTGTACATCTCATACATCGGTCTCCTTGCTCTGAAATGAATTAGCGACAGGCGGCTGGCAGTGCTGTGAGGCGTGGGAGGGAGTGAGGTTTTTTACTTTCTCTTTCTTGCGCTAAACCTGTGTGCGAGTGAATAGACACGTAGCAGGGCATACTACATGGTCAATTAAATCTCTTTGACGAAATCAGGACAATTTGGATCGAACTTCACATAAGGTAAGTTCGTTTGATCATCCAATTAAGTTTAATAGATTTAGTAGGTAATTACTTTTGTTATTCTTTTTTCTGATTTATGCAGGTATAAGTAACTGCGATAGCTCATCTCAGCATGTAATAAAAAATAACTTGACTTAGTAATAAGTACCATTTAAAGTAGGTAGGAGGTAGGTATTAAATCTGTGCATTTAGAATTTGATTTTGTAGTAGGTAATTTGATTTAATATTGTTCTTCTTATTGTCTGTAAAGTGATTTATTACATTAGGTTAATGCTTAATTAATAGGTTGGTTGACTTAATTTATATTTACCAATCTTAATGCAAAATTTGATTTCATTGTAATTGGGTATTGTTTTGTTGTATCTTTACAAAGCTTTGACGTTTTGAAATTTTTTTATGACAAAATTGTAAGTTTTGTTTATCTTCTCACCATATTTAAATTACCTACCAAATTATAATTTTGAATAAAAAAGTATGTACTGAATTAATTAGTAGCATGCCTAGAAAAAGGACTCAGCTTTCTCGGCAGTCTGCCACGTCTACAACGTCCATCCGTCTCAAACTGAATGCTATTATTTGAGAATATTGCTGCAACATATTCGCGGTATGTCTTATTTGTAAGATAATTAGCCGAAATAATTAAAAAAATCTACCCAAAGTCCCTATTCCACACGGACGAAGTCGCGGGCACAGCTAGTTTGATATAAACAGAGTGACTGTTTTTCACTTAGATATTATACAATGCAAATGGAAGTGAATAATTATTTTCATGTTATGCTTTCACAAGCAGGGTGCTCATTGTCGTGCAGTTGGCATTCGAAAAAAGTTCACCGAACGAAATTATCCTTTTCGAAGAAAAGACAAAACACATTTTTGTTTAATCATGTGGTCACTAGTTTTATGCATTTCGATTTCTTTCGTGCGCTTGTTTTTTTACGATTTGATATTCTACTGTTTTTTTTTTTTCAGTGGAACCCGTAACCGAATGACTAAACTAAATAAGTTCGATTGACGCGAGAATCTAAGCCCAAAATAACATAAGAGTTATCCATTTAAATAAAAGTACGATGACTTCTTTAGAGAATCATAATGCATGTATACTGAAATGTCAAAAAGAAATTTTAATGTTATTGGGTAGCACAATTAAGGGTATACGTGCCACTAGACATTTGTCATCAGGTTTATCTATACGATACCGAGTTACTCTGTCTTTCATCGGTACAAAAACAATTATATTTAGATTAACCCACAGAAAGGAGATTCCAAGTTTGGTTGTTTATTACCGACTTCAAAAACTGACCAATGGCGGTATAACCAACCAATATAAAGCACAGATAAATGTTGGACTATGTCGGGCAGCAGCGTCACAGCTGCAAGGGGCTGCGCCTCTGCGCTCGCCAACTCGCCTGCCAAGCGTGGCGAGTATTGGCATAATCCCCTCATGATTGTACCTACACAATCATGATTGTATTTTTCTCTTGTAATGGGGGATTTCAACGCAGAGCAAAGCAACAACAACAACAACGCTGGGAAGCGAGAATGAGTTGAAGGTGGGACCATTTGGATACGAGCAAAGGAATGCCAGGAGACAGAGGCTGGCCGACTTTCTGGAGAAGGAGGGACTCTTGCTGCCTCAGGAAGTGGACCTGGTCCTGTAGTCCCGGTGGCTTCACGAGAAACGAGATTGACTTCATCATGACCTCCAAGAGACCCTCCTCATCTTTCAAAGATGTCTCTGTGATCAGCAGGGACTTCCATATTTGTCTTTTAAGCTGCCTGCAGTTTTCAGCATTAACGGAGGTCTGCAGTGCCATAGATAGACGTTTTGCCATAAGTTGAGAGTATGGACCGAGTCTTTGAGGTCTGTTTTTATGGCCAGGCCTCAAACACTTAGACCCTACTTTTTGGACAGTTTTCACAGACGCTGTGTTTATTTCGTCCACTGAAACGCAATACTCTAGGTAATCAAAGCGGTTTGACAACTCGAGTTTAAAGCTCTCAGGATATTGGATATGAGCACGAGTCGGTCGGAGCGTGGACTTCATGAGGCGGGACCTTTCCAATTTGACATTTATATTCAATGTGCCTCGAACCATTCCAGTGACCGCTACCGATTTTCACTGCGATACGAAATTCGTTGCTTTAACTAGAGCGGAACCAAGGCTCCAAAGTGTTTGCTCAAGTGGCAATGGGCAGGGCACATACCGCGAAGAACTGATGACCCGGTTGGGGCAGGAAAGTTCTAGATTGGAGACCCTTCGACCAAAGTCGCAGCGTAGGACGTTCACCAACAAGATGGACAGACGATCTCGTAAAGATCGCAGGATCAAACTGGATGCAGACCGCTAGTGATCGGTTGCTGTGGAAAGCTGTTGGGGAGGTCTATGTGCAGTAGTGGACGCCTTTGGCTGATAATGATGATGATGATGATGACTTCAAAAAAGATGGTAATCAAATAATTATGTATGAATGATCTAATAAGGCTTCCACGTGTTCAAAATTTCGTATACACTTACAAAATGTTGCATAACACGACGCTGATTTTCAGCGGGCCTTTTCAAGTAGAATGATCAGATTTGTATGTTTGTCCACAGATTTCTCTCAAATAAGAAGTCATAGCGAGATGATCTTTTCAGGTTCAATCAGACATATTTCAACAAAGGGTAAAGTGTATGTTTCATCAAAATAGTTTTTAAAAGATAAGTAAAAACTAAAAATCTTAAAAAAAATATAGGAACATCTTTTTAAGCTTACGTACACCAACAGTCTACGCACATCATCCACCGATTTCAAATGAATTTGTTTCTCCTAAATAAGAAGGCAAATGCGTTTTTTTAAGCTTTTAAGTCTGTTTTGAAGGCAGTTGAATTGCAAAGCTGAGCTTTCAGTTTATTTATTATACAATCGGTATTTTCTACGAGAACCTAAATCAGAGGAAAATTAAGCGACAAACGAAATTCAATTAAATCCATTACCTTCGAAGTTTAAGTAATAAAAATAATAAAAATATTTATTTACCATAACATAATAAACTAAAGTCACTTTCAAGTAAAATGAATAGTCACTTTCAAGTTATAGCATAAACTTATAAACGGCTTTCCTATTTTCCGAATCATTTAAGTCAGTAAACACCGCTTTAAGAAAGTTATTGTTCTACAGTTCGATACTAATACGATGAAAATTCCAAAAGACTTCTGGAACATTCGATTTTGAACGTTATTTCATTGCATTTCAAGTTTGTTTAAGGTTTTCTCCTTTATAAGTGCTTAGCCACACTAAAAATATGTTTGCCTCGACTTAGAGCTCTTTGGCGTGGTAAGTCTAAGTAATATGCTATAACTTCTTATTTAAAAATTGTCTATGATAACTTACAATTGCTATACGGCAGCACCGATATCGTATCATATAGCTACGGTTATAGTTTGATTGGTTCAATCCATTATACAGGCTTGAAGTGGCTGTACACTGCGCCCCCATATAAAATTTATTTATTTATATTTTATTGCACAACCAAAATTTATACAAAAGGTGGACTTTACACCATAAGGCGTTCTCTACCAGGCATACTTTTGGGCTAAGCAGAAATAATTGTGGGCAGTGTGGCAAAGGAATAAAATTGATTATTTAAAAAAAAAACAGGTAAATTAGCTACATAAGACAAAATGAAATTATAAATAATGTATGAACGTAAATAAATGATATATTAAAATGTATTTATTTTATATTAATTATACTAACATTATATTACACATAACTATTTAAAATAACATCAATGATAAAATATAAAAAAAATACATCGGGGAGCTATGACGACACGCATCTTCAACATGTTGCAGCTTACGGCTTGGTCTCACGTACACGTATAGCCACGTGAAGTTGTACGTAGATCTAAACATAGGATCAGAGAAAATATGGCTTACCTATAGATGTGCTGCACGGGAATGTTGCCGGAAACATTCTTCTGAAAGTATGGTGGCAACATTGCTTAAGTTGCCGTTAACTTGAACAATTTTATAGAACTTTTTAGAAAAATAGCCTTCTTTGGAATAAATCTAGTCTTGCCATAAATATTGTACAAAGAAAAAAAAAATTAATTCAAATAATATTTATTACTTTAACAGTGTGTTACTTTTATACATAAATATAAAACAATTTAAAATATAAAAAGCTTATTCGAAGTGGTCTCCATTGGCTGCAATACAGTCCTTTAAACGTTGAGGCCAGTTATTAATAGAAGCACGCACTGTTTCCAAGGGAAAATTCTTCACTGCCAATCGTATGGATTGTTTTAGGGACTCCAAATTATCATGGCGTTTAGAGAAAGCCGAACTCTCTAAAACTGACCATAAATCATAATCCAGCGGATTAAGAAGATTATACTTCGATTTAAGTCTTCAGCTCTGATGAAGTCCGAAACGTTCCCTTCTAACCAAGACTGCGTGGACCGAGCTTTAAGACCCGGCGCCGAGTCTTGTTGGAAAGACCATGCTTGGTTATTGAACATGGTGTTGTTAAGCCTCTTACTTAACTACCTTCTCAAGAAAGGTTGACCACTTTTTTCGTACGAACACTAAGTGGACGGCCAGATCTTATTCTGTCACAAACAGAGGAGGTCTCATTGTACCTATTGATAGCCCGGTACACAAACATTTGACTAATACCAAGCGTATGGAGAGTTTTGAAAATTGCATTTGGCTCCATACCAACTTTTTGTAATGCAATCACAACGATTCGGTTCTCTTTATCACCCCACTCCATTTTAATATCGCAAAATATTATAAAATGTATTGGCGCCAAAATTAGAAAACACAATGAGCAATCGTATAAAAATGACAGATTCCAAATTCAAATGTAATATCTTTCTTATTTTAATTGTAACCGTATTTATGGCCAGACTGTGTATATCAGCGGATATATATCATGAATATATGAATTGATTTTTACCTTGATGTATATCAATTGATTTTTCCCTGTCTAGAACCAGAAGTGTTGAAGTTTATGTTTACCCTGGCGACACGTATAGTGAAAAACTACTATTTAGAATAATTTTGATTGTTTTTCCAAAATGGCAACCTCATTTAAAGCTGGGGGAATCCCCTGTAACATAGCAGTACGGCTAGCTTATTATTGAAATTCAAACCCTAATTTCATTTAAACAACATTTATTTTACAAAGTAATGAAATATAGGGATTTCATAATGCTCTTACGATTAATAATTTTCACTTTCTGGAGAATCCCTAAAATCGAAAGATTTGACAAACGTTGACTCATAATTGTTTTACACTTCGTTCTACGTAATGTTTCGAAGCAAAGCGTATCACAATATTTACTCCATAAGTAAACACTACTTCCTTTTCATTTTTCTTTATGGTGAAGTACCAAATGGAACACCTGTCGTATTTTACAAAATCCTTTCAAATTTTTAAGTGTTTAACCTTCTTGCAGAATGAAATAAGCTGCATTTTCTTGGCTCCGATATATATCGGATTTAGATCGTGAATCCGATATATATCGGATATATAAAAAATCGAATTTTTGATATTTATTATAAAACTTGGATTTTCCTGAACCCGGGTATTTTCATGGTAATGGAAACAGATATAAAACGATATTTGAAACCACAGTAAAATACAGCCTATGTAGCTTATAAAATATTACTCGCACCCAAAATAGTAATGAATATATTCAGCTATTCGATGGTTATAATACAGTCTCGGATACTGTATTTTAACTAGATTACTAATGTTACTGAAATCTTTTGTTGCCACCCCTTACCATAACTGCTGCTGTGGTGTTGCTCGATTTCTTATCCCCGCTACGATTTAGTTATTATTGTTTGTTTATTTTTTACCATTTATTAAATTGCTCAATTTTTATTGAGATAAAAGAAAAGTGTTTGCCACCAGTTATACAACATTGCGTTTCAAAAGCGTTCCCTTTGCTTCTTATGATCCATCGCAATAAAAGCAAGGTTTCATTAATGGTTACGATAATGCAGATGAAATCGGTAGCTCTAAAATGAAACAATCCATCAATCCCAATGCTGGGGTACGCCAGCGCCACTTAACGTTATCTCGCTCGAACTAATCCACTGATCCTACCGCGGTTGCTTATAATATAGAAAGATTCAAAAGGCTCAATATTTTTTTGCTTTAAATATTTTTTTTTTATAATATTAGGCAAACAATTTCTTTTTGGAGTCGGTGCTGTGATAGTTGATGCTTGATGGTCAAAGTGATGGCACCGACTCCAAAAAGAAATTGTTTGCCTAAAACGGATTCCTTTCCTTTTAATGGTAAAGAGTTTATTTAAGACTTTTTATTGCATTTTGGTTTTGAAGTCGGTTTTTACTTTTTTTTAAAGTTTATTTTATTTCTTTATTTTTAGTGATTACATACAGATACAGTCGAATTAATAACCTCCTCCTTTTTTGAAGTCGGTTAAAAAGTTAAAATGACAATAAATAATAATTAGTACACATCACTGATGATTTAAATTTGATATAAAAATATTAAAATCAATAAATTTATATATATATGTATAATCAATATAATATCATCATTTAAGCAGTTTTTATATTTTCACATTTAAAAGAGTCCGGTAGTTTAGAATAAATTTCAATGCACATATTGTACCATTTTTTTTAAAACCAAAGCTAATCTGGTTTTTAGTTTAAGCAATTTATATTCATATTGTTTCCTGACCATCCTGTCACTTGCATCTCTTGTTTTAACAGAAAGATTATTGAAAAAAAAACCACAAACCTTTAGAATGTAATGACAAGGTAGAGGAATAATATTAAAACGCTTAAAAATGGCCGGCATGGTTCTCGATAACCAATTCCTCTTTCTATTTCCTTATGCCTCATCTTTTTCAAATAGGTAATGGTTTTTATGAAGGATCTTTTTAGAGCGCAAGGAAAATTTCTTGAGTTAGGGATAAGTTTGTAATATAATTATTGTATTTAATTATATCTGTCTTTAATGTAACTTTTGACCTTGTATCTTGTAACTAAGGATTATGGTGAGGAATAAATGAATTGAATTGAATTTAATTGAATATCTGTTCTCACTTCGTCGATTCCAACTGCTTTAGAGTTATTAAATGACATAATTAGGTTTTTAATTCTATCAATCTTAGTGGATATAAAAATGCTTTTGTCATTATCGTCAATATTCACATCATTCAAATTAACAATATTAATTGTACAATTCTCGTTTATAATGTCAATAAAATAATTGTTAAAAATATTACAAATGTCTTGAGGGTTAATTACATTGTTATTATCAATTTCTAGATTGTCTATTGTTTTGGGAGAATAATCAGATTTTGTTAAATTCTTTATGATCTCCATACATTTTTACATGTCTTTTGACTGTTATTTATACGTCTAGTGTTTACGGCACTTACAAGTGCGATAAGAACCTAGACAAAGCTGAGCAATTTACATGCAAGGATTTTCTAAATATGATCAAGCAATCAATGAAACATTTATGGTAATATTTATAGGTTTATACATTGTATATTGAAGTGAGGTATGATGATTTAATATCTGTATGTGCTTCGGTGACCTTAGTTACACCATTAATTTCTAGATTGTTCGTATGTCGGCTATTATGACAACTAAGTTTTTAAATGGTGGTAACAACTCTGGATCTCAGCTGGTCGTGTCAAAAGTTTTACTCTGGAGATACGATTTGTCCAACGAATTTTATTTCGCTTACTGTAAAAGGTATTGTCTCGTCATGTTTGTATCGTTTCATACCAAAGATGCGCTTATATTCTGTTGCGTTTTATCAGATCTACTGCTTATTTTTGTATTTGGAAGTAATTTGTTTGCCAAAGAACATTACTCTTTATTGCTTTTAAAATATGGTTGAAGTTCAACTCGATCCCGAGCTCAGTGAAATGCTCAGTACCATATATTTCCGTCTATTAACGTTACTGGGCCTTACCCTTATACAGGTTTAATGGTTAATCCTGGAGGTTTATTGGTCAATCCATCGGTGCATCATATAATTTGATTTCTGGTACTAAAACTCAGCGCTTTGGAAATTACTTGTAATACATATTTCCGCATATTTATGAAATCCTTTAAAGAGTTAAGTTAGCCAAATGAAATTGTATATCCAAAACAGCAAAAGCAAAATGTGTAGCTGAAACAATTAAAAAAAATCTAAACTATCAAGAAATGCATATCTTTTATAATGAACATAAGAAGAATATTGTAATCTCTTAATTTCTAATGAAAAACATGTAAGTATATTAAAATATGTATCATTTAATTCCTTTGAAACCCTTACCTCTCAAAAACATTATGAAACGAAGAAGTCCACCATATGAAAGCGAAACTGTTTGATCAATTTATTGCTAACTGTAGTAACCGTTGTCTTAAAAGCTGGTGGGAAATTCAAACAAATGGCGGAACTTAAAGCCGGACTACCGAAGAGGGTTCTAGTTTAAGCCCGGAGTGTGGTCGTGCATCCATCACAGCTGCAAAAATTTTGCATGGCAACGGCGCTGCAGCGCTACTTCTTTTAAGGGCATTTCTACAGAAGCGACTGATTGACCGACTGGAGCAAAAAACCTACCCTTAAAATTGAATAACGTGTCTGAAAAAAAACACACGTATTTATACAACTCTTGGCCTGATGGAGAGCATATCAAGAAGACCACCAGGTGGTACATGCGGTCTAAAAAAAATCGGAAAGTTCAAAAACGGGCAGAATTTGGCCTAAAATGGAGTGTCCGGTTTCCAGAATTTACTCGTTTTCGTTTCATAACTTTTAAAACAATAAGTTGCTAATTATTATTCCTACATTCCTATAACAAGAAATAAATAATGAAGCCATATACGTGCTCACATATATCGTGAATCCTTTAATTTGAATACAGTGACAAATTTAAATTTTGTCCGAGGCTTGTGCCTCAATTCGGTGAAATTTACTTTTATGTACCTGTAGCACTAACTATGCATAATAGGAACGCGCACTACTTGTTCCCGTCATCTGACAGTTGCGCCCGAGCGGACGAACAGTGTAAACGGGAGATCTGTAGCACTCAGGAGCAATTTTCAAAGGTACGAAATCGTTCGGTGTTTTTGGTACAGGGTAATTTCTCAAATCGGCGTGCCACCTCGATTGTGTATCTAAAGTATTTTATGAGATTTGTGCTAAAACTATTGAGTGTTTAACAGCTTTCTATCGTTAGGTTTAGTAGAAATTACTGTAACTCATAACATTTTTGGGTAATTTGATGTATTGTGTTATTTTCTCAATTCCATGGATCTCAATTCCGTGGAAAATGGTGCACCGAATTGAGAAAACTTACACGGAAATGAGGTTTTACTTTTATATTATTAATTTAGCTAATTGTTGTTGTTGATTATTGTTGTTTATCGAGAAAATCAACAGCACATTCATTGCTATACATACATGGGCCTTGATCCTTCTTTACAGATGATTCCATCAGCGTCTATTACAATGTCTTTCATGACTGTAGAGCCCTATACGCGAACGACAAATACGGTCACACACTCGGCATTTAAACTGCATGTTGCCCGGGATTGCAGCATCACTTCCTGATCTATGCCGTCTCAATCGCTTGTCGGCGAGAGACTCAAACCATGCATTGTCGGGTGATGTGCAACCCTCCGCAAGTAATTTCCTCCATACATCGCAGTCATCATGTCTCGCTTTGCACAATCCTTAAATCTAAACAAAGGTCTTCCTACATTTCGCTTCGGAAATGCAAAAAGGATTTGCCTAGGTAGCCGAGAAGCCTCAATGCGGTGCACGTGTCCAAGCCATCTCAACCGCCTTTGCTTTAGTAACGCATTGCTATAACTCACGTTTTAATACATTATGTGTATGGTATGGCCAATTACAGATCTCCCTTAAAATTATCAGTAAGTTAGTACAAAAATACTAACAAGTGTCTTAAAATTGATAAATTAACAATTCAACAATATTATATTACGAACGTACCTAACATATTCAATTTCCTATTTTATGAGATTAATTGTATTTAAATATTAAATTATTATAAAATATTTTATGTAATTAATTGAATTTAAATATTAAATGTAACAAAATATTATGAAGACATAATTTACTAACAAACATGCTGCACCAAGTAGCTAGTTATGGAAACCTCTCGCCCTTCTGTCTTAGATTAGGGTTGCCTCAGCATATTTAAGGGCAAGCTCATGTATTTTATTATCGACTTAGCCGTTTCAGCCTCAACGGCCCATGCCTGTATTTAGAATTAGTTAGCCAGTAATAAATCGGCTTCCGATACGTAACTGGCGCAGCCGGATCGGATTTTTCAAGCAGTTTCCACGTTTTCCCTGTGTGTCTAAATTCACAATTAAGGGAGATTGAAACAGCTCTAGCCTTAAGTTAATTGTCAGTTTTACATCAATCCATAGTTAATTCGAAAGAATTACTAAATCATTTAAAATCGATAGCGCAATTTGCAAATCTTATGTATTTACCTAACGAGGTATTCAATTAGAGGTTTTTTTTTAAATTAGAGGAAACAATGTATGTCTAATCATACGTTAAGAAAGACAAGATAACATTTATGATGGAGATACCAATAACTGATAATCATACTTATAGTTATAATTTTCCACGAGTCACAAAACATCACAATATCAATATTTCCTGAATTTCCTTACCTATTGGTGAGAAAGTCTATTTACTTACCATTTTCCAAGCCATGCCGCGCGCTCACTGCTGGCGTCCACTTCTTATGTACGACAGACAACCAAGCTGTCTACCATGAACCTACCTGTGCGGAGCAGCTTATGGAGTTTGACAATACTCTCACACATTGTCACCAGCATCAAATTCAAATCGAATAAGTAAGAATCCAGAGGGTTAATACCAACAATTGGATCTTGTATAGTCGAAGACCAACAACGATAACTAGTCTGTGTGATAACCACGACCATGACAGTAAGCAGCCTATTTTTGGGACTTACCTCGTTACTATTGATGAACCCTGCAACCTTTCTAGGTTGCAGGTTGTGATTGATTTTAAGTCCAAGGACTTCTGTCCTTGGACTCAAAATCAATCACCGTATCTACGAGTCGCTAGATACCGCGAAACCGATCCCGATCATAAACTTACCTGTGATGCACGATACAAATCTATCAAGCACACACGCACTAAACATGGTTGGAGTTAACCTGGGTGAAATAAAATATATGTCATATGCTCTAAAGCACAGTGCGGAAGTGGAAAGTGTTTTGAGTGATAAAAAGACATTAACTTCAGTGTTAATTTAGGTTATTTTGTCATAGTATGTTTAGTTATAATATATTAAATTTTATTCCCTTCATATGTGTTGCGTAAAAGGTTATTAAAAATTTTGCGAAATGATCGGAAAGATATTGAAAATGATCTTTCTGATAGTTTCACTCTTAGGGAGGGAGGAGTTATGGAACCCCCTCTCCCTTCTGTCTTAGATTAGGGTTGCCTCAGCATATTTAAGGGCAAGCTCATGTATTAATTATATCATCGACTTAGCCGTTTCAGCCTCAACGGCCCGTGCCTGTATTTAGAATTAGTTAGCCAGTAATAAATCATCTTCGAATCGGTGCAGACATCACTCGCATTTTAATTTTAATTAATTTAGTTAGTTTTTAAAAACTCCCCACCCGGCTAGATACCCGATACGTAACTAGCTACTATCATGTGGTGAATTTGAACTTTCGTTCAGTTAGCAGAATGATTCCTTTAGTGCTTCAATTAAGTAAAGCAATAAAGAATAAGGATAAGAATAAGATATAAATATATACAATAAAGACAATAAAGATAAAAAAGACAATATATTTATATAAAACAATAAAGATATAAATATATCGATAATAAATAGTTTTGTGTTATCCTCTTTGAAAATTGTAATGTTTAAATTGTTTGAGTTTTAAAAACAAGACTGATTATTAGTTATTTCAAAAAATAAACATGTTGATCAGTTATTTTTTATTATTAACATTACAAAGAATAATTATTGATATAGTTAGGCACATAAACTATTAAACCGATAGACCAGCAGTCAGTTAATATAACGCTTTAGGTATTTTTTTATTCTGATCATTCAAGTTCATTATATATACACAATAGAATGCAATACAATACAATACATTAGATAATGTTGCATCTATTCTCAATTCGGTGATTCATTTTCTCAATTCGGTGCATCGTTTTCTCAATTCGGTGCTTTCTCAATTCGGAGCCTAACTATTCTCGTAGATCAATCAACAAAATTTGGGCAAATCGTTATTTTATGTTTCAGGATGGAGTAAACTTCATTTTTTATTATTTAAACTACTACAAAATCCAAATTCAAAATCAACCACCGAATTGAGAAAAAAAGTGCCCTTCTGTAGAAATGTCCTTAACTAAGTGGTAATGCTAAAGTAAGTAGCCTATGCACTTGTGTTATGGAAATCAGACAACAGTGGTACCACAACACCCAGACCCGAGACAATATAGAAAATATCGTTTTCTACTTTGACTCGGCCGGGAATCGAACCCGGAACCTCACGAGATGGTGACGCTTGAAACCAGCGTGCTAGCCACTCGACCACGGAGGTCGTCAAAATAAAAAGGACATAACGATACGTTACATCCGTGATATTTCATGTAGCTTTTTGTGCCTTTCCTACATATATCTTAATACATTTAAACTATTTACCTATATGAATAATTACCAGAAATACCAGCATTTTATTATGATATAAGTATACTTATAATTAATATACATACTTAAATATCATTGAAGACTGACGAGAAACATACTTGGTAACATCGCAGCAATTTAATCCCAGTAAACACGAAGTAACAGTATCGTCTCCAGTAAACTTAAAACGATGTTAACATAAATAGAATCTTTTTTTAATTACTGAAGAATTTACTAAATCTCTGCCGCATAAGTATCATAAACACTGGTACCAAGTTCTCGCTCTCTGCGCGTGCTGGCTTAACTAATTGCTTCTTGGTTGTAAAAGACACTTTATGGAGCTTCCTATAAGTTCTAAACTTTGGGTTTTATGAATAGGTAAGATTTTTTATAAATAGCAAGATACTGACTAGGCATAGTTTACAATCAAACTTATACTTAACGAACCTGTGTATAGTGCCATGTAAGCGTCACAATTACAGCAACAATATTGTTGAAACCGTATAGTAACATATAGCCTGACATGATGCCCGGGAAAGCAAACGCTCTGAAATGTTAAAAAACACAACGCAAACAAATCTAAAATAAAGCTAAACCTAAATTCATTGAAACACTAGCGGCTTTACTCGCGGACGATTTATTCCACATCGGGGTCCACACAGAGGTTTACTTTCAGAAACTAACATCCACATTGTTTACTCTAGCTATCCTTGTCACTATATTTATGGTCATTTCCCATTTGGTAACCTTCCCATTTGGTAAACCTCAAATTGTACCTACCAAAAAGTTGCGTTTGGTAAACGTTTCGATACTTCATACATTTAATCCCATTTGGTAAACTATGTTACTATTATTGTTTCCGTACAGTACAGTCAGTGTCAAATTAAATTGAAATTAGATATAGAGTTTTTTAAAAGTTTCAAAGTATAGAATCTTTTCATTACTTTTAAAATAATATCTGTAAATAAAATTAATCAACTATTTGATTTAAAAAGATCTCAGTATTCAACGATGAATATGAATGAACTTGTTAAAAGCAGCTTGTATAGACACAGCAATAGACAACTGGGCATCAGAAAATCTCAGCACACTAATCCTACAGAAGTCGTGGTTCCTGACCGTTTTAAAGACAATTTATTGTTTGATGAGATTTACGGCGAAAATATTATTATTGTATTTGCGTCAAGGAGTACTATTTGCACATTTACATGACGTCCATCACTTCTTTGCTGACGGAACCTTCTAATGTTGCGCAAAGCCGTTTCAACAACTACACGTTGTACACGGGGACATAGGAGGTACAGAAAGTGGTACAAATATTGTACCATTTTCTTACGCAGTTTTAACAAATAAAGAAGAAAATACATATGAAAGGCTCTTTTCTAAACTGAAATTTCATATACCGGAGTGGGCAGCAGAAATTATTACATTGGATTTCGAAAAAGTAAGTTAGTTTTTTTTTTATTGTTTTTAATAGCAATTCATTTATTTACACAAGAAAAAATAAAACTAAGACATGCAACATAAAAAAAAAACTTAAAATTACCTATTAGTTACCTATTCAAAAACGAAAATATTTCCTTGCGGCAAGGAGGCTATGATGCTGGCTGCGTTGCCGCGTTGGATAGCTATGCTAATCCTTTGAGCTAGGAACCAGCCAGCTTTATTATTGGCTGTAACGGAAATTAATTTAGGCGCGATGTTTCGAAACAACAATTTAGCTGAGGGTCCCCACGGCCCAAATGTTTCAACACCAAACGGCGCAAACACATAGTCACTTGCAAGTGAGACGTACTTGCGACGCTTGGCGTTTTCAGCCAACTCTGTTGCTGCTCCAGCTTTAAGGGCTGATTCTCTAAGATGGGAGGGGGCCAAAGTATCGACACAAGTTGCATCCCAAACTAAGGCCCGACCCCGTTCCCAGGGAATAAGCGTGAGGCCATCGGGTCTCTTGCCATCCTCACGGACCAAACCACGTGGTTCCAACGTGGAAGGAACATTAATGGTCGCAAGAGCTCTTCTGATGGCGTCATTAAGGGTGGCGTGACGGGCGAGACGCCCAGCGCTTTGCTGGCAACAAAGGCAGTGGAGACCAAATTTATCAACCTCCTTGCCACAGGGACACGTAAAAATTTCACATATAGGGGTTTCACGTATCGGGGTACCAAGGCGGAGGCCCACACACACCCGGAAAGACTCACTATCGAAAAGAGTGCCCAAATTTTTCGACGGTAAAGCATGAAGCCAGTGACCAGAATCTTTGCAGGAAACCGCCAAGAGCCTTGCACGACCACTGTCACTGACGGAATTTTGAAGTAATGAATCGAAGGTCTCTCTCGCAAGAGGGACATCCCAAAGTGATGAAGGAAATTAAATACGGTAATAAATAACATGAAGTTTATTGAAAACTATTAGCAGCACAGACTTGACATAACAATAGAGACAGCACGAGTGATACCATATGCACAATTTAAAATTCCCTATACAACAGCAACATAGTGTTGCTATATCAAAACCATATTACATTGCCTATTAATCAACACCCCCTCTCAATGTAATATTAGACTAACATGTTCACAAATCAAAAATAGACCACTCATGACAAGGAAACCTTTTCCCTAAACAATAAAAGAAACTTTCCTCAACAACTTTCTTACATATTATATTATTTACTTTAACATAACTTTATTGTAGATAGAAACTTTAATAACTTTTCTTTTGGCAGGCATTTCGTGAACATGTCTGCAACTTGGTCACCGGTCTTTACATAATGAATACAAATTATTCCTTTTTCAATTAATTCTCTAATAAAGTGGTATTTAATATCTATGTGTTTTAGTCTCTTTACACAATTAGTAGTAGCAACCAACATAGCAGACTGATTGTCACAGAATAAATCAACTGGTGTCACATTTATCTTAAAATCATGTTTTAACAAATTTACTAGCCAACATGCCTCACTGCCTGCCACAGACATAGCCACATACTCTGCTTCAGTTGAAGAAATGCTTACAGTAGATTGCTTTTTCGAACACCAAGATATTAAACAGTCAGAAAACCGAAAACAATACCCAGAAGTAGATTTCCTATCTTTGACATCACCTGCCCAATCTGCATCACTAAAGCCTATCAGCTTATTATTATTACTACATCTGTATATTAATTTATAATTTATTGTGTGCTTGACGTAACGCAGAACCCTTTTTAATGCAACTAGTAACATATCACTGGAATGGTCCTGGTACCGACTTAGCAAAGATACAGGAACACTAAGATCAGGTCTTGTGCCAGACACAGCATACATCAAACATCCAATAATTTGTCTACATATTCCTTCAGTTTCGGTTTTACAATTATTATCTTTACTTTCCAAAACTTGGCAATTGAAGTTTTTATCAATAGGTGTATGCATAGGTTTACAGTCATACATACCAAACCTTTTCAAAACATTTTCTAGGTATTTCTTTTGACTTATTTCTGTGACCTTTGTGTCTAAATTTTGTTTCACATCTAAACCTAAATATACAGAGATCCTGCCTAAATCTTTTGTATCAAAGTTCTCTTTAATCTTTGCCTTCAAATCACTAACATAAATCTCATGTGATCCAAAAATTAATATATCATCAACATAAATTATCAAATGAATAAACTTATCACTGCCATCATATTTTGAATAGAGACATGGATCACATTTTGACCTATTAAAATTCTCCTTTATCATCAAAGAGTTGAATTTCTCATTCCAACATTTGGGAGAATTCTTGAGACCATACAAGGCTTTATTTAATTTCACAATATTCTCATCATTAGTGTATGCACCTTCTGGCAGTCTAATGTACACATCTTCAGTTATTTCTCCATATAAAAATGCTCCAACAACATCTAATTGAAAAACAGGCAAGTTGTATTTTGTTGCTAAGGCTAAAAATAACCTAAAAGTTGCTAACTTTGCCACTGGTGCATACACATCACTAAGACTTGGTATATCACTTTGTTCGAAACCTCTAGCTACCAGCCTAGCTTTATAAATATTATTTGGTTTGATTTTAAACACCCATTTACAACTAATTGGTTTTACATTACCTGGTAGATCACAAACATTCCACGTATTATTGTCTCTAAGAACCTGCAGTTCCTTGTTTACCGCCTCCTGCCACTTACAAGCATCTGGTAATGACATGGCCTCACTAAAGGTTTTAGGCTCATTGTCCTCGACCAACACATTGTTGCACTGATAGAATACGGTCTGTTTTCTAACGCGCCTACTTCGTCGAATAATTGACTGTCCTTCACCATCACCACCACTATGCTCACTACATTCACTTTCACTTGGGTCACCATAACTGACGCTCACATCAGAGTCAGCCTGCAGTGTGTGCTCAAGAATAAAAGCAGGATCATCGCCATGACCACTGGTTTCATATTGAAGAGATGAACTTGCACCCGCAGCAGTTTGGTTTTGCACTGGATCACCCACATCAGTCGTACCTACAATGTCTCTCTTTACCTCAACAACGTTTCTCTGTGGAAAATATATTCTATATCCTTTAGTTGTTTCTCCATAGCCTACCATCATACCTTTTTCACTTTTTGAATCCCATTTCTGTCTCTTTTCTTTTGGAATGTGAGCATGGACAGAAGTGCCAAATATTTTGAGGTTAGAAATGTCATAGGTTTTATTTGCCCACAGCTCATATGGGGATTTTCCTTCCACAGTACTTTTGCCAGTCCTGTTGATCACAAAGGCAGCAGTGTTCACCGCCTCTGCCCACAGCTTCTTAGGCAATGACTTGGCACATATCATTGACCTAGCTGCTTCTACCAAGATCCTATTTTCTCTCTCCGCCCGTCCGTTTTGTTGTGGAGAAAAGGGTACCGATGTTTGGTGCACTATGCCTTTTGAGTTGAACATTTCTTGGACAACTTTATTCACAAATTCTGTTCCATTATCACTTCTAAAGATCTTAACACAATTTCCTGTTTCATTTTCTGTTTGAACAATGAAGTTTTTGACACATGACTTTATCTCATCTTTAGTCTTTACAAAACACACCTTTCTATATTTGGAAAAATCATCTTTGAATACCACAAAGTATCTCGAGCCACCCACAGAAGGCTCCTCCATAGGTCCACAAGTATCTGCATGGATAATTTCACCAGTCTTTGTGCTTATATTCTCACTCAAGGCATATGGCAACCTGTGTATCTTTCCCTGTAGACAACCCTCACACTTTGACACATTTTGAGCCATGTCTCTGTCAAAACTGACATTATATTTCTTAAGTATAGCTTTCACATAATCCATGTTTTGATGTGCCATTCTTTCATGCCATTCTTGTAAACAACACACACCTTGGGCTACATTTGCTCTAGGACCTCCAGTATAGAAATGTAAATAGTACATGTCCCCAACTAATTCAGCAACTGCCATCATGGCATCATTTTTGTAGAACTGACACTCATTTGTTTTAGTAATCATCACATAACCCTTGCTTGTTGCTTGTTTTACAGAAAACAAATTTTTCTTTAACTCGGGTACATGCAGTACACTATTCAAAGTGGTATCTACCCAACGATCACCATTCCATACCTGTACTTCTATCTTGCCACAGCCCAAAACATCAATCAGTGCCCCATTACCCACAGCAACTTTCTTATTTTTCACAATGGTATATGTATCAAACAAGTCTCGATCACAACACATGTGTTCGCTTGCCCCTGAGTCAACTAGCCACTTGCTTTTGTAATAATCTCCTGACATACTACAAGCCACAAAAGCATTGCTTACTTTTTCTTTACTCTCTTTATTTTCTTTACTTTCCTTTTCTTTTCTAAAACGGCACTGACTCTTAAAATGCCCTGGCTTTTTGCAATAAAAACAACACTTTTGCTCTGGCTGGTTATCACTTCCTTTAGTACTCCTGCACTCACTCATGTAATGTCCTAGCTTCTTACACTTGAAGCATTTGATATTTCTCTTGTTTACAACAAAGGCTGACGAGGGTTCTTCATATCTATCCCTCACTCTTTCCTCTTCAATGAGTAATCTAGCCACTAAATTATCCAGTGTTTGTTTATCATCAGGTGCCGACTCCCAAGCAGAGATAAAATGCCTATACTCTTCCGGCAATGACATCAGCACTTTAGTTATAATGAATTTGTCTGAAATGTTCTCTCCCATCTGTTTCAATGAGTTTTGCATTTCCTGGATCTTTGACAGAAAGACTGACATTTCAATGCCTTTTTCGTATTTGTACTGAAAGAAACGCTGTTGTAGAATATGTATACTTGTTTCAGACTTCTGTTCATACACGCTTAGAAGCTTTCTCCACATTTCAGCAGAACTACTGCATGTGATAAGGTGTAACATCGCCTCTTCATTGATCCGCGTGACTAACAGCGTTTGCGCCTTCGCATCTTTACTTTCCCATACCAGTATTTCTGCCGCAACCTCGGGCTTAACACATCTTCCCTCCACGATGTCCAACAATCCTTGGCCTCGCAACAGTACCACAGTTTGGAATTTCCATATATTCCAATTCCTGGATCCCTCCAGTCTAATAACGTGCTGACTTCCTTCCATCTCGACCCCTGCCTTGCTTCACAAATCCTCGAAACAAGTAATTTTCTTCCCTTCCCAGTTCAACGCGATCGTGAGTGTTTTGTTAAGATGGCGTCACGACCGTGTGCCGGTTTTTATGATTCCGCGAGATTCTGTATTTACGTTTATTTATTACACGTAAATTAATCCATACGATCAAGCTATGTGGCTGGGCCCATAACCTGATGAAGGAAATTAAATACGGTAATAAATAACATGAAGTTTATTGAAAACTATTAGCAGCACAGACTTGACATAACAATAGAGACAGCACGAGTGATACCATATGCACAATTTAAAATTCCCTATACAACAGCAACATAGTGTTGCTATATCAAAACCATATTACATTGCCTATTAATCAACACAAAGTTTTTGTTCATGACGTTCCTTTGGAATGTCTTCTCTAGGACAGAGACCTTGCCAAAACTCCTCCGCCTCTCTCACCTCAGAAAGCTGGCGAGGATGCTTAAAGATTTTTTCGGCTAAAACGGAAGTGCTATGCAAAGAGGAGAGAAAAGCGGGGAGGGCTATACTAGAAATTTGGCGAATTCCGATCCCACCAAAACGAATAGGAAGCGAAGCCTGAGCCCAAGAATTATTATCAAAATGTAAATTTAAAAATTTTTCCAAACTATTTTTAAGGGTGGTGTCAAAAAGTTTCAAATAATATTTTTTTTTCCAGATAGGACTAGCACGTAGGAAATATGTAAATTTAGGCACAAAAAGACACGATTTAAGTATAGTAAATGCAATGTGTGAATTTAGGTGTTCTAATCTGGGGGCTGAAAGGGTGAAATCATTCAATTTTTTATCAAGAAATAGAATGATTTCACCCTTTCAGGATCAAGAAGAGGGGCACCTAGAAGGCAAAGCGATTCAGAATTCAGAATTTTAATGTTAGGAGCAAGGGAATTGAATTTATCAATGATTGCTTGACGGGAACCAGACAAAACGTGATCATTAATAAAAAGTTCACATTTTGAAAGGTTCAGTTCTAAAAGTAAGTTGATTTTGCATGTAGATGTCTTATATTATATATTTTTATGGTGTGAACTGCAATCAGTTTGCCTCGACTTTTGTCAGTTCAGTTGAATTGGGAGATGATCTCGTGTTGGAAAGATAATAATTTTATTGTAAAATAAATAAAGAGCTTGTCTTTGTTAAAGTCAAATCGAACTGTGATTTTATAAAAAAAAGTTATTTTACTTTATTTTGTGTAGTAAAATTAATATAATTTATTATGTTTTAGTGTGAAAGAGTAAAAAAACTAACTTAAAATTTAGGTAAAGACATTTGTACGCGCCACTTTTTATGTCTCTTTTAAAATATTAATATGTTTAATACATATCCAACTGTTGCACCTGTGATTAAAAATAAAAAGAATATAAATGTGACAATGTTTACTTTCTTGTTTTATTTTTTACTTGACTGTACCCATCCAAACAGAAAGTTTACCAAACGAGATTTAACACATAGAATTTCTGAAATGTTCTCAAAATGCGACTAAATGTGAAATATTTAAAGTTTACCAAACGCAACTTTTTCGTAGGTATATTTTGAGGTTTACCAAATGGGAAGTTGACCAGATGGGAAGTAGCCATATTTATATGTGAGGGAGATAGTATGAACTGAAATTCTGACATTATTTTATGGGGTATGTCCCAGTGTGATCCACAGGGACACATTCCGTCTGCAATTGAAAAACCAACGGCAAAGTTTTTGTTTGGAAACAAAATACAGTGCAATGTACATTTTATTCGTCCTTGCGGTGGATCAAAATATGCAGCTGCAAATAAGCAAATTATACTTTCCGTTTTATAACGACAATTTTTTGGAAACCCGCTGTAAACGTCGTTGTTAGCATTCTCATTTTTAGGGTTCCTTTTTTGCCATTCGGCTGCGGAACCCTTATTGTTTTATCAAGTGTGTCTGTCTGTCTGTCTGTCCGTCTAGTTTGAAAAATAGACGCTTTCAAAGTGGTGAAATAATGAAAAATCATCATCATCATCATCATCATAATCAGCCAAAGGACGTCCACTGCTGAACATAGGCCTCCCCCACGGCTTTCCACAGCGACCGATCACTAGCGGTCTGCATCCAGTTTGATCCTGCGATCTTTATAAGGTCGTCTGTCCATCTTGTTGGTGGACGTCCTACGCTGCGTCTTTGGTCGAAGGGTCTCTAAACTAGAACTTTCCTGCCCCAACGGCCATCAGTTCTTCGCGCTATGTGCCCTGCCCACTGCCACTTAAGCTTACTGATTCTCAAGGCTATGTCCGTTACCTTGGTTCTTCTACGTATCTCTTCGTTTCTGATTCGATCTCGTAGAGAAACACCGAGCATAGCCCGCTCCATCGCTCGTTGTGTAATTTTGAGCTTCATTATAAGGCCCATAGTAAGAGACCACGTTTCGGATCCGTATGTCATCACTGGTAACACACACTGATTGAAGACTTTCGTCTTCAGACTCTGAGGTAATTGAGACGAGAAGACGCTCTTGCGCAGTTTCCCGAACGCTGCCCAGCCGAGTTGGATTCGTCGATTGACCTCTTTCTCGAAGTTGGACCTACCCAATTGGATCACTTGTCCCAGGTAGACGTACTCGTCGACAACTTCGAGAGTTGAGTTCCCAATGGATACTGGAGTGGGTACAACAAGGGAACTCGACATAATTTTCGTCTTCTCCATGTTCATTTTAAGACCCACTTGTTGGGATACTCGGTCGAGGTCTTCGAGCATAGTGCCTAGATCATCCAGCGTCTTTGCCACAACGACTATGTCATCGGCAAACCGAAGGTGTGTTATGTATTCGCCATTGACGGAGATGCCGAATCCTTCCCATTCCAGGAGCTTGAAGGCGTCTTCCAATGCCGCTGTAAACAGTTTCGGAGATATTACATCGCCCTGTCTTACACCTCTTCGCAATGGAATCGCCCTCGTATTCTGTTCCTGTACTCGGACCGACATGGTGGCGTTGTTATATAACACTTTAACACCTCTATATACCTATAGTCTATGTGACACCGCTGAAGAGACCGAAGCACCGCCCAAGTTTCGATCGAATCAAAGGCCTTCTCATAGTCCACAAAAGCTAAACATAGAGGCATATTATACTCCTCGGACTTCTGTATAATTTGCCTTAGCGTATGAATGTGGTCTATGGTACTGTAGCCTTTTCTGAATCTGGCTTGTTCGGGAGGCTGGAAGTCATCAAACCTACGTGCGAGACGATTCGTGATGACCCTTGAGAACAGCTTGTAGACATGGCTCAGGAGTGAGATGGGTCTATAGTTCTTCAATAAGGTTTTGTCTCCTTTTTTGAAAAACAACACCACCACACTCCTGTTCCATGCCTCAGGCGTGATGCCCTCTAGCAGAACGGAATTAAAGAGTCTCTGAAGGACTTTAAGTACCGGTGTTCCACCCGCTTTCAGGAGCTCTGCTGTGATTCCGTCCTCGCCAGGTGCCTTATTGTTAATGACCGGCTGCCTTTGCGGTTAGAGAGTGGGCTTGAACGCAACTAGGACAGTGTTCAAATCACATACACCCGACGTTCTTTTTTAGCCGAACGAAGGGAGTCCCACATAACCCACTGCTCTGCCGGGTATGCATGAAGCATTTCCTCCGCCAAAAAAAAAAAAAAAAAAAAAAAAAAAAAAAAAAAAAAAAAAAAAAAAAAGGTGCCTTATTGTTTTTAAGCTGTTTCAGGGCCATCCTAATCTCGTAGAGGCTGATGTCCGGGATGTCTTCAGTGTAGTGTCGGGTCAGGATAGCTCGTGGGTCTCCGGTCGAGCTATCAACGGGTTTGGCTACTGAGGTGTACAACTGCCCATAAAACCTTTCGATCTCCCTCAAAACCTCTGCTTTCGTCGACGCTACACTGCTGTCCTCCATCTTAAGCTTCGTCAACAGGCTTTGCCCAATAGACATGTCCCTTGCAAACACTTTGGAGCCTTGGTTCCGCTTTATTGTTTCTTTAACACTATTCGTGTTAAAGGAACGAATGTCATGTCGCAGAGATTTCATTATTCGTCTATTAAGCTGCCTGTAGGTTTGAGCATTAACGAAGGTCTGCAGTGCCATAAATCGACGTTCTGCCATAAGGTCGAGAGTGTGGAATGAATAATAATAAATCATAAATATTGGACACCAATCACATACATTGCTCTGATCCCAAATTAAGTAGCTATTTGCATTTGTGTTATGAAAACCAGACACAACGGTGGTACCAAAACACCCAGACCCAAGACAATATTGAAAATTCATAAAGATGAAATAAGAAACAAAAATTTGCGCACGGGCGGGACTTGAACCAGCAACTTTCTGGCTAACCGGGCCAAACGCTTTACCAATTGAGCTACCCTGCTGTCTGTCCGACCCTGCGAAATTTTTGGATACGTCATTACGCGTGACGTCTGGTGCCATCTACCCGTCTGTTCATGTAACAATGGGCCAAGTAGTTATTCTTTACAGAATAAATTCAACTTGAAAATTTATGACGCTTCGCAATCTAATAATTTGGAGCACGCTAAATATAATTTAGCTACAGTCATACTAATGTAAATATGTTCAAGATGAAAATCGGTCCAACCATTCCTGAGTTATTTAAAGGTGGTGTAACCTATATGACTTTCTTTTATGTGTATTTTAATTGTTATTCCAGGGTTTTCCTGAAAAACCTTTTGTCGTATTTGGTCCACTTCGCAATTGGTCTACTATTCGAAAACGTGTCTATTTCGTATTTGGTCCACTTCTCGTTTGGTCCACCTAGCATTTAGTCCTTTTCGCATTAGGTCCACTTCGCACTGAGTCCTTTTCGCATTTGGGCCACTTTAGGTGTCTTAATATATTTTGCTATTTATCAGTGTTTCCTATGTGTTAAGGTAAATAAAGGGCTTTTAAAATAAGAAAATATGAGAAGTTCGATATTGATTTAATAATACTATATTGTAATAATTCCTTACAAATATAGACTATAGAATAGTGGCATTGGCCACTTTTAATCAAAATTCTCCTACAACAATGTCATATAAACCTTTTGATATAAAGTTATTAACGAAACACAATAGAGACAATCAAGGTAAATAGTAGAGTCAATTAAACAAAATAATAATAGTACTAGTAAAGTATTAATAGTACGCAAGTAAGTAGGTAATAATTACAATTGCCTTTTAGTTAATAATTTTTAACCGACTTCAAAAAAGGAGGAGGTTATCAATTCGACTGTATTTTTTTTTTATCATTATTTTTTTTGTATGTATGTTACCTCATATCTCAGTCGTTTGTCGACCGAATCGAAAAATTTTTTCGCCTACTTAGAGAGTGTACCTTCTAGTTGGTCTCATTTTTTCCATTTTGGGATCTGATGATGGAAACTTGGTGGAATTGAGGGATACCCTCAAATTTTAAAGGCACGTACAGTGTTTCTTTACTAGAATCTTAATGTTGACGTGTCGTTACGTCTGATAGTCAACATCTTGTGGGGCTGAGCTGATGGTGGAACTCCTTAACGCTTAGGAGTTCAGTAATTATAATGACGGAACTTATGATAGGTAATTTGTAGCTTCTTAAAAAATAGAATCACATCACCCCCCCCCCCTCTTATGTAATCACTAAAAATGAAAAAATAAAATAAACTTTAAAAAAAAGGTAAAAACCGACTTCAAAACCAAAATGCACTTAAAAGTCTTAAATAAACTCTTCACCATTGAAAGGAAAGGAATCCGTTTTAGGCAAACAATTTCTTTTTGGAGTCGGTGCCATCACTTTGACCATCAAGCATCAACTATCACAGCACCGACTCCAAAAAGAAATTCTTTGCCTAAAACGGATTCCTTTCCTTTCAATGGTGAAGAGTTTATTTAAGACTTTTTAGTGCATTTTGGTTTTGAAGTCGGTTTTTACTTTTTTTATTGTGTTATTTGAACGTAACAAGAAACAGTATTTATTTATGGATTCCAAAAAGCAAATATTATTAACAACACACAATCTGGAGATGCATACAATTTTTTACGACTATTAGCTAATCAAACGAACTTTTTATAAGTACCCGCAATATTCTTTTATTTATGGTTATGTTATGACAGAAGTGCGTTTTGTTATTGTAATTTTGTACCGATAAATTAAATTATCCATAAAAAGTAAATACGATGATAATTAGTTTAATTCAATTACAATAGCCATTATATTATTATTGCACCATCCTTTAGTTATTATTTGAATTTTAAAAAAATGCACAAAGTATACTGCTGAGATGACGTTAAACGCACCCACGAAAAAATAATACCTACATAAAGCGTTCATTGTAAAAAGTGGATCAAATGCTAAATGGACGTTTTGAAAAGTGGACTAAATGCAAAGTGGACGTTTTGAGAAGTTGACCAAATGAGAAATTGACGTTTTGCGAAGTGGATGTTTTGAGAAGTGGACCATGTGCGAAATGGACCAAGTGGACCTTATGCGAAGTGAACCAAATGCGACGAAACGGCCTGAAAACCAACTAGCTCTTAGGGCTCCTCAGCTCAGGGATTCCCCTGTTTGCAAAGTGTGTAACATAAACCTGCTAAGCCGTGTGCTTTGCTGCTATCGAAATTCGCTAACACACAACATGCAACCCTATTTTGATGTAAATAGAAGCTGAAATCGAACATTGAAGAAGAAAGACGGTGAGAAGCTCTCGGAATCTGTGTACAGATTGCAGCATGTTCTACTAAATTTGGTCACGGTCGTGATTAAAAGGTGTTGGGTGAATTGTGATATTGCTTTCTTACTGATGTAATACGGTGTGGCGTAGGACGTCCACCGACAAGATGGACAGACAATTTTGTAAAGATCGCAGGACAAAACTGGCTGCAGTCCGCTTGTAATCGGTCGCTGTGGAAAACTGTGGGGAGGCCTATTTTCAGCAGTGACCTTCCTTTGGCTGATAATGATGATGAGATAATTATTAACTGAGGGCCTGTTTTACCATCTACAAATAAGTGATGTCATTAATGTTGAGATAGCAATCTTGAAACAGCCACTCACAAACAAGAAACCACAAGAAAGAAATCACTTGCAAAATTTAAAAGGCTCGTCAATGTGTAGGTGACCGAGTGGTAAAGTCATGCGCCCGGATAGCGTAATACACAGGGCTCGATTCCTTGTCTGACATACCTAGTTGCTTTTTACATGTGCAGATTATGTAGTTAAGCACTAACGCACAAAAAGGATTGCTTAAAATGAACTATACTTTGAGGAGTTATTTTTCGTATATTATATATATTTGTTCCTATATTGACTGAAACATATCGACGGTTCCCGGGCTATTTGTATTGAGCGACATTTTGGGCGAAATTGACTTATATACATATTCGGAATCAGCAAATTTTACCGCGTCGTTTGAGCTGGGTTTTGTGACGATCTGAGCACTTTTTTGTCGCTTCATACTATCGCATTTTCGGGGCCCATTTTGCACTGCGATGTATGTTTACAAATTTTTACCGACACGAAATTTTTACAAATTTAGGAACTGTGTACTTAAGCTCACTATGAAATACCAAAGAGTTACTTAAACCCTCATTCCTGGATCAAAATTTACAGGCAATGTACGTTAAACCAATTAGCCTCACCTAATAAATATTTTGAAATGTCGCTTCATAAAATTCACTTTACCTTATGATTATATAAGATTGCCCCTTAATACAATTGGCCTTTCCTTACAGATACATAATAATGTCGCTTCATACAATTAGCTTTACCTCATAAATACATAAGAATGTCGCATAATACAATTAGCTAGATACTTCATATTGCTAGATGTGGTCATTTCAAACATTAGGTTTTTATGTAAATCTTAATATGACAGTCGCTTGAGCCATTTAAGGTTTCAACATTAAAGTAAAGACGGCGAACAAACCAATATTCCTTACTATTATATTAAACTTACACTGTCGCTTCAGTTACTTCAAAAGCAAAATGTTAGTATTTCAAACAAATTTAATAATAGCCGCGTACACTTAATACTATTAATACTACTAATATTAGGAAAATTCTAGATTGGAGATCCTTCGACCAGAGACGCAGCGTGGGACGTCCACCAACAAGATGGACAGACGACCTTATAAAGATCGCAGGATCAAACTGGATGCAGACCGCTAGTGATCGGTCGCTGTGGAAAGCCGTGGGGGAGGCCTATGTTCAACAGTGGACGTCCTTTGGCTGATAATGATGATGATGATACTTAATACAATCAAAATTGACTATCCGTTAACTATTGAGGCGTTGGTTAAAAATTGATTTTGGTACCGATGCGCTGGCACCGCAGCGCAACAAACCGCACGAGATTTTGTATTCCCGTGCGCCGCCGCTTCAGTTGATGCAAACCGTGGACTTGTTCGTACCTCTGGTTCTGACGTGTTAAATGTTTTATGGGAGCTCGGGGCGCGCAAAGTATTTGGTCATCAATACTGGATTTTGATGAACTTTTCATGCATTAATTATTGTTTTACATTTTTAAGAGTAACACTGTTTAATGGTAACTTTACTTGCTTGATGAAGGTAGGTATAAATCGAAAAATACAAGAATTATTGGTTACCTCCTTATATTTTCCTATACTAAGACGCCGGTTTTCATGGTATAACTTTCTCTGAGGTCCAGAGTTCGATTCTCGGTCGGGTCGATATTGAAACTAGTTATCTTATATTGAGTTGGGTCCGGGTATTGTGGTTCTATCGGATTTGCATAATATAAGTGCTTTGGCTACTTACTGGCATCTGGCATCAGAGAAATGCACTTACATGATGTTGTCACACTTACCGAAATAACGAATTAATTAACTAATCATCATCATTAGTAACATTTGTTTAAAAACTGAATACCTGCGTAATTTTAAATAAATTCAAATTTTTAGTGTATTGCAGTTCGATATTCAATTACGGATCCGCAAACGAAAAAGTGTTCAAAAATAATGTCCAATGTTTTTTGGGGCCTGAAATACCAGAAAAAAGAAAGGAAATGGTTAAGGAAAATAAAGTGTAAGACCTAAAAAAAATGGTGAATCCGTTGCCTGAAACGGTAACAGTTTTCGGAAGTCAGTCTTACATGGTACAAAACAAAGATCTGCTTATTCTGCAACTATTAGATTTAAAAATGTTTCCCAAAGTGTAGAAAATTACCTGAACACTAAAAATGAAGAAAAGTGGTAAAATGAAAAAAGAACCAGTATCAAACAAAGAAAATTAGGCGGGTATCAATTTTTTATTATAAATGACGTAAATTTATTAATCCTGCTAATATTATAAATGAGAAAGTTTGTGAGAATGGAATAAAAAACAATAAGTATGTTTATAGAAGAAGAAAAAGAGTAAAGCAAGAAGAAATTATACCTATAAGTATTACGGAAAGGTTTGGCTGAATTTTAATTCAGGCGTTATTTTTTTATTAATTGTGATTAATAAAACAAAATACGATTGTAGTACAACTACATGTTATTATTGTTTAAGAAGTTTTTTTTGTAAAGGAAGAGAAACAAGGCACGGTTCCTAGAATAACAGAAGATTCAAATGCTTAATTTTTGTTTTGTTTTTAATTTGAGATAGGTAGGAAGAATACTGAGTCATCATCATCATCATCATTATCAGCCAAAGGACGTCCACTGCTGAACGGCCTATGTTCCCCCACGGCTTTCCACAGCAACCGATCACTAGCGGTCTGCATCCAGTTTTATCTTGCAATCTTTACAAGGTCATCTTTCCATCTTGTCTTCTCGTCCTACGCTACGTCTTTGGTTGAAGGGTCTCCAATCTAGAACTTTCCTGCCCCAACGGCCATCAGTTCTTCGCGCTAATTGCCCTGCCTATTGCCACTTGAGCTTATTGATTCTGATGGCTATGTCCGTACACCGAGCATAGCCCTCTCCATCACTCGTTTTGTGGTTTTGAGCTTCTTTATGAGGCCTATAGTTAGAGACCATGTTTCGGATCCGTATGTCATCACACACTGGTTGAAGACTTTCGTCTTCAGACTCTGAGGTAGTTGAGATGAGAAGACACTCATCTCTTGCGCAATTTCCCGAACGCTGTCCAGCTGAGTTTAGAATACTAAGTACCTAAATAAATTTAAAATAAGTATGTATGTAGTTCGTTTAAATTATTTATAATGAGACTACGAGTATAGGCTACATAAATAAAATACTGTTAACTTTGATTCCTATACAATTGTGATAAAAACCTTAGTGGTTACTCTGGTAAACTGGAAAGTTACTGTAGTTCCTAGCTGATGATAATTAAAATAAAAAGTAAATTTGAGCAATACAGTCTGTTTTATTTCTCATTTCCTTATAATTGACAAGATAATAATTCCTAGGTTCCTTTAAATTCAACAATATTTTAACTGCCCCTTTCAGTAAACTTCATTACTCAGGCACGATTAGAAACAAATTAGTAATCGGCGTAAGTAAATCGGTGCTTAAACTGAATAGGCCAGACACGAAATTGTATGGTTTATGGCATTTAAATCATTTAGCTTAGCTATGAAATATGAAAAACTCTTACATTTAAACAATTTTACCTGGAGCTATTACATTCAGTACTAGGTGGTTAGGTCATTTAACCTGGAGCAAGTATTAATAAACCTAGGCGGATAAGTCACTTAGCCAGGAACAACCAAAACTAATCTTAGGCGGTAAAATCATTGAGCCTGGAACAAAAAAATCAAATAAAAGGATCATTTTGCATTAAACGACATGTATTTTCGTTAGTAATAGGAATATCAGAAAAATAACCTATCAGATTATGCAGACTATGTAACCTAATCAATAAATATCCATTTTTTTCTAAAATTTTACAATTTGCGATAGTTATGATTTTTTTTTCAAAAATCAAAACTTTAAACAGCTTTGGTATAAAGTTTACAAAATGTCGCTGAAAACAAATAGCCCGGGAACCGTCGATATATTTTTTAAAAAAACAAGCCATAAAAGCTAAGTTTAGGACGTTAAAAAACGAATGCGATTATTTTGGTAACTATGATTTAAAACACAGGACCAATAAAAATATTTTTAATTGTTCATACGAACATAGTAAATTGGTATGTATTCTACAGTTAATGCAAATGTAAGAAAAAAAAATTGCACTCCGGGAGTACCGGCAGAAGTGAAAACTTGAATATCATCGTTGTGCATTTTTGGTTTTTTGGAATAGTTAGGGAATAATTTTGAATGAATTGCTCTTATTATCAATATAAAAGTACTATCATTTTTGTGTTAGAATACAATAATAATAATAATAATAATATAATATTTTTATAGAATACAATATTTATTTATTGTGCTATCGTACACAAACATTACAATTTATATTATATTAAATTACATTAAAAAGTTTATCTCTCAGAAAAATCAACTTACATCCATAATTTCGCCAACCGTCTTACGGTTTTTCGATCAGCTCACGTGTCCTGACGCGAGTTTCATATTTTTCCCCCATCCCACAAAAGTGCTCAACGCCGCTAAAGAAGTTTTCACTTCAAAAAATAAAATGGCCAATGCATAAGGTAAACTCAGTAAGTGGATACCTAATCGAATTATTCGTATTACCTTATATGACATGATTGTTATAAAGTGATTTTGTTTTTTTTTACAAATCTAGTCACTAACAGTTAGTGTATAGAAGATAGATATTTTGTCGGATCGAAATCCTCAACCTATATAAAGTCGCATGAAATATACAGTGGGTCTGATCACCCGTAAGGGCGCAGTATTTTAATCAATTTTATCGAAAACTCCTCTATTAGAAAAGCCCTTCTTTTGAAAAATACAGTTTATTAAATTTTTTTAGTCTCTGAATCCTCATCTCTGAAATCTTGGGTTTCCGCTCATGTCTTTTAAAGCTGCCCGTTTCCTGCTGGTCGGTCCGGTCGCACACTTAATTCCCTGGTACATTCCTCACTAACGAAAACTATCAATTAGACAGATGAGCACAGCACTATACAACCCTTTACTCCGAAGAGGTAATTATAGCTCTGAAGCGTTGAACAACCTACCAAATTTTCCTTCAATGTCAGAACTTGATGATCCACCCATAGCGATGAATTTCATCATGCACTTAGTGGACTGAAGCTGGGTAATAGCACGGGCCGTGAAAACTTACCGATGGAACTCATGAAACTCTTCTCTCTCTTCTTCTCTCTCTTGTACAAGGGCAAGGGAGACAGAGGTGAATGTTATAATTATAGTGGAATATCTTTGTTGAGTATTGCTGGCAAGACGTTTGTAAAGGTGGTTTTAAAAAGACTAGAATTTCTATCCTCAAGAATCTATCCCGAGTCTCAATACGGATTTCGTGCTGGCCGTTCGACGAACGACATGATATTCACCTTTCGACAACTGCGAGAAAAGTGCCGTGAACATTAAGTGCCTCTGTATACGGCCTTTGTCGATCTCAACAAAGCTTTTCACACTGTGAGCAGGGAAGGACTATATGTGTACAAAGTTCTCTGTCGGATTGGTTGTCCATCTAAGCTCCTCTCTCTCATACAATCTTTTCACGACAACATGAGGGATCAGTATTTTTTGAGGGGAAACATCTGCAGCCTTTGACGTGAATTATGGAGTCAGACAAGGCTGCGTATTGGCGCCCACACTCTTCGGGATCTTTTTCTTCGCACTGCTTCTGGTAGCGTTAAAAGATTGCAACGTCTGTGTCCACCTGCGTACTAGAAAAGACGGAAGACTATTCAACATAAGTCTTCTCAGGGCTAAGAATAAATGTCAATATATTCTTAGCCCTGAGAATAAGCAAATAAATAAGATAACTTCTGTACGCAGATGACGCTGCACTTGTTGCAAACTCGGAAGGGGAACTCCAGACGTTGGTTGCGAGATTTGGTCATGCTTGTCAGCTGTTCTCGATAAGCGTCAACACTAAAAAGACTGTGATTATGGTGCAGGGTGTAGACCAACCTCTCATCATTACATTCGACAACACTGCCCTTCAAGTCGTGGATCACTTCTGTTATCTTGGCTCCACAACAACAACCTCGCTATCCAATAAAAAGGAAATAGATATCCGTATCGGCAGAGCATCGCCTATATTTGGAAAGCTTCAAGCACGCGTTTGGCAAAATGAGAAGCTCACAATCAATACCAAGGTCCTCGTGTTCCAGACTTGCGTCCTCAGTACTTTATTGTACGCATCGGAGACGAGGACTAAATATGCCAAACAAGAGCGCAAACTCAATGCTTTTCACATGCGCTGCCTGAGATCGATCCTTGTAGTCACGTGGAAAGATAAAGTGAGTAATAAAACTGTGCTATCAAAGACTCGCAGCTCCAGCATCACAGCGGTCCTCAAAAGGAGGAGACTGAAATGGCTGGGACATGCCCATAGATTAGACCCAGAGAGACTACCGCGTCAGGTTCTGATGGGGCAGATGCGTTTGCAAAGATACCGGTTGGGCGACCTATGCTAAGTTTCAAGGACTCATGCAAACGAAATAATAACAGCTTTGGGATAGATTCTAACATTTGGGAGAATCGTGCTGTAATGAGACCTGAGTGGCGTCGTGATCTAAGAGTTGGAATGTCGAAACATGCTGAAGTCTGGCTTGACAACTTAAAGCAGAAAAGACTTTGTGCCACTACGGAACCCTCACCACAAGACTCACGCTTCGTTTGCGATCGATGTGTTAAGATCTGCCGAGCAGCCATTGGGCTACATAGTCATCAGCGGCGATGTGGACAACCCCGGAAATGAACCCTGGGTGCTGAAACAATAATCTGTTAAAGATGCCGTGGCCAATGATGATGCTTCGCTAACTAAATTCATATTGTAACATTTTATTTTTACCTAAAGAAAAATAAAACAATTCAAAAAAATAAATGTCTAATAAATATAACTAATATAAAACAACTTACTCACTAACTAACTTCTAAATACTTACGAAAGATATTTTTAATAAAACTAGTAACTATCATACTTAACTGAGAAGAACGTTTTCCATCAAGTAATGTCCTAACGCACGTTACTGTCTGCATCATACGCTCATGCGCTGCCGGATTGTGAAAGCGATTCGAAGGTCACGGTGGTTCGCCTCTGCGACACTAGACGGCCGCACACGCTCGGAACAAGACGCGTATCGGTCTATTTATTTTTTATCTACGAGAACCTACTTCTACTACCGTGCCAACTCGGCCTTGTGTAAAATACAGTAAATTAACTTTTGTGCATTCCCCATTTGAACGGGTAAGTGTTGCAAAGTGCTTAATGTAGTTTTAAGCTTTTTCTAGTTACCTATGTAGATATTCCCCATATTGGGCTAACTGCTCATAAATGCTGTGTCATGTTGACTAATATCTAGCACAGATTTTTTATCTATTTGTAATTGTTAATTTATTTTGCTTTTAAGCTGTAAACATATTGTAATTGCTTAATTTCTCGTTATTTAGTCACTCCTATGAAGGCTCGACATTATTGCGTCAGCCATGCATACGTGACATGACATTGCCGTAACCTTCACTAGCTACCGCAATTAGTTTTTGTTAATTTATCTCATTTTTAAAGCCTGCTCATTAATTTCCGTTTGTGGAATTTCGTAATTATAATCCCTATAGTTTTTATGAACATGGATGTTACGAAATGTCAGAAACATATATTAATTAAGTTAAGATTCAAAGTAGTTAATTTATTTCTTCATTAATTATCCCATTGTATGTTTTGGTTATTTCTTGTGCCTCATCATTGATCACTATTTTTTGCAAATCATTATCATCTGCGCCTACGCCCCGCTTCGCTTGCTTAAACTCTGAAGGTTGCAGTCAAACTACGAAATTCGGACAGTGTTAAAATATTTTGTGTATGCCATTCCAGGGCTCACCTACCCGGTACCGAACAACACTGCATTCAGCCTCTACTGAGCGCACTGCCCTGCTGCTGCCCACATCTGACTACCCCACCTAACAAGCCTAAGAGGATCTGCTGGCCGCAATACCAGGACAGTGATAGTGAGAAGGGCTAATCTACATCAATTCGGTCGAACTCTGAACCCACCTAATAAAACCTTAAGTATTGTCTAGCCTATCTTTTTATTTTTGATCCCCTCCCCTACGGAGAGTGCGACAATATCTTTATAAAATATCATCATCATCATCATCATTCTTAGCCAAAGGACGTCCACTGCTGAACATAGGCCGAGGGAAACCTCGGCTTTCCATAGCGACCGATCACTAGCGGTCTGCATCCAGTTTGATCCTGCGATCTTTTTAAGGTCGTCTGTCTATCTCGTTGGTGGAAGTCCTACGCTGCGTCTTTGGTCGAAGGATCTCCAATCTAGAACTTTTCTGCCCCAACGGCCATCAGTTCTTCGCGCTATGTGCCCTGCCCATTGCCACTTGAGCTTACTGATAAAAAAATATCGTCTATATGTTATTGCAATGTATAAGCTAAAGCGGAAGGACCATATTCCATAGAAAAATGCCCCGTGTCCTACAGAGATGAAAAGTTCATCCCTGTAGGACGTTGAGCATTTTTGGACCCAAGGCCTGATTAACTCATAGGCGAATTAGGCTGCAGCCTAGACTATTTGACAGGCCACCAAAAAAAGTATACGGAAATAATAACTAACTAATAATAAGGAAACAGTTTTTTTAATGACATTTTAGCGCTCGCTTGGCTCGCGATCGACTCGTTTTCTTTGGTTTATAACGCTATTAGTGAACTTTACATTTCTACTTGCAGTCATGAAATAATTTTGCAAACAAGAGCTCTGCGGGCGTAGTCTGATGTATCATTTTTGACATTTCACGTCGACAATTTTAATTTTATGATTTTCTAATTCATTAAATATCATTTTAACTTACGTAGCCTATATCTTTAATAAATCTTAAAAAATATTTGTTGTTTTTTAAGCATGATTCAAAAATTCTTCTCAATCAATAAATACACGAAAACACCAATTTTGTCGCAGCATTTTTCGAGCGCCACCTGGTGGTTTTACACGGAACTATGTCGAGACTTCCGACACTGTAGTAAGTAAATTCGCTTGCTTCGCCCGTGTAAAGAAAAAAATCGCGGTCGCATTGCTCGCAGTTTTACAGTTTCTGACGTTTTCCAAAAAAAATATGGTTGCAATCATGAATTCATTTGTGTATAATAAGTTTTTAGTGCTCGCTTCGCTCGCTGTTTTATAGCTTTTTTGGTATTTCAAGTATTCAGATGATTCGTAATTTAAAATTTTTACTTGAGATCGTGAACTCGATCGAGCTCACTTCGCTTGCGGTTTAGCGATTTTGTTAGCTTCTTGACATTTGGTCAAGGTTTTCAATCGATTAGTAAGTAACCCTCTCCTCACCCGTCACTTTTTGCTAAAATGTAATCCTGTGATCTCAAAAAGTCTCGTGGCACCTGACAGTGCATCCTGATAATTAGCCTAGGGCGGTCTGAGCTCTTGATCAGTCATTGTTTCGACCTTCCTCTTTTTGTAATGTTTCATTAAAGTATTTTCTGTAGTTTTTGCGTGAAGGAGTAATAAACATCCACACATCCATCTCTATACAAAGTTTCGCGTTTACAATATTAGTAGAATGTAGCAAAGAAAAAGAAAGTTGTAATAGACGGTAGAGTGTTCGTCATCAACAGGTGTAATTTTCAAATAATCATAATAAATAATCTTAATGTTATGGAATACACGAAAGCCACTGAAACAATGCCACTTTTAATTTTTGTCACATGATATTTAATTATTAAATTAATAAATCTGCATGCAAAACATCTAATTTATATGCTTAATTACAGTACTAAAACACTGAGAACATCGTTTAATCGGGCATCTTGGCAACCCCGTTGATAGTCAATGTAGGCGGTAATCAAGAAGAAAGGTTAACTCCGGGCTTCTTAAGCGCGACCGCCATTAAATTTAGCTGCACCGGGTAAGACTGTATACAGACAAACCATAAAATTATTATTCCGATAGGAATATTAATTTTATGAGACAAACGAATATACTAAAGTCTTTATTATTACATCTGAATCCATTTACCAAATGGTAGCTGATAAATAATAATTTATAAAATAAACCGCCTTCAATAACTCACTTAAAAGCTTAAATTGACGCATTTGTCTTCTACTAAGAATAAACAATTTTTTTTGGAGTCGGTAGATGATATGCGTAGAGACTGTTAGTGTTCATAAGCTTGACATTATGCACAGACTCAAAAATAAAGGTTTAAATATACTCTGAGTTTTAATTAGATAGACCAAAATGACAGCTTTAATCGAACGTTTATTTTTTAATGTTGCAAGTGTAATACCAATACTGTTGTAACATTTCAATTCTACGCGATTACTTGAACTTGTGATATGAATTTTTATTACTTGAGTTTTACTAATTCGAATAAATAATGCATGTAAAACGTTACATAAAGCTCTAAATAAACGTAAATCATAAAACAAGTAGTAGTAGTAGTTTTTGTAAGGAGTAAAAAAATCTAAGTTTCTCTTCCACTAGCAATATTCTTGTATGATATTATATTCTTACCTATTTTATATTTTAAATATTTTCTATAAATACTGATGATGATCTTTGTAGGAATCATGATTTTTATAATCAGCTTTTATTTGAATATTTTATAATCTATCAAAACAACAAATAAATGCAATTTAAATTTTCGATCATAGGAACTAAACTATTTTTTAATTACGAAAACGTGGTCACTCACGAAATGTCATTTTAGTCTATCTAATTAAAAATGAGAGTATAGATGATTAATTTTTTAAATTATTCTTTATTAATTTTTAGTTATAACCCTTAACCCAGATGTTCCGCAAAAAATATGTCTTAGATACATAAGGTACTATGTGCCAAATAGGAACAAAACTTGTTTATTTTAAATAAGTTATTACATAGTTTTAGGATATTTTTAAAAGATCTACATATTTTATAATAAATGGGTTGGTTAATGTATTTAGAACTTAACTTAGAAGAAAAAATAACTATTATTTTATAACTAACTTTGTATGAAAACACATGAAAACTGATAAATAGACAGCCCCTTGATAAAATTACATGTCATTTCTAATAACTCAGTTGTGTCTTTTATAGAACAGAAGGAACATCTGGGTAAATTCAAAAACTACTGAACTGATTTTATTGAAACCTACACTGTACCCTTAGATAGAATATACCTAATTAAAATAAACCGTGGACAAACATACAAATATACAAACATCCATACACAACAAAACAACAACAACAAGATTTTGCGTGTTTGGAAGCCTTAATAGACAATAAAGAAGTAAAATTGAAAGTTGATCTAGTATTTAACCCAATTTTAGTTGAACACAACATTGATTAAAATGCAACAGACTTAGTTTAAAGTTTATACAAGTTACGCCTCATAATTCTCGTACAAACATACCTGTTAAAAAAGATAAAACAATTACAATTTACACTGTGTAGCTGATAAAAGGAATCGACTCTATCTTAAAATTTTGATCCAGACTCGTAGTAAACTTAAGAAATTAAAATCCTCGGTAAAGGCCTTTTTCCAAGGTGAGTTGGATCGAGGCACAACTAAATTATACATACAAAGTTACTCCATATTACTTAGGTGCTATATTCTCATTCATACGATTAAAGTTTTTTTTTTAATAAGGACCTGCTAACACACACTTAGGTTTAAAGAATACATGTGAGATAAGAGTGCTCTACCTATTAAGGTAAGTTGTGTCAGCTGCATTGCTTTAACCAAAAAGCGATCGGCCTCCAGGTACAGGAGGCCGATTCTCGCGCCAATCAAACTTTTTTCGTGTGAAAATTCGATTCCGAGTTTAACCATTTTACCTAAAAAAAATAAAATATCTACAGGTAAAAAAACCATCGCACGAACAAAATGTAAATACATAGAAATCGTGACCCTGAGAAATCAAAAACTATTTTTCTTCGACGAAGATAATTCAATCGGTGAACTTTTGTTCGTATACGAATTGCATGAGAATTTTCCCCCAGCTGGTAGTCTGTTGTTGCAAAAATTTGACATTTCATTATCACAAAAAATAGCTTGCAGTATCACGAAATCTGATAAAATTAACCGTATTCATATCGCAATCTTCAAACGTACACATTGGCCACGAATCGTACCCGATACACATCCTCCCATTATTTGGGGTAACTGTTATGACGGAAGATATTTTTATATTAGAGAGCTTATAGTCCTTACTGTCGAACTGATGGTTTTTACTGTCAATAAATATGCAACAATTTATCAAATTAAATCAAAGCTGTCTGACTGATTGTAAATAGAGACAAAAAAATAGCATGAAATCATAATAAAGGTTCAGAAAATAATATTATGCAATAAACCTCATCTCAGCACAAATACACGGCAATAAAACCGGCCAAGTGCAAGTCGGACTCGCTCACTAGGTTCCGTGCCATCTTTAACTCAATTAGAGATCCACTTACTTCCACTTAGCCAAAACACCACACTTTGTTTTTCATAGTATTTCTATAAATAATAAAGTTATGTTTGCGGTTATTGAAAATATGCTCTATCTCAAAAACTAATAGTTCGATCTCGTTCAAACCAACATCTACATCATGTATTTTTTTCAAAATTTACACTCGCTTAGTTTAAAAGTTAGATGGGGGAGGACACCCATTTTACCTAGACTTTTAGAGAAAATGGTTTGAGGAACCTCATTGTCATTTTAATAGACCATAGACGCGCTACACGCATAGGTTTGACAAAATATTTTTTTTTGTTTTAGTTTCGTGTATGGGAGCCCCTCCTTAAATATCATTATTTTGTATTGTTTGTATGAGAAGCGTAAAGCGGTTAACAGGATACATCTTCCTGCCAAATTTTAATAGTGTGATGCTTATAGTTTCAGAAAGTGGCTGTGACATACGGACGGACATACAGACAGACAGACAGACTTGACGAAACTATAAGGGTTCCGTTTTTTGCCATGCGGCTACGGGACCCTAAAAATAAGCTTTGTGATACGGCTATGACGATACACGAGCCTTATTTCAATAAGGTTTAAGGTTCGCGGTGAAATTTTAATTAAAGGAAAAATAAAAATAATTCCTGCAACACCGGTAATAAGTAAATCAATATTGTTTTTTGGCGGGCTTTTGAACGCAACAGGCGCGATTTTCGAAGATTATTTTCGTATTTCTATTTTTACTGACTGAATTGATTATTTCTTATTGGAAGTAGTCCTAAAATTCGGCAAATTCATCATGCCAGACGGGGACGGTGAAGACCCCCCCGGGAAAACTGCTGAAAAGCGGAAACTACCAAACAGGAATCCTGGCGCCGATGCAGCAGCCGAGGACTTCTACAAAGCGTACGTAAAACCAAACTATAGAAGACTATTTGGAGAAAATCCGGTGAGTGGAGTAACTGATTACAGCGTGTATGTAGAGAGCACAAAGTTAAATGAGAAGATAGGAAATAACAACCCAATAGTTACCACCAACCTATTCAAAAATGACATCAAGGGCATTAATAACTTAAAAAGAGTTAACGCCAACAAAATTTGCATAACCTTTTCCCAATCCAACTATGCCAACAACTTTCTAAAGAACGACGCATTCCTAACAAAACATCAGCTTAAAGCTTACATCCCTGCAGCAGCGGTCGAGACAGTCGGCGTACTACGCTTCGTACCCACAAGTATAAGCAATGAAGAACTATTTAGAAAACTCTCATCTGAGTTTGAGGTAATAGGAGTGCGAAGATTTACTACAAGAGAAAATGGAGTTTTAAAACCGTTCCAAACTGTGAGCGTTACATTTCTGTCAACTAGATTACCAGAGCACGTTTACCTAGATTTGTTCAGATTTCGTGTTTTCGAATACAATGCACCATTACTACAATGCTTCAAATGTTTTAAATTCAATCACGGCGCCAAAATTTGTAAATCTATTCAGAAATGCTCCATATGTTCTGAAGAGCATCACTTTAGTGAGTGCACTTCTGATAAAATATCGAAATGTGTCAATTGCCAGGTTGCTCACCTTGCTATCTCGCGTGATTGTCCCGTTAAAAAACTAAAGATAGAAGAAAAGAAAAACAAAGCCTCTTATGCACAAAAGCTTTCTACCCCTAAAGTAATTTCTAACAATTATCAAGATTTCCCAACACTGAGTACCCCCAAAACTAGCTCGAAACCCTCGCTATCAAAGAAGGCACCAAGCGTAGCCGTTACCTCTCCCATCCCCCCGAAAACCAACGCAAATGAAAATAAACTTACCAATGAAAAATTAGTTGATGAAATTTTAAATAACGACTACATTCGTAAAGGTCTTGTGGGCGCATTGGTCGCCATTAGCAATGAAAATAGAGCGCTCACTAACGCTGTTATTCAAGAAATACTCGTAAAAAGCTTTAAAGATAAATCTGTAAATGGGTAAAAGTTTTCTAAGGATAGCACAGTTTAACGTTGAAGGTGTTATAAATAAAAAACCATTGCTGCTTAATTTTTTAACTCAAAACGATGTTGACATCTGTTTATTAAATGAAACGTGGCTTAAAGTTAATAACAATTTTCGAGTTCCAAATTACAATGTAATTAATCAGATAGACATGGATATTATAGGTCGTGGTGGCGTAGCCATCCTAGTAAAAGACGCTTTTAAATATACCTTATTAGATCTACCATATTATCATAACTTGCAATCAGTGGCTATAAATCTGCAGACTAGTATGGGTAATTTATGTTTATTATGTGCTTATTGTCCTCCTCCCAGGAAAGGCCGAGCTCGCTTCAGAATAAACAAACTGAAACAAATAATTCAAAGGTTACCAAAACCACTTTTATTTTCTGGTGATGTAAACGCCCACCATATTGCGTTTGGCTGTGCAACTAGTAACAGTCGTGGTAATGAAGTTTATGACACCTTAGACGAATGCGATTTATGTATTTTAAATTCAGGATTCAGGATTCATAATCCTTCGGCGATAGATATTATATGCGTAAGTCCCTCTGTAGCTCTATTATGTGATTGGAAGGTTCATGATGATCCAATGGGAAGTTACCACTACCCCACAATAACCGATATACAAACTTCTGTAGAAAAATATGAAATAGGTGATCCAGTTAATAAATATATTTATAATAAAGCTGATTGGGTTATGTTTGACTCAGAAACAGAAAAAATGACTAATTACATTAATTTTGATAATTCTGACCCCATACAAATATACAACGATTTCTATGATAGTTTAATTAGAATTAGAGAAAAATGCATACCAAAAATTGTAAAAACAACTCCTCATATTTTAAAAAAACATGTGCCATGGTGGGATGATGAATGTAATAGAGTTGTTAAAGAAAGTAAACTGGCTTTAAATTTCTACAGACATAATCCAATTATAGATAACTGTATTAAGTATAAGAAATTAGATGCATTTAAAAAGAAAACATTAAGTGAAAAAAAGAAAAATTGTTGGACATCACTATGTGAATCTTTTAATAGATATACCCCTGTAACTACAGTATGAAATTACATGAAAAGATTTAAACGCTTATCCATTCAAAGACTGCCGAAGAATGATGAGTGGATTCCTTCTTTTTTCAACAAATACGCCCCACCATCTCCTCCTGAAAAAAACATCAATAGCTCTATATTACAACAGTACTTTTCAAAAAATGGTAACAGTAAAGCAACATTTCTCTCACAACCCTTTTTATGGCAAGAATTTGTTACAGCCCTAAATTCAAGAAAAAACACAACTCCTGGTTTTTATAATGTTCCTTACGAGCTCATCCGTCGTCTTAATTTTAAAGCGAAGCAGTTGTTATTAAAGATTTTTAATTTACGTTGGCAACAACAGGCAATTCCAGAATCATGGAAGACGCAATGTGTCATCCCTATCTTAAAACCTGATAAGCCTCCCAATGACTGTAATTCATATAGGCCTACTTCATTAGCTTCTTGCATAGGTAAGATATTTGAATGCATGTTAAAAGTAAGATTAGATCATTTTGTAGAATCAAATAATATCTTACCAAATGAACAATTTGGATTCCGAAAAGGCAGAAGTGCAACAGAAAGCTTTTCTGCACTAATTTCTGATATCAAAAACTCATTTCATAGTCTTTCTTTAACAGCTTGTGTCTTCCTTGATGTGCAGGGGGCATTTGACAATGTAGATCCATCAATATTAATCAGCATCTTGAGCACTATTGGCATACCAGGAGACATCTGTAAATGGATATTTAACTTTTTACATAACAGAACAATGTATATAAAGTTTAATAATATTATTCATGGGCCGAAGTATGTATATAAAGGCACGATGCAGGGTGCCTGTATCTCTTCTTTACTGTATAATTTGTAAACAAGTCAAATATATAAATATTTAAAGCAGGCTGATGTAAAATTTTTGCAATTTGCAGATGATTTGTTAGTTTATACTGTAAATAAAAATGTAAATATAGCTGTAGATAGTTTAAATAGGGCCTTATTTGAAATTCATCATTACTACTATAACAAATTAAAACTTAACATCAGCCCTCTGAAGAGTGGTGTAATGATTTTCTCAAAAAAGTCGATTGATTATAACTTTCAATTATATTATAATAAAGAACTTCTCCCATTGATAACAGAGAAAAAAATCCTAGGAGTGTGTCTTGATAGTAAACTTACTTTTATAAGTCATATTAATATGCTCATTAAAAACTCAACTAAGGCCTTAAACATATTGCGCTCTCTAGCAGGAGTAAACTGGGGATCTGAACCCAAGGTACTATCCATGCTTTACAAAAGCCTAGTTCGCAGTCACTTTGACTACAGCTGCTTAGCATATATGAACTGTAATGTAACTCTTTTAAAAAAGCTTGATATTATTCAAAACAAGGCTCTCAGAATAATAACAGGAGCTATGTGTTCAACTCCTATTAATGCTATGCAATGTGAATCTTACATTCCTCCACTAGTTATAAGACGCATCCAACTTGCTTCAAACTTTTGTCTTAAACTCATTTCCTCAGATAATAAATCAGTTCTGGATCGCATACTACCTCCACAATCTTTAGAGATCAATTCAACTCCTCCTGCTAAAATATCAGGTTCTGAATTATTGTCTGGGCATTCCCCAGAGTTACTTAGAATCGCAATGTACATATATAATCTGTCAGTAAACATGTATATAGATAAACCATGGCCTCTGTACAATATAAGTTATGATGTCTTTTCACATAACTACTTCACCATTTTATGGAATAAAATTAACAACCAAAGTGAACTAAACCTCTTTTTAGACAATAAAGTATATTATAAACTCTATACTGATGGTTCTAAGTCAGAGAATGGTGTAAACTCAGCATTTTATGACCCTCAACTCAAATTAGTAAAAAGTTTTAAAATTAATGATCAATGTAGTGTTTTTACAGCGGAAAGTTATGCTATTCTCTTAGCCTTAAAACATATTATTGATGTTAATACTTCACCTGATATTCTCATTTTATCAGACTCTAAAAGTGTACTTCTAGCGTTAGAAAACAACTCATTTAAATTTAATTTGAATTATTTAATCTTTCATATAAGATATGAAATTTATAAAACAATTAGGCTTACCGGCAGAACTATTAGCTTCTTGTGGGTACCTTCTCATCGTGGCATCAGTGGAAATGAAATTGTTGACAGAGCGGCAAGAAATAGCTTTGATCTGGATCACTCAGCATCTATGAAGGTTCCTTACACCGATTACCGAGCAGAATTGAATGTAGACCTGAAAAAGTTGTGGCATGAATATTGGATGTTAACAAATGCTGAAAAGGGAAAGTGGTATGCTAAGATCCAAGGAAGCCCGCCCGCCAAACCTTGGTACCATCGTCATACTGACATAGACACCAGAAAATTTATAACAGTCATCAACAGAATAAGGTTTGGCCACTGTCACACCCCAGCTCACCTGGCAAGACTTAAACTGACTCCAAATGCGAACTGCACATTTTGCACCACAAATGCTGTGGCAGATCGGCAGCACATCATATTAGAATGTACAAAATTCGGCCTTCAACGGCTGGCAATGATTGCTGATCTTGAAAAGCTAAGCCATCCAAAACCAATCCCTCGCAATTTAGAAGAAATACTTAGAAACCCACAGTTCTTTAAGCCTCTATACAATTACATAGTATCCACAGTTGGCAAGATATAAGAATATGATGAAGAATTTATTCAAGCAAACGAGAACACACACACGGACGAATACAATTATAATTTTAACGTACCAATTATTAAAAAAAAAAGTAAATCAATACTTTATGTCAGTTTGACATTAAATAAACAACGTTTTGCAAATAATTTATTATTGCAACTATTAAATTAAATTCTACAAGAATTCCCAGCCGATATAGTAAAATACAAAATCGGAAAATATAAAAACACATTATCTTGACTTTCGGTACTTCGTTTAATATAGAGATCGGATAAAATAGATTCCATGCATGTAAGTAATAAAATTTTGCAACGTGTTTCTATGTGCATAAAAAGCTAGATATTCAGTGTCTGTTTATGGTTTCATGATTTAAATATAATATTCAACTAGTGATTATTAAATGCTCAAAATCTCCGCAAGGTAGCGGTTTCAAACTGAGTTTATTATGGGTTTCTTACTTAATAAGATTCGAGCCCCTCATGTATTGCAGAACTATTTAAAAACAAGTTTTCAGCAGATTACAGTTAAAAAGACTTAAAAGACAGAGCAAGAACTTACAAAACCCGAAAAACGAAACCAAAGTGAGCGCATAAAGATGCAGGAGACATGTGAAGTGCATTAAGAATGATTTATAATAGCTTTTTCGATTATTTTCAGGACTTTTTCACGAATTGCTGCAGTTGAAAGTTTGAAGGAGTGACAAAGCAATAATTGCAGTACAATAAAAATGACAGTGTAATAATTTAATTAAAAACACACAATACCTTCTAATAAACGATTCTACCTCTCTAATAAACGTTATTCCCTTTATGGTTGTCTGGAAGAGATCGCTCCCAGCGACAAGACCGCCAATATTGTACTTCTTCTGATTTGATTGAAATGTTTTTGTTTCTTGTGTCCTTATTTGTGCAATATTCTTTAATATTATCATTAAATGCGAATCATTCCAGAATATTTGATTTATCTCTTCTCATACGTTATGTATAGTAACAGGGGCCCTATTTTTGAATCACTCGCTTCGAAATGGCGAGTGATATTCGTTCGACAACGAGTTTTTTCTATGACTTTCAATTCATCTTCGAACGAAAATCACTCGCCATCTTGAAGCGAGTGATTCAAAAATAGAGCTCCAGAAAGTCGCGTTTGTTACAGTACTAATAACTCCAGAAGGGGGCACAATTTTCATTATTTAGAGTTAGTTGAATTCGTCGTCGCACCGAATAGGACATACGACAGCTATCATCATAAAATGCTTTTGTACTTAATGTTAGTTTGATAACAAATTATCACTAATTCATCGGTGCAACCTAGAACTTTTCTGTCCCAATGACTGTCTCTTGCGATATGTACTCTGCCCGTTGCCACTTGAACTTATGAACCCATACACACTGCGACTTTTCTTAAAATTGATGCACTCGCGCGTGTTGAAAATGTGCTTCAGCATCGGGACTCACGCAATGAACAGATTTTATTTAGCATCGATGCAGTTGGCGTTGGTATGGATGCAAACGCCAAAATTCAGTACATAATTTGACAATTACCAGCGTCTGCATCGCGACTGCATCGATGCTGCATTGTGACTGCTTGCTGCTAAAAATCACAGAGTGTAAATGGTCTATAGTTTCACTGGTCTAAGTCCGTTGCGATCGCAGGATCACACTGGATGCAACCAGCAAACAGTTACTGTAGAAAACTGTGGTGGAGGCCTATTCTAGCTTATAGAATGATGATGGTGACGTTGAAGTATATTCGCTTAGATAAAAACCACTCAATTCAAAAGGACGAAAATGTCAATTTAGTTAGAATAATCACCCATCCAAATGCGACGGAACCGTAAATAACTTTGGTTTCATAAAAAAATAAACAAGAACTCAATTGCTTTAGAAGCTGTTATTTATCTAGTAGTCTACCTTTTAGCTGTATTAATGAGAGCCGAATAAGGGTTGCAAATAGTGATCGAGTGTTCTAGTGGTTATCAACTTTCTTTTAAAAATTGTTGCCCTCATAGTGCATTATGGTTGTGTTATATTTTTAAAGTATATTTAAATACTTTAAAAATATAATTTTAAGTACTGGTGCAATATTATATATTGTTTTATCAGCTAAATTACTAATTATTTCGTAGGTGCCTTAAAATTTGAGGTAACGTAGGTAAGAAGGTATGTAAATTAAGTAGTAAATACTTTATCTAATTAAAAATCAATTATGGTGTTAAATTAGGGAATTCCGACGGGATTTCCTATTTTCTTATTATTCAACCCTCAACACAATTTGTTGTATACATCATTGGAATTGTTATCAGGCTTTTGAAAATGATAATTAAAAATACTGCGTTTTTTTAACCTTATTACCGCACAAATGCGACAACTGGGCCACGAGTATTAAATAAAATTAATTCTAGTTACTTATCTTTTTTCGCCGATAGTGATAATGACATTAAAAAATTGTGCTTGCGAGATTGACATGTGTAAAAATTGCAAGTCCCGACGAATGGAGTTATCGTCAAAATTAGCCGTATTCAAATACAAATCCTAAGTAAAGGAAATGTATGAAATTTAATCAAAAGCATCATAATCTATTAAAAATCATGTCTCTAGAAGTTAGTTCCTAGAAGTATCCGCTAGAGGCTCTTTACATTCGAAAACAATAGTAACACCGTATCTAGGAATTTAACACTTGCGTAAAGGTAAAAAATACATAGAAAAATCTTTTGATTTTTTCTAACATAATTCTAGCATAATTTTTGATTTTTCTGCTACGATGAGCTTTTACAGATTTTCATTACCCTTAAAAGCGTTATCGTCAACATCTGTCAAAATTAGTGTGTCGAGTCCTGCAAATTTGCGTTGTCGGCGTATCGACTGTCAAAACACCGTGTCGAGTCTCGCAATTCACGAGTTACTCGAGTTAGCATACGTCACTTCGCGTCGAAACTACCACGCCTGAAGTCTCGACATAATTCCCTGTAAAACCACCAGGTGGCGCTTGAAGAACGCTGAAAGAAAATTGTTGTTTCCGTGTATGTATTTATTGATTGTGAAAAACATGAAGGTAAAAAAATACAAATATTTTAAAGATTTATTAAATACTTAAGTTAAAATAATATTTAAAGCAGCAGAAAATCTAAAAATTAAATTTGTCTACGCGAAATGTCAAAAATTTTGCTTCAGATTTCGACCGCAGGCTGTATCAATTGCTGTTGGCGAAAAAACCTAATGCTCTGATGCCAATTGCTAACTTGCCAACTTTTGGTGAGTTCTGAAAGTAAGAATTGCATAAGTGTGAACAGACCCTTACAGGATTAGACAAATTGTCCCAGACAGGGATAGCGAACTCGAATGAGGACAATCTACTTACAAACTTCTTAAATGAGGTTAGTCGGAAAAAAGTTAAACTAGGTTTCTACAAAAAAAAATCAGAATAACTAAGACTTACAAACCTTTAATCATTATATGACTCATAGTTGGTTGATTAGCGCGAAAACTTTGCTATTTTAAAAGGTTTCTTGTTTTGTGATAATTTTATTTTATTTTCTGTTGTTAAAAAATATTCCGTGCTCTTGTATACTGCTGCCAACGTTTTCAACACCTCTCGTGCACGTAACCAGTTTAAAATACTTACGAGAAAACTATACAGCACGTTTGTTAAACGTAACACAGTTGTCACTGAAAGCGTTACTTAGCAATACTCAAGTAAATAGGTACTTATGTGTTATACAACCAATTTCTTTAAAGCAACAATGTGGCCGAACACTGGTCATCACTTGTTGTCTCTAAACCAATTCAATAGCACTTAACGGGCTACATACCCAAAAGAGATAGATTACAGAAGGCTCACTCCCTCGAAGTGTTTTAGGTTCTCGATAAGCAAATTCCGATCGTGAGCAGCTCTTCTTACGCAAAAATGAATCACTTTACAAACTGCGCACATGCACGACTATTTTTTATGTTTGATTGCCTTAACTAGATAATTTTCATGTTTTTTGTTATAATAAATATGCGCCAGACAACACACCAATTGTCTTAGTTTCGTATTAAGGAATTTTCTTCCAGATCTTACGAAAAACAGGCGACGATTATTACGGGTCTTATTATGAGTCTCCCATAAACACTTAAATACATATAAACATCCACGATTTAGGTACAAATGTTCGTGCTCATCATGAATAAACATTTGCCCCTTATGGGATTCGATCCCGCGACCGCCGGCGTACTAGCCAGGAACGCTAACCATTACACCAAACGTATCGTCGTCCTTGGTAGAGAGCTTTGCGACTCAATCACGTAGATTGAAGGTATTGTATTCTGATCGATAGTATACATTTAAGTGTTGATTCGTTAGTATCAAGTTTCATCGACCCTTTTGCATTTGCGTCCATTGTTATTTTACGGCCAAATTCATCAAGTCCACTTCAGCAGCACTCGGCGGAAACACTACGCTATTTACTGCCGTGCTGCCAACTAAGCCTTTATGAACCATAAACCACCATTTCTCCTTCATTTATTGGGCTATCTAATGTCCTAGTTAATGTATTGCAAAGCAGGTGCCCTATAAAAAACGTCATAATTTATTTTAGCGGGCTGCCCATAATTTTTTACTGGACCTTTGTCGCGACTTCGGAGATAACAAGTTAAGGACCCTAAAATATGAGCTAGACTGTTTTATAAATGTACTTAAGGGGAGGCTATCTTACTTTACAAATCTCAGTAATACGTACTAATGAGTTCTGTGTGACAAGATTACTGAATATATACTATAGGGCTACTCTAACTTAGAAGTTTTAAACCCGTAGCGTAACTAAAGATGCAAGTCAGATACACGTGGAAAGGGTAGTAAAAGGGATAGATAGTAATAAAATGTTGCAAGAATACGCAGAAATGCAAGTAACTAGTTTTAAACAAGAGAAATAACCCGTAAGCTATTGAAATGTATGTCTCACACTATGTATTAGTAAGCAGTGTTTATTTATTCCTATAAATCGGCAAAGGGTTCGAGTAAAATTTCTCTCTCGGAGATGGACGAGTCGTTTTAATACGACGGTATCACTTACGGGGCGGAAGGGTAGCGTGTAAATTTACATCCTTCGACAGCCGGATAGTGTTGTACATTCGAGTTGAACTGCGGTTTCAAATTGATGCCGAGAAGGATATAAACCCCCACGTTGGGCGCCATTTTAGACATTGATGAACATCGATAGCTCTGAAACTGACTACGTTTAAAGCTGGACACCTTATTAATTAGAATTATACCAATAGTTAACGATTCACAGTGTACTATACGACCTTACGGACCTCATTTCTTTGGACGAGTAAAGGTTATACATGCATTACGAGGTACCAAATAAAGGTTATCTTTTACTTAGTGAATTTCCTGTCCTCAACAACTTAAAACTACACCGCGGTGCCTATAAAAGCTAGAAATGGCACATCGATGGTTTCTACAGGATAGTCTCTGATCGTCAGTGATCTGTGAATAATTGCCAGGATCTTTTAAGACGTTCGTGCTAGAAACAGGGCGTCACTAGTCCAATGTTTGAGGGCATATTGGATCTCCGGGGCGCGAGGGCCCTTAAGCCGGCCCTGTCAAATGCACGCGTCGCCCCGTACTCAGGCACGCAATCACAACAAAATTATTATTCAGTCACAAAATAGTTGGGTTATGCCTGAAGAAATCAAAGCACCACATTTGAGATGCACTGAAGATCGTTAAGCAAAAAATCATAACAATATAGAATACAGCCGAACAAAGAACCCGCTCTCCTTTCTTGGAGACGGTTAATTACCTGTTTAATGTATACAAGCCATACATAGAATTTATATGTGGAAACATAAATGGTCTCTAGTTAAAAATCTAGTGGCTTATTTAGTCGACTGTTTGTGTTTACCTAATAAAATATAATATATAAATAAACCGAAGACGTTAAGAACCTATTTCTTACCAGTGCGATTGAATATTTACGATTGTGTGTGTTTTGAAGACCTTAACCAATGGTTATGAAATTAACCATTCTCACATTTGGTTATAGCCATTTTTCATCAAAACACACATAGAATCGTTAATATTCAATCGCTGGAAACTTTACCATTTCTATCGATGGAGAAATTTGATCTAAGAGCTAATATTTGTCAACTTTATTTTTCACTACCAGTAACTATAAAGGCTGATTCACGCTAGATAGTGCCGGCACCGGGCCGGGCTCTGGCCGGGCGCCGGTCGGGGCACTGTCAAACATTATTGTAGTGATTCATGCCTGAACGTGCTCCACCCGGGCCCGTACGGAGTACGGCGTTAGAATATCTATGGGACTTTTTCCCGGCTCCGGCACCGGCACGTTGTAGCGTGAATAATCCTTTAAGGCCACCGATGCCATAACAACATAGTATACACATAAAGATGAAATAAGAAACCAAAAATTTGCGCACGGGCGGGACTTGAACCAGCAACCTTTTGGCAAACCGGGCCAAACGCTCTTACCAATTGAGCTACCGTGCTGTCAGTCCGACCCTGCGAAATTTGTGGTCTCTTATGAAAACGTCAATTGCGTGACGCTTTTTCTTATTTCATCTTTATGAATATAAAATATGACACTGTGAGTGTTAAAAACATTCTAAAACATAGTATACAACAAGAAAATATGAGTAAAATCTAAGTTCTTAATACGGCCTTCGGAAATCCTATTTACTTGGCTAATATCTAATCTATCCATAAAGCAATGAATAGGCAGTGCAGTTAACAATACAAATTAACAATAATATCGTTGGAGACTTTAATCACATTTTAAGACGCACGAAGAAACCACACTTAATCAATTTTAAACGGAAATCTATTCAAGACACGTCTTAATAGACTATTATTAAAACCACCCCGTCTCGGAAATCAATCCGTTTAAGTGCCATCTGCACCCATTAATTAATGAAAGTCTCCGCGATATTTAAATTTAAACGTAAATGTAATCGCATAATCAACTGAAAAATGCGTCGCCATTATTTTAATTACGCCTTAACGCTCTTAACACGAGTTAAGAAGCTTAAAAAGCCAGTTCTTGATGCAAATCTAAAAAAATCTTAAGAGATTCTGTTTTGAAACCCAGTTTTGTTAGGAGATTTTGTTATTTGGCTGCATAATTTATTTAATCCTCAATACTTTTGTGAGTGCTTTTATTTACAGTATTGAAGAAGAGCCTGTAAATATCTTACACGTGTCGGCCAAGTTACTCGAGTAAGAGGTTGTTGGACAAAAGAGGTTAATGGAACGAGTATGGATTGTGGCTATTGGAAGGATTAATTTTGCAACGTCACTATAAGCTTTATGTGATTGTTAGTTTGCTATGAATGGATTGGTTTATCTTTTAATTAAGACGTTTAGAGACAGACCATTAACCAATAAATTGTTATTTTAAACTAGAAGTCGAAGTAGTGACCCAATCTAACGACTTTTTTGCCCTTGTTTAGCTTTGTCTAAATTGACCTTGTTTTTGTACGCAAATAAATAGATTGATGATAGCAAGTTGTAAAAGTGACGGAAAGATTTTTTAAATTGTAACATTATGAAAGTTTTATTGGTAGTTTTATTGATACTTACATCGATAATATACTGAAAGTTGTACAAAGATATACCTTGTGGTAAAATGCAAACCAATAGTTGCTTAAATTTGATAGAAGCATATTTATTTTTATTGAATTTCAGCAAAAATGGCAAACATATATAATTCGTTATGGTTTTTATAAACACAATTTAAAATAATTAGAACAAGAATAGTTATTTATTTACATACACAAATAATACATAAGCACAAATAGTATAAGTAATCATAATAATACATTAAAATCAATCAAATTACAATAAAATATTTTTTGATAAGCAAAATAATCAAATATATATTAATAATATAAATCTGAAGAGTTTATTTGATGGAACATGCTTAACTCAGGAACTACTGGACCAATTTGAAAAGAATATTTTGTGTTAAATAGCTTATTTATCGAGAGAGGGGAGGTAGCAAGCTCAAAACGTGTGGACGCAGTCGCGGGGGAACGCTAGTAAAATAATAAAAATCTCAAATTAAGGCATCCGAGTATGACAAAAAGTCCCCGGTCCCGTTTTACTAAAAAGTTTTGTACGAAAGCCAAGAAGAGTCTTATGCACAATAATTAAGAAATTAATTTGTTATTGTTATTGTAAAATATTGTATAAACATGTCATTAATAAATTAGCAATTGAAAAAAATTCATTAACACTATAAAAACAATGTCCATTAAGCCATCTGTAGAGGGCACCTTTAAATTTATTCAATGGTAAGTCCTTTATATATGAGGGTATTTTATTGAAAATAGATATACACATCCAATGGCAGTTCTTCTTAAATCTAGCGCACTTGGGAGTCTCAACAGACACTAGTCTATTGCAATTTCTGGTGTTACGTACATATATGTCTTTCGCTTGTCTGAAGTAGTACAAGTTTTGTTTTGCAAATTTAGCAATTTCAAAGATATATAGGCATGGGAGAGGTAAGATTTTGAGGTGCTTAAAAAGAGGTCTACATGGCTCGTCAGGCGCTGAGCCACATAGAGCCCTGATACATTTTTTCTGTGCAATAAAAGCCTAGTCCACATTTGAACTATTTCCCCATACAATTATGCCATAACGAAGTACAGATTCAACATAAGCAAAGCATGCTGTTAGCGCTGTACTTTTAGTTGCAACTTTCGTTAATTTATACAAAGCATAAGAAAATCTATTAATTTTGTTACATACTTTTTCCACTTGAGTCTTCCAATCTAATTTTTGGTCAATCCATATGCCTAGAAATTTCGTCGTGTCAGTACCCTTAAGGGGTTGCCCTTCAAAATGTATGTCAATTGTCTGGTGTAATAAATTATTGAAATTAATAAAATACGTCTTGTCAATATTGATTACTAAGTTATTATTTTTAATCCACGTAATTATTGTTTTTATTGTATTGTTTATGTCGAAAATATGGTCATTTAATGTCAAATTACTATCGGTTTTAACTATCACGGAAATATCATCAGCAAACAAGACGCATCTGTGATTGATAATCTCTGGAAGGTTATTAATGTAAATAAGGAACAACAAAGGGCCTAAAACACTACCTTGAGGGACTCCAAACTTATTTTCTCTAAAATTTGATTTATATTTTTGGACTATAGTGTTAGAATCAAGTTTCGCTATTTCAACAGACTGTTTCCTATTTTGCAAATAGGTTTTTATCCAACTCAAAGCAGTGCCCCTAATGCCACAATTATCGAGTTTATCTAAAAGTTGTTTATGAGAAACATAGTCGAATGCTTTCGACATATCAAAAAAGAGAACTGTTGTATACTTTTTATCATCTAGGCATGTGAGAGTTTCATTTACTAAGTCAAAAACAGCATGCGCGGTTGATTTTCCCTTTTGAAACCCGTATTGATTGTTCCTAAGAACATGGTACTTGTCAAAAAACGATATGAGCTTGGCATGCATAACCCTCTCATAAATTTTTGATAATACTGGCACTAGCGTAATGGGTCGGTAATTATTCAAACTTGATCTTTCGTCTCTTTTAAAAAAATGGAATGGCAAAGGTTTCACTAGAGAGAGTTTTAGTTTTTCAGGAAAAATTCCAGATTCCATTGACAAATTGATTAAAAATGCTAAAACCATGCTTATTTGTTCGCTACATGCCTTAATAACTTCAGTCCAAATGCCGTCATAACCTTCCGAGTTGCTATTATTTAATGTCATTATTACTTTATTTACATCATTTTTATCAATAGGAGTCAAATAAATAGAATTTTTTAAAATGTCGTTACGTTTTTCATATGAAATATTGTTTTTATCTTTATTTGTCAGGTCAATAAAATAATTGTTAAAAGCGGTTGCAATTTTAGTGGGAATATTTAAATATTTTGGTCACAAACAATCATATCAATGTGATTGTTGTCATACGGTATGAAATTTATTTCATCCTGGATTACTTTCCACGTAGCTTTGCAGGTGTTTTTACTTTTTAGTACATATTTATTATTTGTATTTTTTTAGCGCGTAATATGCATTTTTTCAATAGCTTTGAGTAGGTTAGATTTTGTAATTATACATATAAAAATATATCGACTATTATGTGGGTAGACCATGTGAAAACTAAAGTGTAATAATGATCACTGTATCGCTGCCTTCTTGTAACTGATTGTAAGATACTGCATTCTATTAATTTCAAACGGCTGATTAATGATACGTTGTCATACTTTGTATACTCTAAAACCGATGAAAAGTTGCGAAGCGATTATTCAGGTTTCATTCACAAAGTTTCGTTCTTGGGTTTCCCACAAATAAAGTTATAGTATATGAAAGTAAGTATGGACAACAGCACGTCTAAGTAAACACTAGGTTTGTTATGCAGTTGTAATAAGGGCTAGTTTGCAACAGAAGTGAGAAACCACATGTGCTAGCGACTGCAGTTAAACTTCGAAAACTTTGTTATTAACTGGATTATGCATGTAAAGTTGTGAACTAGTATCACAGACAGATAGATATTGATGGGAAAACTTACATTTTAAACAGGTAATACAGCGCTGGTAGTCTGATGTTGCAAAGATTTGACATTTCATTATCACAAAAAATCATAAAATTAATATTCCTTTCCAAAAGGATAATAATTTTATGCAAAAATTAGCTTGCAGTATCACGAAATCTGATAAAATTAACCGTATTTATAACGTTATCTTCAAACGTACACATTTGCCACGAATCGTACCCGATACACATCCTCCCATTATTTAGGGTAACCGTTGTAACGAAAGATATTTATATTAGAGAGCTTTTAGTCCTGTCGAACTGATGGTTTTTACTGTCAAAAATATGCAACAATTCATCAAATTTAATTAAAGCTGTCTGACTGATTGTAAATAGAGACAATAATTTTATTTCATGCCATTTGGCATGAAATTTAATTTTATTTAATTTATTTAATGAAATTATTGTGTTATAAAGTATAATTTAAAAAAAAATGGAGCGATCTTGAAAATTCGTAATAAATGGCATCAATCATGTTAATTTTTAAATAACATAAAGTTTTTACCATAGGTGTCACCGGCGGCTCCCAGCACTAGAAGGTTCGCGGTGAATATTAATTTAAGGAAAATTAAAAATAATTCCTGCAACACCGGTAATAAGTAAATCAATACCTTATGTCATTTTGACATTAAATAAACAACGTTTTGCAAATTATTTATTATTGCAACTATTAAATTAAATTCAACAAGAATTCCCAGCAAATTATAGTAAAATACAAAATCGGAAAATATAAAAACACATACTCTTGATTTTCGGTACATCGTTTAATGTCTCTACATTAAACGATGTAATCGGATAGATAAATAGATTCCATGCATGTAAGTAATAAAATTTTGCAACGTGTTTCTTTGTACATAAGTAGCTAGATATTCAGTGTCTGTTTATTGGTTTCATGATTTAAATATAATATTCAACTAGTGATTATTAAATCGTAAAAATCCCCGCTAGATAGCGCGACAAAAAGATGCAGGAGACATGTGAAGTGCATTAAGAATGATTTATAATAGCTTTTTCAATTATTTTCAGGACTATTTCACGAATTGCTGCAGTTGAAAGTTTGAAGGAGTGACAAAGCAATAATTGCAGTACAATAAAAAAATGACAGTGTAATAATTTAATAAAATAATACAAAATACCTTCTGAAAAACGATTCTACCTCTCTAAAAAACGTTATTCCCTCTAATCAATGGTTGTCTGGAAGACATCGCTCCCAGCGACAAGACCGCCAATATTGTTCTTCTAATCATTTGATTGAAATGTTTTTGTTTCTTGTGTCCTTATTTGTGCAATATTCTTTAATATTTATTATTATTATCATTAAATGCGAATCATTCCAGAATATTTTATTTATCTTTTCTTATACGTTATGTATAGTAACAGAAAGTCGCGTTTGTTACAGTACTAATAACTCGAGATGGGGGCACAATTTTCATTATTTAGAGGAAGTTGAATTAGTCGTCGCGCCGAATAGGACATACGACAGCTATCATCATAAAATGATTTTGTACTTAAATGTTAGTTTGATAACCAATTATCACTAATTCATCGCTGCAACCTAGAACTTTTCTGTCCCAATGACAGTCCTTTGCGATATGTACTCTGCCCGTTGTTACTTGAACTTATGAACCCTTACACACTGCGACTTTTTTCAACATTGATGCTCTCGCGCGTGTTGAAAATGCGCTTCAGTATCGGGACTCACGCAATGAACAGATTTAATTTTGCATCGATACAGTTGGCGTTAGTATGGATGCAAACGCCAAAATTCAGTACCTACATAATTTGACAATTTCCAGCTTCTTCATCGCGACTGCATCGATGCTGCATCGTAACTGCATCGCTGCTAAAAGTCGCAGAGTATAAAGGGTCTATAGTTTCACTGGTCTAAGTCCATTGCGATCGCAGGATCACACTGGATGCAACCCGCAATCGTTTACTGTAGAAAACTGTGGTGGAGGCCTATTCTAGCTTATAGAATAATGATGGTGACGTAGAAGTATTCGCTTAGATAAAAACCACTAAATTCAAAAGGACGGAAATGTTCATTGCGGAAATGTCATTTTAGTTAGAATGATCACCCATCCAAATGCGACGGAACCGTAGCGTAAGTTACTTTGGTTTCATAAAAAAATAAACAAGAACTCAAGAGCTTTAGAAGCTGTTATTTATCTAGTAGTCTACCTTTTAGCTGTATTAATGAGAGCCGAATAAGGGTTGCAAATAGTGATCGAGTCTTTTAGTGGTTATCAACTTTCTTTTAAAAAATGTTGCCCCTCATCGTGCATTATTGTCTTAAATATACTTTAAAAATATAATTTCAAGTAAAGGTGAAATATTACAGATTGTTTTACCGGCTACATTACTAATTACTTGGTAAGTGCCTTAAAATTTGAGGTAATGTAGGTAAGAAGGTACGTAAATTAAGTAGTAAATACTTTATTTAACCCTTAATCAGGCATAGTACGATTTATCGACCACCTAGGTAATTGGAGTTTTATAGTGATTTTTTTTTTTTTTTAATTGATTAAACCTTTATTTGATTACCAATATTTGTATCTTTCGTATGAAGCTAAACATTTTTAACTAAACATTTCATTTTAGGAAAAATCAATATTCAAAGAAAGTGGTCATTATATGCCCTATGCCCGTCTGGCAGTGGTATGACATGGACACTGTTTCCATTATACATAATAAAATACACATAATTAATACATTTTGAAATTAAAATATAATTGTATTTTTTTTTTATAAAAATAACATTCTACGTTTTTAATCATTAATAACTAAAATAACATACTACGTTTTTTTAACATAACAAAAATGACATACTTTTTTTTTTTAAGTAAAGAGTTGTTTTAATTTATTTATCAAATCTTTTCCTTTATTACTCATTTTGTATTTGTAGATGATATGTAGTTAATAATAAGGACGCTGGTATTTGTATAGGATGATAATTTATCAATTTATCACAAAACAATGGGATAGCTTTTTTCGATAGGAGGAAGCGAGTGCGATAATAAGTCGTACGTACACACATTAGTCTGAGAGATCGAATGTATGAGCGCATTGAGTCTAGCGCACAACAGTGTTTTATTGTTAAATGTTGCAGTTTTTTTCCAGAGAAAAGCAAATCTAATTATAAAATATGCAACGATATACGTTCAGTGACATATACAATGACACAATGACTTTGATATTACAAATCATTATAATAAACAATATTCATTGCCTGTTATCAGTAAAGAGATCAAAGTTCAAACTATGCAGTTCCTAATTATAAATATGGATAATGGAAATAAATTATGAAACGTCAGAAAGCTCCTCAACAGGCATTGTGCATAATACGACCACTTTTTTTTTACCTTATTTTATTATTTATTAGAAACAGATCTTAGGTATACATTGTACAGGTAAAAATTAAGACCCCACCATATTTAAAAATATGTTTTAATGCCAGTGCACACGGGGCCTGTTTAAGGGTTAATTAAAAATATCAATTATAGAGTTATATTAGGGAATTCCGACGGGTTTTCCTATTTCCTTTTTATTGAACCCTCAACACAATTTGTTGTATACATCATTGGAATTTTTTTCAGGCTTTTGAAAATGATAATTAAAAATACTGTGTTTATGTTAACCTTATTACTGCACAAATGCGACAACTGGGCCACGAGTATTAAATAAAATAATTTCTAGTTAGGTACTTATCTTTTTTCGACAATAATGCAAATGACATTAGAAAATTGTGCTTGCGAGATTGACATTTGTAAAAATTGCAAGTCCCGACGAATGTAGTTATCGTCGCAAAAAGATAAAATTAGCCGTATTCAAATACAAATCCTAAGTAAAGAAAATGTACAAAAAATATTTAAAAGCATCGTAATCTATTAAAAAGCATGTCTCTAGAAGTTAGTTCCTAGAAGTATCCGCAAGAGGCTCTTTACATTCGAAAACAATAATACACCGTATCTAGGAATTAAACACTTGAGTAAAGGTAAAAAATACATAGAAAAATCTTTAGATTTTTTTCTAACATAATTCTAGCATAATTTTCGATTTTACTGCTAAGTTGAGCTTACACAGATTTTCATTACCCTCGATAGCGTTATCGTCAACATCTGTCAAAATTAGTGTGTCGAGTCCTGCGCGTTGTCGGCGTATCGACTGTCAAAACACCGTGTCGAGTCTAGTAATTCACGAGTTACTCGAGTTAGCAGCATACGTCACTTCGCGTCGAAACTACCACGCCAGATCCTATTTCTTTAAAATGCTTTTACTTGGAGATAACAATGTATATAGAAATCGCTAGCTCGTTGCAGTAAATGATACCGTTAAGTTCTGTGACTGGACACATTTTTCTGTAATACATTGCTGGTTTGATTTATTTTGTTATAAAATAATAGTAAGTTTATTTTTCATTTTAATAAATTAAAATCATCATCATCATCATCATCAGCCTAAGGACGTCCACTGCTGAACATAGGCCTCCCCCACGGCTTTCCACAGCGACCGATCACTAGCGGTCTGCATCCAGTTTGATCCTGCAATCTTTATAAGGTCGTCTGTCCATCTTGTTGGTGGACGTCAAATTAAAATCGATCAGAATTAATTATTGGTTACTTAAGCCTTTATTTTAACTCATATTATAAGCCACATCCTCGTTTTAAGTGATTATATTTTAAGGGCCGATTCAGAAAAATAAATAAACCAAATTTTGTAAGAACTTATACGCTATATACGCTAGTTTTCGTAAAAATGACCACTAAACATTTAGAAAATGGAGTGAATAAAACGCCCCGTACCGTATTTTGTGAAATAAACTCGGGAAACTGCAAGCAAAACATATTTTAGGACTAAGACTCCTACACACTGCGACTTTAAGCATCGATGCAGTCGCGCATTTTTAAAACGTTCTTCAGCATCGCGATTCACGCAATGAACAGATTTAATTTAGCATGCGTTAGCATCGAGGCAGAAGCGAGACTGCATCGATGCTAACGCGCGTTAGTATCAATGCAATCCCCAAAATTCAGTACATAATTTGTCAATTTTCAGCTTCTGCATCGCGACTGTATCAATGCTAATGCGCGTTAGCATCGCGACTGCATCGCTGCTAAAAGTCGCAGTGAATAAAGGGTCTAATAATAATATTTGCTAATAGTTATATAATTTTGAGTCGATTTAACCTACGTCAGAGAAGATTCGTCGAATACGAGTATAACACAAAACGCCTGATTTGAAAACGTCACATATTTGTCAGCAATTATTTTTTATATGACATTTCAAAATCGGTCGTTTTATACTTATTCAGTTGGATAAATCTTATCTGACGTTGGTAAAATCGTCTCTTAAACTACAATCTCGAATAACGGACATGCATACTTAATTAAATGAACCAGACCACTTACTGTTACACTACTGCAAGTCACTGTAAAAGTCTGCCGCCAAGGAGATTTTACGTTTGTTTAGTTTTATCTGACAGTCTGGGCTTTACGAGTGTTGCCAATTTGTCTTTGTCTGGCCACCGATGACATTATTCCAGTATAGTGCAATGGTTATGCGCAATAAATCCCGTCTTGGGTATTTTAAAGTCTGGATTTAAATTAAATGTAATGCTGGAGTTACACAGTGATGTAATTTTATCTACCGCGTTTGGCTTGAATTTTTGAATTGCATTATTGCTTCTGGATTTACGTTATCAACATTTTGCTTGTCGAAGTTTTCATATTCTTAGCAATAATATATGTGCCTACTCTTCTTTAGTAATGATACTATCTACCATATTAACTCAACTAGGTCTGAACTAAAATTTTTAAGTGACTTATTCAATCCAACAACCTCCTACAGTTATCCCAGTAAGCCAGCTTTAATAAACAATATTTTCCTATTAAAACCAGTTAGTTGAATTCTTAAACAATAACTTGCTTTAAATGCCCATTCCCAAGAAAACTTATTTCTTAAAAAGTAGTTTTCTATAGTTCCAGTAAGTTTAACTCGTATGTGAAATCTTGTTAGTAAAACATTCATTCTGACAGGTTTGTGTTGAGATTGTTTCTTCCAAGGAAACCTCGTCTCTACTAAACAGCAACTTACTTAGTGAATATGCTTGTTTTGCACTTGATCAGTGATGTAAAAATATCGATAGATTTACTCTTACATTTGTAAATCATTAGTTTTCATAATTATTTTTTTATCCACAGATTTTGTGAACCGTACATTTTAAGTAGAGTTAGGAGCTCCGCAAGTAGGATCATATTTTTTTAATTATTATTACTCATTAAAATTTATAACTACCTATTAAAAACGATATCGTTTCCTCGTGCTAAGGAGACGATGCTGGCTGCGTTGCCATGTTGGAAATCTAGGTATGCTAATCCTTTGAGTTAGGAACTAGCTAGTTTTATTTATTTACTAAAACAGAATTTAATTATGGTGCAAAAATTTTTTTGCTTAAATTAAAAATTAAACGTTCCTTTTAAGAGATCATAGACTAGAAGTCTATGATGTGTTTATGACAGACATCTGTCTAGGGTCGTCATTCGAGAAAACTATTGTGCTATGGACGTTTCGTGAGGACGTGTGATATGACGTTCCTTTTAAGTAGAGGGTTGTTTTGTTATTTGAGAAAAACTGTTCAAAACTATTGTGCTATGGGCGTTTCGGTAGGTCGTGTGATTTCTAATTTATTGTATGCTCATGATAGGCGTCACTTATTTGATCAAAATGGTCACCCATCTAAACACGAACGCACCGTAACCTACGGTTAGCTTAGCTTCGGTATCACTTCCAAAGCGCTGCTACCACAGCGCTAAGAGTACTTCACTGAGCTACGAGCACCTCACTGCTACATTGGTTTATTCCGGTCTGATCCTTCAAGTGGTGATCCACCAGGGGGATCACTATTATTTTAAATTATTTTTTATTCCGGAATGATCCCCCTTGTTGTGACGCATAAGGGGGATTACATATTTTGAATTATTTCCTATTCCGGTCTGATCCCCCTTCTGGTTAAAAGCATAATTTTCGTACAGTCGGCAACAGCAATGGCATCGGTGCGATGTAGTTATTTAAAAATAAAGTAACATTTAATTGAGTTATTATTGTATATGAAAAAAATATATTCAAATTAATAAGTATTCAAATTAATTGTACATGGTATGCTTCCTTTATTTATCAATAATTTATAGCCTAAGTCGTAACGGATACCTAAATATTGACCCGTTATTGGCCCTAAACGTATGAAAGGTTTATTTTACTTGCGAAATGGTGCAATTGTTCAATAACCAATCACCGGCGGGTATTGCGGCTATTTCTAGGAATTGTTCCCTACTTTAAGCTAATTGACCTCAAGAAAAGGGTTATCTTTTAACTTGATAGTCGTTATTTTGCTTTCAATATCCGTAAATTTCCATGGTGAAGTGCGTTTTAACGAATGAGGTAAGATTTTAATATTTAATTATTGAATAATAAGTGAATGTGATTAGCATAGATTTCTTGAATTCTGTCTTTATTCACAAATGCATATAAGATATATTTTATTAATCATTAAAAAGTTTAAAATTTGTGTAGAAAGACAGAGTTATTAATTTAGTTCACCATAATCCTCCTAGAGCTTTTTAGGTTTCGTTATTTTATGAAAATTTTATTCGTTTTTACAATGTCGGAAGATAGCAGCATGCCATTGACCTCTGAATAAACACATAATTTTGAGTAACCAAATTCAAAACGACGGCTAACAAAAGTGATTGGGACCGACAAATGGTTCACCATAATCCTCCTAAAGCTTTTTAGATTTCGTTATTTTATAAAAAAAAAATTATTTTTCAGAATTTCGGAAGATAATAGCATGCCATCGACCTCTGAATAAACAACATAATTTTGAGTTGCCGAATTCAAAACGACGACTAACAAAAGTGATGAAAGGGACCGACAAATGGTATGAACATGAAACTAATCAACTTTTATCCGGCAAATAACGGTTGGTCACTGCTTAGAAAAGCTAACGTTATGATTTTTTTTTCGGTACATTATTCGTCATATTTTATGTGATATAAAAAATATTTATTTGTAATTTGTTTCTTAATATTAGTACTAGTACTTTGTTCAACAGTTTTAGTTTTCAATTTTAAGATGTTTGAGTAAACCCATTTAAAAACTTAACCCTTTTTTGATTTAGGTATATACAAAAGTAAAATTATGAGAGCAAATTTGTTAAGTTCTTTATATTTATTTTTTATTATTGTTAGTATCAAGGCTGATTTGAACTTGATCGTTAATATTTTTTTGTTTAAATTTCAATGTGAAATGATTTCTGTGATGATTTCTTGTATATCTGTGATAATTATGATGAATAAATGAGTGTTGATTTTTAACATAGTAGTTTTTTTCCTGACTGTACCTACACACTTTGCAAAAATGTAGGTGGATCACTTAGGCCGAACAAAATATAAGGGGGATCAGTCCAGAAATTATTAATAATAATCATGAGAGGTGGATCACAACAAGGGGGATCAGACCGGAATAAACCGCTACATTTATGAAGGTTGAGTTTGCTCTCCCCTCGTCCCAGCGTGATGTTTTATCGATAAATCTTCCTCGATAAAAAGCTATCCAACACAAATAAACTTCTCAAAATCGGTTTAATAATTTCTAAAATTAGCGCGTTCAAACAAACTCTTCAGCTTTATAAAATTATTGTAGAAGTAAAGATAATTTTCTTTTGGGTACTTTTAAGTAGATTATCGATAAATAATTTGAGTATGCACGACACTAAACTTCATTTCTGCAGGCTGTTAGGACTTCGCGGATAATTAGCGTTCTGACTGCGCTACGCTACACGGCAGATGAGGTGGAACTTCACATTAAGCGCAGCGTTCTCACCTAGGTCTAGGTATCTATAGGTTGCATTAATTCGAGTAGATATTAATAAATGGATGGGTAAATTACCACGAAGAACTTAAATATAACAATAAGAATGTAAATCCTAAACATAATCATGCTTAACGGTCTTTAATTGCTTGTAGGTAGGGTTTCATTTTGGATGTCTGTATGCTAAGACTTCGCTGTTCGTCCGTCCGTCTATCTGTCTGTCACCAGCGGTCGAAGTCTGGAAGCAAAATTTTTGACATTTCCCGTCGACTATTTAAATTTTCCGTTTCATCCAATATCATTTTATTTAAATATTTAATTTTTATTTATTCTTAAAAAAAACAATGTATGTAATGTTTAAAGAGTAATTAAAAACTATTATCAAGCAATAAATACATAAAAATACAAATTTTGTCTCTGCGTTGTCTACGCGAAATATAAAAAAAAATTGCTTTAGACTATACCCGCAGGTTGTATCTCAAGAACCTTGATAGCTAGACAGATGCAATTATCACAAATTATGTATTAATTACAACAAATTTGAATAGCTACTTAAACCAAATAATAAAAAATATATTTTAAAGGCTCCCATACAACAATAGCAATTATTTTGGCCTTATTTTATCGATATCAATAAGGGCAAACAGGTAGGCACTTCAAATATTTACCAATGTTGTTTAACTAGTCAATGGCACGGAACCCTTCGCTCGCGATTCCGACTCGCACGTGGCCAGTTGTTAGGGTTTTTTGACCGAAATACGGAAGCTAGGTTTAGGGCCTCGCTCACCCTTCATATTTTTACTAATTGATTGCAATAGTAGTGCAGTGCATCAGAGCACGGATGCAAAATCGCCTAAGTACGTATGACACTATATGTTTTATACCGGTTAAAATGTTTTGTGAGTTAAGTAGTTTCAGAGATTAGCGATCTCAAGGATCTCTTAATCATTTGCACAATTCATAGAAGATTCGTAGTAATATTCGTAGTGAGTAAGATACTGTGACTCCGGTTTATCGTGGGATCCGGAGGTTTACAAGGGCTTATACGGCGGGGTTTGCCAAGAGAACCGCCTTAGGGATACCATGAATTAGGGGCGAATTGAGACTAAAAGGGTTTAAAATTAGCAGATGACATACAAAAATAAGTGATGATAGTGACGGTAGTTTGAACAGCGGCTGAAGTCTGAAGCACAAGGAATGTACTTTTTTGCCATTTCGCCCTGATTAAGGCAAATTTTATGATTTTCTGCTGCCTCAAATAGAATTTTAACTAACACAGCGTTATTTGAGCACCACCAGCCCCCCGATTCAGAACCATTCGGTTACGGATTGGGTTACGATTCGATAACTTTTACATATTAATTGAATTATAACTACGTGGATTTATCCGATGAAACTATTTTATTATGATCTTTTATTATATTTGTAACCGAACTGACATATCGACATCCGATCAAAATGCGACATTAATTTAAAAATAAATAGAAAATCTAGCCGAAACCCAAACCGAATGGCTTATCGAACGTTCTGAATCGCCCTTCTGGTTGTTCAACCGGAAAACTATGTCAAGATTTCCACCTCAGCGGGCGTAGTCTGATGCATTATTTTTGACATTTCACGTCGACAATTTCAATTTTATGATTTTCTAATTCATCAAATATAATTTTAAATTACGAAGCTATATCTTTAATAAATCTCAAAAAATATTTGTAGATTTTTAAGCATCATTCAAAAAATCTTCTCAATTAATAAATACTCGAAAACACCAATTTTGTCTCAGCATTTTTCGAGCGCCATCTGGTGGTTTTACACGGAACTATGTCGAGACATCCGACACTGGTGACAGAAATTTAGACATGTCATAGGCAAACAGGTGTGGCGTTCGATCACTTATATTAAATAATAAGTGATTATTTATTATAGTCTCCACATTGTAGAAGGGGAATGAGTATTTATGTAGGTTTATGTATGAGCGAGTATTTGAATATGCCCAACGATACATACATGAAACTTTTACTAAGACGTCAATATTAAAATGAAATCTACAATTTAAAATGATACTTATGATATTCAGATTATTGCCGACATGTCGATATCAAGTAGAGGAAATCTATATACTATTATTAAGCTGAAGAGATTGTTTGTTTGTTTGAATGCGCTTATCTCAGGATTTACTGGATCTATTTGAAAAATATTATTGTATTAGATAGCTCATTAATTTATCTTAGAAGGTTAGACTAGTATAAAACGCTACGGGAGGAAATCGCGGGCAAAGTCGCGGCGTATCGCAAGTAAATGAAGGGTCAACTGCAATAATGATGAAATGTCCTTTGTATATAGTTGTGAGATAATTGGGTTTAAAGTTTATAAACGGTAAAAAAAAAACTCTGGCTTAGGGATAAGAACATGTGACGTTGAGCGTTCTAGCCGTATAGTCAAAAATTAAAAACTAAATTATCTTGGGACTGAAAACTATATTGCTCAGTTTGTAAACGAGAGAATTTTCTGCATATATCAAGGGACGGAATGACGTTAGTAGTTTGAATTTTAACATTTTTGGACATTTATCATTATTGCAGTGGACCTTTCAAATGATAAAGGGTGACGGAAGTTCTGTAATATCTTTCCACATGGTCATACGAACAATGAATAAGGATTATGATCCTGGATGGGGTTAATACGGGTTGTGTTCCCCCGGGAGCCTCCCAAGAATGTGGGATCGTCACCGCAATATCACGTAATGGGTGTCGATATTTGGCGGAGTAATTCCCTTAATTACCTCTGATTTAGTAAGCCTTGTCTGAGGTGATGTGGTTTCTAGCTTGTATATCTCACGAGGCTAGGATAAACTTTAATAGTTAAGTTTGTGGGATATAAAATGTCTTTTTGCGACGCTGCCTCGGATCTGAAATATGATTTTATATCACCTGTTTCAAAAACTGAAACTCTTATTTACGAGACAAATAAAATCATTGAAAGTTGTTATATTAATTTAACAGTGAGAGACAATAAGTCCTTTACTTTAAATCTTGTTGCACTAAATAATAAAAAACTATATAATTTTGGGAATGTTTATCAAATATTAGCGTAAAAAGGTAACAAAAATTGCTTTGTTTTGCTTCTGAGTCAGGCAACGGTTCCTACAACTTTTGTTTGCACTCACACCATTAACTGGAAATTCGATATCAGTAACCTTCTCTCCCGGAAGGAAAATAAACAAGATAGGCCGGGTTAGTGGTAATTCGATATCGTTTAGTAGAGCTCATTTACGATACATTTCTCCGTATAGGTAGAGTTAATACTTAGGGCCAATAAAGGTTTGATTACATAAACATTCTGCATTCGCAAGCGTTTAAATGGTTGAGCATTTACTAATGCTTTGATTCCGTAAATTGTACAACTATCAGAGCGACTAAGTTCAAAACAATTAACCATCGTCATCATCAGCATTATCAGCCAAAGGTCGTCCAATGCTGAACATTTTATTATTATTATGACCACGCGTTTGGTGTGTGAGTTAGCGTTCCTGACTACAAACCGGCAGTTGCGGGTTCGAATGCCGCAAGGGGCAAATGTTTAGTGATGACTACGAACATTTGTAGGTTCTTAAGTCATGGATGCTTTATGTATTTGAATATGCATGAGAGACGCCCCAGATATTATAGTTGTTTGGTATTCGTTGCACAAAGAAGACAATTCCGTAGTTGTCTGACGCATATTTTTTTCATTTTTTCATTTATTATTAATATTTTTGTTTCAGGTCGTTTCCAGAGAAAATATTGAATTTTAGTTTTTTACTGACTTACTTGTTATGTAGGGCGCCATGGTCTTATCTACAAAAATATTTGTGTCAAAAGCAATAGGGTTACTACGTTACATGGTGTTGATTTTATCCAAGAGTCTCGGCGTTCAATAATACTTTCTTGATCGCGATATCAAATCGAATGAAATAAATTTGTAGTAAGTGTTGTGGTACCACCGTTGTGTCTGATTTCCATAACACAAGTGCATTGGCTACTTACTTTGGGATCAGAGCAATGTATGTGATTGGTATCCAATATTGAAAAAAAAAAGATTTATTTCAGACGATAAGTCTATATATTTTTTAGTAACAGAAAGGTAAACTTATTACTATGTAAGTATACTTATATGAAATAAGTTTATAAACAACGACAAATTTACCTTAGTCGTCGGTTATTTTCTTACATCCTGGGTAGTTTTCAAAACCGGACAAACAAATGACAGTGTTTGTCAGTTTGTCAGTGCAACGGCCGCGTCTGGGAGTCGTCTCCGCCCGCCGGATCCGGAACTTGTAATTTCCGGCACTCCACTGGGCCGCACTTGGGTTTTATTTGTTCGCTGTTACAGCGAATACTTCCGGGTTCGACTGCTGGCCAGTTTGGGTCGTTGGATGTTGATTTCAGCACTCAATAAAGAAAGATTCGTGGAAAAAAAGGATGTTCGTATTTTCCCTAAAGTTAATAATTACTTCTTCATATTTATTATTACCCTAAAGATAAATAACTGAGGGTCAGGATCATAGTCATGTTTGATTATGAGCACAGAGCACATGAAACAATTAGTACATAGAGCTTATGTTTGACTAGAATTGATAGATTTTTCTCTTGCCGTGATTCCAGATATTCTTATTTCCTTTTTTTACCATTTGACAAATATTCATTTTGCTAATGTAAATTCATAGGTACCTACGTAGTTTTAAAAATACTTTTTGTATCGGGATAGAAATAATAATTCTTTTTTTTTTAAATTGGCAAGCAAGCCCAAATCACATTAGCAACTATTTTTAAATGACCTACATAAGCTTCAAAAAGACGGATCTGCTATTGAATTGCAATTCTACTCAAATCGATCTCAATTCATTTTCTATCTAAACTTTCCTTCAAATCCGACCCTGGGCTGCACCTGCGCCCGCCCGATGATTAACCTCGTCTCGAGCAAAGATTCAAATTGCCCCCGCGGGGCTTCGCACTAACACCGGGAGATACAGTAGATTTAGAAAGAAAGAAAAGCGCTTATTTGACTTACATTATGATGGTATCTCAAGCGTTTAGCCCGGTTAGCCAGAAAGTTGCTGGTTCGAGTCTGGCCCGTGCAAACATTTTTGGTTTCTCATTTCATCTTTATGATTACAGTATGATAAATAATAATAAATAAATATCCTTTGGACATTCCCACACATCGCTTCTAGCCTCAAAGTAAGCTACTCAAAGCTTGTGTTATGGGTGCCAGACAACGGATATAATACTTAAATACTCTTTGTTTGTAAAAACATACAAGTTATACATAGAAAACACCCGTGCACCCACAATTTAAGATTTGCATATTGATAGAACTGTGATACAAAACATTTTCATAAAATGTTAATGACTGGTTAAAGGCTGATTTATCAAACGTCAGATAAGTAATATTTTTTGAATAAAATATAATACGCCTCATTTATGTAAATGTCTTGGTAACGTCGGTCGTTTTATACTTTTTGAGTCTAATAAGTCTTATCTAACGTTGGACAAATCAGCCCTTAATAGTTAACATCCAAAAGGAAAAGAAGATTTGGAGGTAATGTATAAATGAAGATTTGGAGGTCCTAAATTATAAGATATTTCATAGAAAACGTCTTTAAAATGTACTCCAATAATGCTTACATGACATATGCTCCCTACACTTTATTTTGCAAAAAATGTACACATATCACTTCCCCCGTGACACAATAACCGAGGACCTTAACGCATGAAGTGCATGAAAACCAGCTTTTCTTGCATTTTAGCAGGACTTGGGACAGTATTCCACAACAGGATATTGACATCCTTGTTTTGAGTATGCAAAAATGCTACGGTGTGTCAGGAGAGTCTTAGGTGGATCCATGGATTATTAATTTTAAGTTAAAAACAATTTTTATACTAAAAATATAGTTAATTTTTTTAGGTTTTGATGTTTCAAAAGTAAAGTTAAAATTGAAATTTTGTCTAAGTTTTTCCTTTAAATTTAACTGTATCTAAAAGTTTACTATCAGAAGAGATAGGCTATTAAAAGAGGTTTATTTAAATGTGCAGGTGTCTTAACAGAAAGTCAATAGAAATTTAGATATTTAGGTTTGATTGAGATATCCCTAGACCATGTTGATGTCTATAACAAAACACAAATAAGTAGGCATGGCGCACCTCGTTTAGACGTTCTTACTAGTGCATTTAACAAGGTATTTTCTTTTGCGCCGTCTCAACAATATTTACGCTACGTTAACGTTAAGTTAATGACAGATCCAGAACTTAAATATTTCACAAGCACGGTAACTCATTAGTTGCAACTGAGCCTGAAATCATCAAAAGGATAATGTTAAAAGACATTCGTTTGTTGCGGTAAGCTTTAATGAGTGAGCCTGCTCTTTGCCTTTGTAGTAGATGGGGCTTATACTTGTGTTTGACAAACTTTAGCGCTAACAGTTTCCTTAGTCCGTAGTTAATCGAAGGAAAGTGCCATCGACGAACTGGGACCTAAGATAAGACGTTAAAAATGCACTTACTAGAAATTTTTATCCGATAAAGAAGGTTAATACGTATTTTGTAGGTGTACGCTCTTTATTAAGTCGCTGATGCAAGAAGATGTACCCACATGTAGAACATAAGAACTAAGCAACTAGGTTATGAAACCAAACGTAAATTGCTACCTATTCGGTGCTGAATTTAGCCAGATATTTGACTTGGTATCTAAGATACAACGGCCGGTTTTTCATTGTTCTAATAAGTCCTAGTACTGCCAATAATAAGTAATGCCATCCGCCAGATGACGACCGTGATAAACAATGTCCTTTAGTGCTATCTGCCAGACACGTCATTAAAATGACGTCCTATGTTTGAATTAATAAATGGTTTGTGCTTATTAGTCAATGGTGAAATAGGCTTATTAGTCAATATTACCCTTAGTAAGTATATTTAAATATAAATTATAGTAATAGTTAATAAATTTATATACTAACGGCCTGTTTCACAGTGTCATTGTAACTTCTGGTTAATGCCATTTGCCAGAGACTTCATAAAAAAATACGTTTATTTGAATTATTAAATATTTAGGAGTGCTTATTTGTCAATTGTAAAACAGGCAATTGTCTTGTTACAACAGAGCTTCATAGAAATTATAACGCAGCTATAAATTTGCATACATTCAAAAAGTAAAATTACGAGTATGAGTATCAGTACTGTGAACAAAGCTTATGCGCCAGAAAATCATCATTTACATTTAAATTGCTGCTTTGTAGCTGCATTGGAGCTGTATAAAATATACTTTATGGCTCTTCGACGCTGTGAAGTGGAGTCGTTGAACGCGTATATTGATAGTGAACTAGAAGGTTTACCTTTACTCGTAGTTCTATTTGTTATTCTTCAAAATTTCGAATAAATAACGTGAATGTAGAAAATTTAACGAAACAAAAACTTTTTAGAGTTTAAAAAAAAAAGTATCTTACGCGGTCTATAGCTCATATGGTCGGTTACCTACTATACTTACTGTTAGTGACGAGAAAATCGAAAAGCAAAATGGATCGGCATTATAGAGGTATTATCGAGTGATGGTGCCCTTTCACTATGCGACCTGTCAATCTGCCACCGATCGAGGCATGTTCACGCGCAATGATCATGCCGCTCTGTTTTCATATTAACTAAAATAGATTAATCGAAAAGTGCGTTTCTTTGTAATCATTACTCTACACCACCATGTCCAACATCTTGACAGGTGATTGTTGCTGTGTGATGGAGGTCAGTTTCGGGGATGCAACGTCTTCGGTGACTAAGGAGTCCGTTAGCGGCACGGCCTTTTCTGCCACAGTTATCAGTTGTCAGTTGTTGTAAAACGAGTCACGAGGAGAAGCGGCTTGCGTTGAAGCCTTTTTTGCTCCAGATGGACCAGACAGGCTTCATCATGTTCCGATATTCCGACCGCAAAATCATGACACCTATCCGGTCTCATTCCAGCGCGTGTTTCCCAGATGTTGACGTTGATGTGGAAATGACCCTTAACGCGTATGCACACAACACGTCCGTAAGATTACAAAATATGGCAAAACTTGGAGGAAAAGGTCTTGCCAAAGCCTCATCCTGATTTGGAATCACTCAAGGCATCCTGGATTAAGGCAGCCACCGATATTGACATGGACCTCATTCGTGCTGCGATAGACGGCTGGCCACGCAGATTGAAGGCCCGTATTCAAAATCGCGGCGGTCATTTTGAATAAACTTTATAACCATATGAATCTATGTTTTATTAAGTTCATTTTGAGTGGTTACATAAATAATAAACATGTCTAAATCATTTCATATTACACGTGTAACAGAACTTATGACCTGACTAGGTATATACGTGGCGTAGGTACTCATGCATATTATGACGATTTCAACTTTTTGAATCGATATGTTATGGACCAAGTAATAAATTGAGCAGTATACATAATGCCCGGTCATTATGAAAAATGCCCAATATGAGAGTGCAATATGATAATAATTATTCAAATGATCAAATTGATCGGGCACTCTACATATTGCCCATCACCTTTTGGGCAGAGTAATACAATCATATTTAATTACCTTTTTTAATGTTATTGTTGTCATTTAACTTAAAAAAAAAAAACTAAATATTAAACCACTTAAATAATCAAACTCATAATTTGGATTTATTACGTAGGACTTCTTCCTTAAAAATCTACTAGTTTTAGCATTTAAAACTTCAGGAGTCATATTAAAAATATAACATAAAATGTAATTATATTTAAAACAAAAAATTAACGTCATATCTTTGTTTTATAGAAATGACTTATTATAAAACATAAAATAAATTAAGTTTACGCAATCCGACTCATAATTTGGCATAATTAGCATCTTCTCTTAATAAAAGTTAAATGAAAATATAAGTAAAATAGACATCAAAATTGAAAACAATAATCATACAATATGTAGCAAGTAACAGGTTTATTTGTTGCCACTGTGATGGTATTTCGAGGTACATATCGTCCCTCCCCGCCCTCGCACCGCGTTAAATATAGCTTTAGTATCAAAATGCCCAACTATCATGTAGCAATATAATAATGATTGTGCAATGTGACAAATAATGAAGTTAAGATAGTAATTAATCGAACGGACCTCCATGACACGGCAACAATCATCTGTCAAGATGCTGTGGCCTATGATGAGCCCAATAAAGCTAGACATTATTCATAATGCGCGTGCATTATAAATAATGCCCGCATTAATCATCTGGTCCATAACAGATATATCTCAAAAGCGGTGGATCGTAGTAAAAAAAAGTATTGCTATATTTTTGTAGATAATTTAATGATGTAACATTTTTGTACGAGGTTTTTCTATGATAAAACTTACCGTTTTGCTGAAAATCGCAAGAAACTCATTTTTTTGTTCTTGACCTTGAATAATTTATTTCCTTACAAGAAGTGGAACATTCAAATTTATTTTTCTTTGTATTTTAAACAACCTTACCAATTTTCAGCTTGGTGGAAATTTATGAAGCTTTGAATGCCTAAATTGACCGGACTACATACCTCTTTAGAATAATAACATCTATAATACAAAATCAGACACTGAATGTTAATAACGATATAAACTGCTAATAACGATAACGCTATTAAGAAAGTTGTAGCAGTTAGTCTAGAGAGTATATTGCCCTTATGTCGTAGAGTTTAAATACTTTCTTGCATAAACGCTTAATGGAACTTACTTGTTCCGTTATAAAATACTTACAATGTAAAGTTACGTTAAGTTTAACATTGCGTGATGAAAGAATGAATCATTACCTAGCCGTAAACATCAAACTCTTCTACAAGAGCATATGCGGGAAAACTGTATTTTACCGGTAGTAATAAAAGTTTATTACTAGCATACATACTTTGTTTAAATTGAAATATGCATTGAGGTATTAATTTTAGCATTCCATGTACATGCTGAGTCGCATTAAAAGTTTTGAATATCGTACCCAGGCGCGTATTGCGATGCAGTTTTGATAGGTAAGCGTTTCAGCTTTTTAAATAGCAATTCGTATTGCGATTTTGCACGATATTACATTATTATGTTGATAATATTCGCATTACACTGAGTCGGAATTGAGCTGCCTGGAAATAGAACGGCTAAAGTTGGATTGCAATACGGCCCCTGGACGTTTGTTTGGTCTACTAATGGCGTTTATGTAAAAAAAGAGTAGCCAGCAAACATCCCACTGCTGAATAAAGGCCTCACCTCAGTATGAGGAAGTATGAGCTATTCTCCGCCACGACGTTTCTTATGTGACTTCTGAGAATATATATTTTCAGTGTGACTTATATTTAATGTGAATAAAAACTTTTGGGAAATCTAAAGATGTTTACGATACAGTTGTTTCCTTCCTATCAGCAAAAACCACACGTACACACAAAATTAACTGATAAAACAACAAAGAAGACACAAAACTGAATTAATGAGAATTAATTTATTGGCTTCAATGTGTAAAATAGACTCAAAACCACCCGCCACAACTTATAACATGATTAATTTTAGCGGACAAACACCAATCAATGGGAGTTTCATTAAAACTGTCTTACAATCCGGGGTTTAATTAACCTCCTACGCAATGAAATTAATTACAAGCCATAGTCATGGGTTCGTAAACCCTTGTGATCTTATAAGCAGTAAACACAAATCCAAGTTGATCTCCTAAGCCTAAATGTGGTAAGGATCAGCAACAGAGTATAAGTAAAAGAGAGGTTTGGCGACATATTGTCGCGTGAACAGTAAACAGGGATTAATTAAGGGCATAATAATATTTTAAAGAAGGCCCTTAAGAATATATACAGGGTGTAATAAGAGCATTTATTTTTAAATAAAGGCCTTTTTTAGGAGCCAGTAACCAATTCTTAATGGTTTTAATTTATAATAATGTAAAATGAATTAATTGTTACTTTGTCAAATAATCATTCAAACCAGCAATGTAATTCAAACCTATGTGTCCAGTCATAGAACTTAACATCGTCACTTACGAGTAGCGATTTTGTTATATATTGATTAGGGATAATAATTTTGGATTACGATATCTTCCAGAACGATTTTAAAGCATTATCAGGTCAAGGTAACTATGTATACTTTGTAGAATTATTGATTAAAGTATTTGCCAATATTACAGGCCACACGCTGTTTATTGTTAACATTTAACACATGAAAGTAACTACGATTACTATTTTTCATTATTTGCCAACATACAGTCATTTAGTGGTGAATCTAGCTTTTTGTTTGCATGTTGCAAACAGCTTCACTAAATTAAGCTTACCTAATTAATTTATTTAAAGAAGGCTCTATTGAGTACAAAACAACGAATTTTTTTTTTTACAGATTACATCTATTTTATAGCGTTTTTGTTAGAGGTTCTTTAATAAGAATTTAAGACTACTTTAATAAGATTGAACTTTATTGTCAATGAAAGATGATACATGTTCGAGTAAATCCTTTTATTGTATTTCAGTAATCGATGTAACTCGTAAACTCCCTGAGCGCGTCTCTGTATCTGCCCGGTCCGCAGTGCAAATATACGGAACTATAACGTGTAGAATCCGTTTACTTTTCAATCTCTAGCGATCGCAACTCCGAAGCGAAGTGATGGAAAAACCAGACATATGGGAAACGAAACTGCTACTGCGCGACGAACTGATAGGTATAAAATGTAAACTGGGTTTGATACTTTCAATAGTCGTACGGCTAAAGTATTATTTTAGGTTATACAGTGGGTACTAAAAAATACGAGCCAAATTCAAGGGGTTGTCGATCGAGTTTAAAATACAGGAAAATATTTTTGAAGTGAAAACTTCTGTATCGGCGTTGAGCACTTTTGATAGGATATTTTTAAATTTATTGTAAGGGTTTCGGTTAATAAAAAAAAAAGTTTTTGAAAAACATATATTTTTTTAAAAGGTTTCAATTTTTTTTACAAAGTATTAAAAATAAAAAAGAATTAGAAAATGAAAAGTCATCGAAATTATGGATGTTATTTGATTTTTCTGAGAGACAAACTTTTTAATGTAAAATAAATTGAAATTGTAAAATGTAAATACGATAGCTCAATAAATAAATATTGTATTTTATCACATAAATGATGGTAGTACTTTTATATTGACAATAAAAGCAATTCATTCAAAATTATTCCCTTATTATTCCAAAAAACTTATAACGTTAACATGCACAACGTTAATATTCAAATTTTCACTTCTGCTGGCACTCCCGGAGTGCAACCCGTTTTTTTTTATAGAGGTCATTGTTTTGGACAACAATCCCTGACTCAGGGATGATTAGACTAAGTGCCATCTGAATTATGCTAATTTTAAAAATTCTAAAAAACTTAAAATTATATGCAAGTTTGATAAAAGAAAACGGATTAAATTTCATAAAGCATTCTGTACAAGTCAACTGCTCGGGAATGCAGAGAATCAATGAGTCCTTTTCTAATTATTCATTCCATTGCAAACTAGTTCAAGATCAAGTCATTCAAATCAATCCAAACCAAACTCTTCACAACATTCTAAGCAATTTAAAAAAAAACGAATGGTTAAACTCACACCATCGCGTGAAGCTACTAGCTAGCTAAATAATACGTTATAGCTAGTCGGCTATGTTTTGACTCGCTCGCTAGTATCGCAACAATTAATTGGTTTTGTGTTTTTTTTATATTTACCACCCCTGCGTCGGGCGTCACTGACCAAAACAGCACTGTGTATTTATTTCATTTCAATATTTTTTTACTGTATTTTAGATTCGACTATTCTTTCCTTTTTTATTCTTTCTTTCTCATACAACGTGTAAAAAATAACGAGTCAAATTCAAAGGGGTTGTTTAAGAGTCTAGTGTTCAATGCAGGTATTTTAAAGTATTTTCTTATTATTATTTTTTAATCCTGTATTCCAAACTTGACTGATAACCACCCTCTGAATTTGACTCGAACTTTTTCCTTGTTTTACAGGTTATTATCGCTCTTTTGAAATATGCATGAAATAAGTGTTTAAATAGTAAATCAAAATAAAATGTGTAACTAAATAAATGTAGATGCCAGTAACATCTTACACATATTTTAAAGTAAGGCTGGATGATTTACATTTCGACTACTTTCGGCCTACTCGTAGAGTGACTAATTGCAGTCATAACTTTATTTAAATGAGTTTTAAGTATATGAAATATCTTCTATTACAACGATTAAACTCTTGCGCAATACAGAGACACCTAGAAATTTATCGGAGAAGTTAATAGTACTTTCTCACGGTTTTGCAAAATAAATTAAAAACTTTTTTTAGCTTATAGGCTCATTACTAACACTCCTACACGTCCTAACATAGACCCTACCACAGATTCGGGACAACCTAAGAAGAAGCTGCGCAACTAACTCAGTCACTCACTATATCTTAACAACTTTCACTTAGAATAAATCCCTAACTAAAATAATATAATATAAGAACGAACGGAACGAAACGAAGTAGAACGGTTTTTTGTTCAACATGAAAGTATTTGTTTGTTATAAAAAACTGAAGAATTGCAGTACCTACTCTTTGGTTTCAGTCAAAGACTTATTAGAGGTCGTTGATTTCAGCATTTACAATTTAGCACTTTAGATTTAAGAAAGCACCAGCCACATATAACGGAGCCGGTTCCATCGTCTCGGGAGTTCTTCAGAAAATTTACTGACAGTGAGCGGCGCTCACCGAAACTCATATAACTCAGCTCAGCTTAAACTTTAAATTATGGACACGTAACCTCTTTATAACAGCAAAGAGAAGCTGAGAAAAACGACCACAGCGCTCTAACGTTTTACAGGGAGTAAAGTTTTCATCCGCAGGACTATTTCGTATCTAGCGAAAATTTTGCTATTACTACAAAATAAACGCAAATTCGTTTATATCATCATTGTCATTATTAGCCAAAGGACGTCTACAGTTAAACATATGCCTCCCCCACGGTTTTCCACAGGCACCGCTAACAAGCTGCATCCAGTTTGGTCCTGTGATCTTTACAAGGTCTTCTATCCATCTGTCAGTGGACGTCCTACGCCGCGTGTTTGTTAGAAGACGAACTTTCAGCCCCAATGGTCATCAGTTTTTCGCGCCCTGCCCATTGTCACTTGAGTTTACTGATTCTCAGGGCTATATAGCCCTGACGTAGAAGAATTAAGGTAACGGATATCCGTTATCTTAATTCTTCTACGTTACTTGATACGAATGACTTATTTTTCGCAATTTTTGCCCAATTTTCGTGTGCGAGATAAGCAATAGCCTTGCCGTTGTAACTTGTATGCATCTGTGGAGTGTCTGCAATTATCGTTTGTAAGGGAAAATACTAGGACTTCATTCGGACGAGTGATGTTAGTTGGGCTGCTATGAATATTCAGGACGAGGATTGTGTAACAGAGATTTAGCGTCAGCCTGTATACAAGAAGTATGCTATTGTATGCTTTTTAACGGTGTATAATTTTTTTCGAGTGTAAAAATCTCACCCTTATGTGTATTTTAGAGGTCACTGGGACTTTCAACAACAACGAGAAACAGTTCAATTTGCCGAATACTGTAGAAGAAAAGATAAATAGTTATTGATTAGAACAACTTTTCCAAATGTTATCAAGCGCAATCGTCTGGAGGAATCTGCACATACCAACCCCACGACACAACTAATTTAATCTAACTTTCCTGTAAAAATCTGTATCGGAAAGGCTAGCTTTTTTTTTACCCATCTACGGAGGGACACAATAGTAAAATTACGCGACTTCCCCGCCATCTCAGGTCCTAACGTTATTAATTTGGCCTATAAATTTTGAGGACGACATATTTTTTCTACCTTTTAATTTATTGCCGCTTCGTAACCTTTTAATAAATTTTAGTGCTGATGCTGAAGTTTTACGCATTTAAAGTATTATAGGTAAGTATATAAAGGTAGAAAAATTGGGTCTACCTTGTTTCGCAGAATTTTTATTGTCATGATTTTATTTGGCATATCATCAAATAGCATAAACTTCCTTTCGCAGAACATCAATTAGCATTCACTCATTTATCAGACGTTCAAAACGCATAATCGTGTAAGCTAGAATCATCTTAAGGCAGAAATTTAATATCCATAATAGTCTTAAAGCAGAATCATCCTAACGCAGAAAGTTCAGAGATAGAATCGTCTTGTGGCATACAATTCGTATATATAGTCATTAATAGGCAGAATCATCCTATCGTAGAAAGTTCACAGTCCGAATCGTCTTCTGGCATTTTTTCATATTTAATATTCTCCTATAAACCTTAATTTCTCTGTGTATCCCAAGTAATTCTATCTCAGCAATACTAACATACAAAATGCATGGCAAATCAAACATGCAGCATGCAAGCAAGCATTCAGCATGCAAGCAAGCAAGCAAGCAAGCATGCATGCAGCGTGCAAGCAAGCGTGCAGCATGCAAGCATGCATGCAACATGCAAGCAAGCATGCAAGCAAGCAACAGCTTGCATGCAACATGCATGGTTTCTGTCACGGCTCCGCTGCTGCGGGGCTCCGGCAGTCCCACGCGAGCTTATCGTCGCAGATGGTTTTCGCTCACCACCGTAGCGGCGGCGAGCTTTCAAACCACCTGCTCCTCAGCTCGCGGGCTGCCTCGCCCCTCCACGCCTACGCGATTTTGAATTACACTCTAGGGGTGGGCCAAACAAGACTGCGTGGAGTCGGTATTGCACCGATTCGTTTCTGTCACTAACTTTTGTACCACAACTTATTGACTTTTTAATTCAATTTTAGGGTAAAATACTAAATTCTGCTTTCTTCATAGTATGCCTAGTCAAATTATGCCAAATAAATATCGAACTTAATAAACATTATGCTTAGCGAAAGTATGCAAAGTAAAATTTTGCCAAAGGTAATTATGCCTCATAAATTTCTGCTATCTTAAAAGTATGCCATTGTAAATTCGGGAATATAAATATTCGACCAAACAATAATTATGCTTACAGAAAATTCTGCCTGAATAATATTCGACTAAAGAAAATTATGCCAAGTGTGTTATGCCAAATGACTTTCGGAGCAAAAAGATTCTGCCAGATAGAGGGAACCGAGAAAAATTATGTCATCCTAAAAATCTACCACAAATTTAGTGATCTAATTAATTTATTAAGTCTTGATCTGTAATCTGATTTATTTATAACCATCTTTAAAAATGTAGCTCAAATCTAAGCTCAAATTACAATTTGCTCGAGAAATCTTTTCTTTGTTACTAACTTCACTTTGGATTGGCTTCAAAGAATGATTTGCATTATCACTTGTCGACTAAAACCGATTTAGCTCTCTATAAAATAATTTAAGGTGATGGTAAAAGATCTTCGAGATCGTGAGGTCACTAAGGCTGGATTCACACTACCCAACGCGTGGATCAGTGCTTAAAATGCACTTGCTACATTTTATTATTATATTCTTTATTGTACTTATAAGTAGTACAGAAAGCAAACAAAATAATAATATTAATGATGACTTCGTTAGCACCAATGATAGGTTTTCGTCAATGATAACCTCAAACAGTAAATTAGGCAAATCAAACTTAATCTCGAGTTCCGCATCTTAATGTTAAGAAATAATTTGGAGACTGCATTTACATTCTTATTTTTGGCTAACTCGTTGTAAATTTCGAAAGAATTCGTCGGAAGATTCTTTGTTGCAGAAAGACAAATGCAATCTCGTTGACTAAATATTTGTTTATACTCGTATATGTGATGTTATGGTTTTGTATTTATGTTGGTTGTATGGTTATGTATATACAAGCAGTTTTCCGAGACTTCGCCCGCGCAAATATCGCATGTCACAAAAAATCATTTTAAATTATAGCTTATGTACTCTTCTAATGTATAAGCTATATTATTATTAAGTATCCAAATCCATTTAGTAGTTTAAGTGTGAACGAGTAAACAACGTCCATACGTTTTCACAAACTTTAGTATTTATAATATTAGTAGTATAGTAAGATTTTAACATCGATTCTTCGTCAAGACTCCAACCGGGAGACACCTTTAGGAAATAGACGACACTCAACTTGATCAAAATGGGTATGGAAATCTCGGATTGAGTATTCACGATCGGGTGCAGGTATTTGTTATAAGGAACTTTGTATGTATGTGAAGTTACTTATTCGAGTCGTTAATGAAATATAATGTGATTGGGTAGTTTTCTGATAGATTATTAACCAGAATAATTGCCGAAAGTTGTTTTTTTGGTATAGGTTTGCTCTTGATTCCAGACCTAACCAAGTGCGATTAAGACGAAGTCGAAGGGCGAGCTAGCCCAAAAGAAGCCTGTTCACTCGAACCTTTAATAGATTCGGATTGCAATAACTAGGAAACACTGACGCGGTACGCGGGCAGCGAGTTCCACTCCTTTGCCGTTCGCATAATAAATGTTGATGAGAAGCGCTTAGTTCTTAACTTTAACGTGATATACCGTAAGTATACGAATTGGGTACAACAAAACAATTAATAATAATTACTTTTAATCTAAATAACAACGAGTTTCTTCTTATTTCTGTATGTTACGATGTAGATAATTTCATAGAAATCTATCTAGGTAACGCAATGCAATACTGGTAAAGTCCATGTAACTCTGTGAATTTGGTTTGCTGAGCAAGTTACTTTTACGATTTAGTGTTGAATAAAATGCTGTGTTATAGCTATGATGGAAATTATTTGTTTACGTTTTGTATCTAATATTGCCTTTCATTTCGATAATTTGTTTTCTACTTCTTAATGGGATAGTACAACTCAACTCATTAAATTGGCCATACATCGGCATATTAAAGTTGTTGTTCAAATACTTTGTTAACACCTCAAGTTATTTAACTTCAAACAAATATTCGCTTCCCAAAACAAGATCAAGTTAAAATTGGTTGCAAAACACTTCATTGTTGCCCTGTCTGTTGAAATATTTCCTTTTAAAAAGGTACTATGAAGGAACTCAAACAAAGTAAGGCAAAGAGTTGTTGCAAAAGTTTTTCTTAGGTTTCACTGCTGAAAGTTTGTGGTGTTTCAAAATGATTTTACCATTTCAAATGTTTAAAAAACTCTATTTCATCAGTATTTTATTCAAACAAATACGTCTGCCACACCTGTCTGTCCGTGATAACCTCAAAATATATTGCACCGATTTTATAAAGTTCTTACCAAGAGAGTGATTAATGGGAAAGGTATCGACTTTATGTAAATTGTCAAAAAAATCATGTTAATGAACCCCTAGCTGGGTCACTTATGCAAAAAAAAGTATTAAACACCTTTATTCAGCTCACTAAAGCTCTTTGTAGTATCATTGAGTGAGCACTTGATTAGAACGTCTACAAAGTAAAACGTTTATGAGCGTGAACGCGCGTTAATCGAATCACTCTACCTACACAAAAATGTTTTCGGTGTACATGATTGTAGTCGCGAATTATGTGAGTAACGAGGTTTGCGAACGTGCCTCCTGAGGACATCTAACGAGTGTATAGGGCTGTCGTTTCTGATTACCGGAACACAAGAAAGGTAACAGGAGAATTTTGAGCTTTTGTACTGATGTGAAAAGTCCTGTATTTAATAAGGACGATGTCATTATGTGTCTCGTATAGATCAGAAAGTCTAGAATTTTAGACACTTACACTCTTGTCCAGTCGGATGTTTTAGTTAGCAGCTTTTAATTAGATCTACAAAAGTCGATTGATTCACAAAAATCGGCTCAGTTGTTTGGCCGCAAATATGGAACCTACATACATAGATACAAAGACTGCTACAATCATAACCCTTCCTTTTGGCTCTGCTGCAGCCAGGTAAAAAAAGATTGAATTCGCATTGAGACAGAAGTACTTAAGATCTTATGATACCTACCCAAAAACCCAAAAACGCCATTTTAAGAAAATGCGTTTTCAAGTTGACACTGAAAATGCGAACCCTAAACAAGCCAAGAGTTGCGACTCGCTCGCTCCCGGCACGTAATCACATAAAAATAATCATATCAGGCACACGACAGCCTTGGCAAGTCACGTGATAAAACGTTAGCTTTCTAGCTTTCCTAAAACGTCCTGGAAATATAAAAATTGACAGTTGTTTGTTTTATGGCGTTCAAAAACTAGGTACTCATTTTATCACATAACTAGCGGTTCCCGCGACTTCGAACGCGCGTTTTAAGCTTACTCCCGCCCCTCCCGTTTCATCGTGATCTTTTAAAGCCTAAAGCTATCCAACACAACATTTTTGGTAGCACAAAATCGGTCCAGTACAAACAACTTACTAAATAAAGATGTTTCAGTTGGAATATCAAATTTTCGTTACATAAATTTTATTTAATGATGCCTATCATTCATCGTTGAAATATTTTCAATAAAATTAGCGTATTTTGTTTCTTAGCCAACCCACGCACCATCATGGCCGATAATTTGTCGTCAAAAGTCAATTCTCTAAGGCAGTGCCATACATGGAGTAGTGTGTATAGTCTCTGTGTTATGTTATGTAAATATAAAGTACATCTTTCATTGCTTTAAGGCAACAGCGGTGACGCTCACGGATTAAAAGGTCGCCGGCGGTCGCGTAAATAAGAACATAAAAAAAAGAATGTTGATAAACACATCCGTGAGGGATGATACTCATCATTGTAAAAAAAATGGTACCAACGCTAAATATTAGCATGTTATTTGAAGGAATTATCCCATTTACATGATGCAAGATGGCTATTATGTATTATTATATATTTTTTATTGAAGTAAGGACTGTAAATATTTTCATTAATTTAATTTGTAGAAAAATAACATGTGGTCACATGGTCATGAATTCCTAGTAGTGAACGTGACTCTGATGTTGGCGCCATGACATTTCAAGCATTAACGAAACCCATTGCATATTTAGATCATTATTAAATATCGTAAATGTTAAATATTTTATTATTATTTTAAAAATATAATGTTTTTTCATATATTAATATTCGGTAGTATAGCTTAAGTGCTAACTCGTTTTTTAAATAAGGTCAACGAATCTATTAGTTCACCAACAACTTTGGCTATTGTAATGTACCTAATAAAAACTTTAAAAAATATATTAATAAAGCTACTGTATGACTCTGTTCCGAAACTGAAGTCTGATGTGATGGATGTCAATCTATTGACAACCATTAATTAGACTGTGCAATATTTGTGTAATCTTTCTCTCACGAGGTATCACCACTTCTAAATACAATATCATTGTCAAAACCGCATGAAAAATATAATCGGTATCGATATTAATCGATAAATTTATAAAGGTTATTAAACCCATATTTATTTAAATGAATGGTATCCAACTTGTGTATGATTTGCTACCGTTCTCGAAAAAAAAATTTGGCTAAAAGATAAAAAATAATGTATGTTACACAAGTCAAATTTAGGTAGATAAGTTTTTATAGAAAAACCTATCAACCTAAATTTGACTTAAGATTAACGTCTGTTTGGAAATGCGAAGTGTCCACCATGTTGAATTTAAGACGGCTATGTTATAAAAAATACTTGGATTAATATTTAGATGATTTAATTATTATAATTATATTTTATTCATTCAGATTTTTATGTCTGCCGTATAACATTGTAAGTATATAGATAAATTCGAAATTAAAAATTCGCAATCAATACTTTAGTAAATGTTCAGAAACGAAAACGGATGTCAACTTCTCTGTATTTCTAGTTGTTCAGGGTTTTAATTAGTGCGACCTGCATGCCAAAATATCGTCTCTATTTGTGCTCTCTTTGTGTCCTATCTTTGTGCTATTTTTTTAGAATAATTGAAGAATCTAAAGATGGATAAACCGTGTTTATGCACACGCGGTCACACCTACTTATTCTTTCCATTCTCCTCCAACACCACCTCTCAAACGTTTCCAATCTCTCTCTGCCTTTGTATGTCAATGTCAACGTCACGCTTCCATTAAATGATATACTACTCTAGACCTAAGTTTTTATAAGTCACTGCCTGATTTTCTTGGTGTTGTTTGCTCTGGGTAAATACTTTTTGCTGTTGAAAGTAATTTTCGCCATAGCGACTCTAGAGATTACGTCTGAAGTTTATCTTGAGTCCTATGTTATTAAACTACTAAGGTAAATATTTGACCTGCTCCTAATATAAATGATTGAGTTTTATTTTTAAACTATCTGGATTAGTTTTAGATGCAATGATAGTTAAAGGTATATTGTGGTAAATGTTAGGGCCCAATTAAAGAATTGGGCCCTAACATAAAAAAAAGATAAAAAAGATAAAACTTAATAGATAAAATTAACAAAGTAATTAAAGAATTACTGTGTTAATTTTATCTATTAAGTTTTGTAAGTTTTCGCTACTTTCTGCTACGGCTGCTATTTCGTCTGCAAATATTATTAACTGTATTCCAATTCCGTTCATTTTAATTCCACCTTGATCTGACTCTACCGTTTTCTTTATATTACTTGAATGAATACGTTGAAAATAAGTGGCGAGGGCGGACATCCCTGGCTGTCACCTAGTCTGATACTTGCTCTTGCCTTTTTCTCTTCTATCTCTTTTATGTTTTCCTGCTCCTTATCCTCCACTCTTAACTATATCACTGTATCAAAAAGCTATATCATTAAGAGAAATAACCACGTGGCAAACTCAGTTCATACTAAAGTACAAACGGACATATAATCAGTCTAAATAGCATTGCCTCCGTCAGAGTTATAACACACTTAACTATCATCTGACAAGGAACCTGTCAATTTGCACACTTAGCTACAAAATCAGTCCGTGTTAAAGTAATAAACTAAACAATTCCCCTACGAATAAGATAACTAGTTTGCATACTTAGCTACAAAACCAATCCATATAAAAGTTGACAGTGACTTTATCAGTCTGACAGTGACACTTAATCACTCTAAAGCAAATAATTCTTATAAGGGTCATAGCCCACTCAAATATTTCTCGGCCATTCTCAGCATAGAAAAAATGTCAGTAGCGTACTTAGCAACGAAATAAATTCATATTAAAGTACATCTTAATCAGTCTGACACTGACACACTAGCTGCGAAATCAATTCATATTAAAGAACATCTCAATCAGTCTGACACTATTCTAGTCAAAGTCATAGCACACTTAACTATTCCCTTACAAAGAAAACTACCAGGTAACATAATTAGCTACGAAATCAGTTCACATAAAAGTAGAAACTGACAATTTATCAGTCTAGGACAAACTATTCTTGTCAGGGTCATAGCACACTTAAATATTTCTCGACAAAGAAAACAACCAGGTAGCATACTCAGCTACGCAATCAATTCATATTAAAGTACAAATAGACAAACTTAATCAGTCTAAAGCAAATTATTATCGTCAGGGTCATAGCACACTTAACTATTCCCTACTAACTTATTTCTTAGGTTTTAGTAATAAATTTTACAATCTTAAAATCAAAACTCCGAACACCAAACTCCCCTCCAAAAATATATCGGTGTTGCCAGTAAATACATTTAAATGTAACTGTTATAAGTTCCAGTTTGAATAAATGATAGCAGCTATTCATTTCAAAATAACGAAACTAAGTAATTAATTTCCAAAATCTGTGGAATCATATTTTCCTTCTACACACTTTTCTTCTCTCGACTCTGTTATATTTCCTTCATTTTATTTGCTTTTTTCTTTTTAAACTTTTAGTTCCCGCAGCACAAAACGGGCCAATTAATCTGATGGCACTAGAAAAAATGAAAACGGCTCGAGGGTCGTCGAATGATAAATAAAAAGCACTTCAGTAAGGTAAATTAGCCTCATTCAGCGTCAGCAAACAGTGATTCCAGCTGGGAGGGAATTTATTTCAATCTTGAAAAGGAGTAGTGTCGGTAGGGTGACGTTTGTTCAGACAAAGTTACATTACGTAACATTATACGAAATGGCAATGGTCGCCCTTTAGATCCCCAACACATTGCGACTTTTAGCATCGATGCAGTCGCGCGTTTTGAAAACGTGTTTTTGAATCGTGACCCACGCAATGAACCGATTTAATTTAGCATCGATGGAGTCGCGCGTTAGTATCGATGCAGTCACCAAAATACGGTACATTAATGTCAATTTCCAGCTTCTGCATCGCGCATGTATCGATGCTAACGCGCGTTAGCATCGCGACTGCATTGCTGCTAAAGGGCGCAGTGTGTAAAGGGTCTTAAGGAGACGAGTGCACCAGAGGTCTGGGGTCGGGTCAAAAATATGTATCTGGGTTTTTCTGTTCAGAAATTCTTAGAATAGCCCTTAGTTTGGAAGTTGGCGGTGTTTCGAACCCGTGCCTTAGAAATACGTTAAGCCGTTAGTCCTGCGCCTGATCACTCTCCGGTCGTGTTCCATCGGGCTATGAGAATGCAAGGAATGAGAGTGCACCTGTGTTTGATGTTTACAAGTATCCGATTTCAACTTGTGCACAATAAAATTATTGTTATTTATACGGTAGCCAGTCACAACGACAATCCGAATATCATTTATTATTATTACTATCATAGTGCTTAACTTGTAAACATCTTACTTCTATCGTTTACTTCAGGTATGAGGTCTACAGCAATTATTCCATGAAATTACTTTTAAGTATTTAATAAATGGTTGGTATATTTCGAAAAAACGTACCAAGAACTTGGACAAAACCATCGTAATTAAAATCTTACTTGAGGAAATATCCATAGCTTATATAATCATCAATGATTCCTGTAATGATACTTTTATATCTATTAACAGCTTCTTCTTTCTCCTCAGGAGTTCGAAAGACTTGCTTGCTGCGCACATGGCCCACTTCCTGTAGACCATTAGAAAGCCATAGAGCAGTATTGGCCACAATGAAACAAGCTGGAGCCACAGTTTTCAAGTCTTGATTAAACATTTTACGAGAGTATATTTTTTTGGCATCTAAGCTGGCATATCGAAGGGTCTGCTCGAATGTTCTGAAGTATGTATCCAAGAGGTTGTAATAATACTCTTTTCGCAAAGTAGAATTTGTGCTGGTTGTGATTAAGAATAATGTGTCGTATGCAGAGCTGGTCATTCTCACTGTTTGATAGTCTATCAGACATGCATTCATAGGCTCGTTTTTCTGAAACGTAAACAGAATTTGTGAAAATAATATTATTTATCTACCATTATGTACCTACACTAGTTCGTCGTATATTTTTGATAAATAAATTGTTAACCTCATATTTAAAGAGAATGTTCTCTTTCCAAATATCACCGTGACATATACACGGTTTCTGTATAGCGAATGCAGCTGATTCAATAAACTTGACACAGTTTAACTTCAGTTCATTCAAAAGTTCCACATGATCAGTGCCTTCAAACTTCTCAATAGCTCTCTGGAGCCTATCTAGTACTATTTCCATAAATCGTTTATTATTTTCTTGAGTAAACGGCAAGCATATTTTTTCAACTTCGTTAAAGGTTTCTGGATCTTTTTCCTTCAGTATAAAAGACAAAGCATGAAATTTGGCCAATGATTTCAAGGAGATTTTAATGTGAGCGTAATCTAAGAACTGCTTATGTGTGTAAGGTGCGTAACCTTGGGCACACATATTCTCCATAACAATCGCTTCTTTGCAATACTCTTTACAAGTGTAATAGCAAGTGGGCGTCACGTAGTGCTCATTTAGAGGAATGTTTTTTTGAATTTGGCTATATTTATCCAACAGCGTAGAATACATGTATATTTCGCGGGAAAACATGACGCTTACAGCGCCACTGACCCGGTACCTTTCGTCGGTCGGTGCTAATTTAAGAACTAAACTAATGTTTATCGTGTTTCCTTCATTTTTAGCACTCAATGTAACAGGAATAAGAACACCAAAGTAGTTTTGCGCTATGCTTTTAAAGGATTCTTTGGAATATTCATATTTTTTGAGGTTATTTCTCGAAGCAACTTCATCCAATATGTTGCTAATGTATGCTTCTGATATCATGGCCATTATTGTTTTATTCTCTTATACTTATCTTGAAACTACTACACAAAACGTAACTAAATTAAACAAGCTATTGATATTTTATAAATCACAACACAAAATTAACAAAATCTCAATCAAGACACAACAACAAACAGCTGATTTGTCACCGATTGTTGTCAATGGTGAGTGTCCACTTGTCATTCAGAATGACAGATACGTTCCAATTCACGCAGATTCACACATCGACCATCAAACGTAATGTTGTGAAACGAAAGTGCGTGCAAAGCACTGTTTTTTTTTTGTATTGGTTTGACGGCTTTGGGCGTCGTCCATACAGCCTGTTTTCAGTATTTTAAGTCTTCGTCATAAATATTTCCCAAATTTATTTTCAGATTTTCATCAGTGGGTGAATGGATGGATGCAAAGCACTGTCATGTATCTGTGACAGTTCTTTTTCCGACTCTTATTTATAACGGTTTTTGTCCACTATACTGTAGCATACTTAGATCAATTAACCACTGGATATGAAACGCAAGAGCGAATGTGTGAAAACATCATCAACTAATTTCTGCGGGGCGAGGGGAGCTTGTCGTGTCAATTATTGACATTTAGTGCATGAAAGTGTCAATATCTTTTAATAATCGATATGTGCTGAACGAATGAATGAACGAAACTTTTGTAAAATGATATTTATTTTTTAACACCAAAACAATAAATTACATTATGAGCATGTAATGCACAAACCATCAAATGAACAATTTAAACATAGATCGTCGTTTTATATGAACGGTCTGGCAAGTAACACTAATTGGAACTTCCTAAGACATATTTTTAAAAAGTACATATAGCCTTGCACCATTAAAACTCGTCCTATGGGATAATTAATCAGTAGATTTTTTGTTAGCATTAAATCGCGCTTGGTGTAAAATGCATACCTCATATTAGGTGGTGTTTTGTAGGGATCCATTTTGTCTCTCTAAAGTAGGTAGAAGCCGTCCTTCTACCCACTTTAGTTTCCTTAATAGATCTACAGGAAATCTAAAATTATATTAAAAGGATGTATTGTCATATAACATGTAGTTTAAAATTTTAATTACCTTACCTTAATCTACTTTCGAGTGATACATTTAACAGATTTATAGTTTTATTTTAAAAGTGTTTATATTAAAAAAAATATTAAAGTACGTTTATCGATATGACTTATCGACAATTGTCAAGCAAAATTAAAAATTAACTAATAAGGGAACGAATGATGAACGTACGATAATCCTAACGTATAAATAAAGTATACGTTATCTTGTTGATTTTGTAGTAACTGACCACCATTTTTTTAAATGGCGATGTAACTGTTCTCCTGTAATACACATTTATCATTTTAACAAAAAATAACAGCTTTATTGGGATAAAAAGTTACTGACGGATGAAAAGAAATATAAATTGTCTTGCCGCTATGATTTGCAAATGTATCTTTAAGTAACCAAATAGTTACTGTGATTTATATATTTAAACAAACGTGTTTGGTTAACCAAAACGTATTTACATAAACGAGAGTTCCTCAAAACTAATCGAACGTAATTGTTCAGAGGTTGATTATTTTTTCCGCAAGCAATCATTGCTAACACATGATATTGGGCCAAAGCTTTCAGCGACACGATGTCCATGTGGTCAAAGTCCAAATATTGGGCATTGTTAAGTTGAATTTCATAACATTATTTTACTTTAAATTTCCGCTAAGCGACGCCGGCGCAGGCAACAAACAACACGAACCGTCACCGCTGATTCCAGTAATTTGCCATTGTGATTGCCGAATCCCAAAAAATAGTTCATTCATCACAAAAAAATTGTATGGAGTTGAATCGGCGTGGTAACTCTTTTGGAATAACTTTTCATCTTTTCTACCAGTGTCCAACTTCTGAAGATAGAAAATACCTTGGTGAACTTATATGAACACCCCCCGCTTGAATACATTACTCAAGAAGTTTTTTAGTCGCAGTACGTTAGGAATTGTTTTTATCATTAAGTGTAGAGTTTCTCCGGTAGTTGCATCCAACAGTACTGGAGTTAAAGAGCCTTTAAAATGTGATTCTTCTGCTTGGTTTTTCTTCTGCCAAGTTTGCTTGCCACACTATCCAAGATCTTCGTTGTAATTTATTCGTCTGGCCTCATGGCCTATTATTTGTGTTAATTTACCCAGAACAGTTACAATATGAAATGGCTACATTGCATTACCATCAGTATCTAGTGACAGACCCAGCCTTATAATTTTACTTTTTCACTCAACTGCCACGATTTCAAAAAATATATACCTATGTCATTCTATTTTTTAATCAGAATTTGTTTACTATCACAAATTGCCAACTGAATGCACAGGGAGATTGATAAAAATGCGTCACACCAGTTCACTGCTATTTATAAAGTAAATTATTATTCACGCCAGGCTGTTGACCATACTGATTCAATACTGAAGTGTATGTTTGTATGTTGATGATAAAAATGACATCAAGTACAGTAATGGCATATGCTCATGAAACCATATAATGAATGGTTATAAAAGTCGTCAAACTCTATCGAATAGTATTTTGACTATTGACATGCCATAGAATCTATTTACATTACAGACAGACATATATCTATTCACGTTTATTTATCGTTCTAATAAGAAAACTCTAGAAATATATTTAGTATCACATCAAGCAATTTTAATCTACGTATCTTTTATTGTTTGACTTTATTGAACTTTAGTTATCGGGGGAATCCATTTAACATAAACACGCTGGATACGAAGTACAATTTCATTCAAATGAAATTACGCTACTTAATTATGCATTGCATTTAACCCTCGACTGTTTTGACCTGGTTGTGACTTTTTTTTTGAAGGCAACTGTAAAAGAGCCTGTTACTAATCTCCTAGAGATTCATTGAAAACTAAGAAAAAAAAATACAGGTCAGGCTAAAAATAGAACCGTAAAAACCAAGGATTAGGTAATATTAAGCAACAGATTGCAAAAAAATATTTAAAAACCTGTTAAGCGTATGCATGCAACCCTACATTTTATCTTTACCTTTACGCGTGATGACGTATCCATAAGAGACCAGAAATTTCGCACGGCCGGACCGATAGCACGGTAGCTCAATTGGAAAAGCGTATGGCCCGGTTAGCTAGAAAGTTGCAGGTTCGAGTCCCGACTGGCGCAGTTTTTGTTTTCCTATTTCATCTTTATGAATAAAAAAACATTATTATTAACACTGTTACTGTTAAAAACATTTTTAAACCTACTTTTTATTATTCTGCCCTTACAGTTTTAGAATACTTTAGCTGACATGAATTTTATTACTTTATTTAACTAGCGGACCCAGGGAACTTTGTTATGACCCCGTCGCCGTCCCGCCCGACCTTGTAATTTTAATTATTATTATTTTACTCCAACATAGTAAAAATCATGAAAATCGGTCCATTAGCTCATTTTTTTTATTTTTTCATAAAATTGCCTTCTTCTGACAATATTGCCTTCTTCTGACAATAACAAACTCCAATCGGTCCAACCGTTCACGCGTGATGCAGTGACCAACGGAAATATGGATTGATTTTGATATACGTACAGAGATTACAGTAAGCATTAAGAACATTACTTTATGACAATACAGAGGTAACTTTGGCCCGTTTCATAACTTTTGTAAGCAAGTATCCCCGAACTCTCCCAAGAGTTGCTTACCCTCGTCCGGTATCGTCGTCAGTGCAAATTTAATGCACAGATTAAGTAGCGCGGGGGCAGAAACTAGAACAATTTCTAAGTAGTGCAAATGGGACCCTAACTGTTTGCTATCACCCTAGAATTCATTGCAAGCATTATAAAAGATTTAAGAAAAGTTTATGACTGAGTAGCGTCAACTTATCTACTGTAAGAAACGTCGAATTGCGATCAAACATTTTGTTCATAATATAATCCCAAATCCTTATTACATAAAAGGTAGTACCAAACCTAGGGCCTAATTATCTGGCCAGTTAAAATGCCTTTTTTTAAGGGAATATTGTTACGTTAAAAGTAATTCATTTTTTTTTGCATATCTGCGATCAGTCCTTCGACTATAAGCGGATGGGTTGCAGTGGAATTGATTGTTAAGTGTACCCTCCAGTGAGGGTACTCCCTCTATGTAATTACTGCTCTCTCCAGCGCAGCTTTAGTATGTCATGCCGTTTGAGGCGATTCTCGTAGCTCTGCTGCAACAGCTGGGTAGCTAGTTCGTTCGGGTGTACAGTTAGCCGGTTTTGGTAAGATGCAGCAGCGATCCGTATCTCTTCAATCACTGTGTTCACCTGCAGGGCCTCGTGAATTTCGGTGTTTCTCACAAGCCATGGGGCATTAGACATTGCTCTCAGTATAGCATTTTGCAGTCTTTGTATTATTGATAGATTGGATTTGCTTGCACAGCCCCACAGTTGTATGCCATACATCCAGACTGGTTTGAGCACACAGTTGTAGATAAGTAGTTTGTTGTCCATTGCCAGTTTACTGTTGCGTCCCAGAAGCCAGAGCAACGACTTGTACTTAATGTTCAGTTCTTCTCTTTTGGCTTCAATGTGTTTCCTCCATGTCAGCCTACGATCAATGTGCATGCCGAGGTATTTTACACAATCGGTATGAGGTAATGCACAGTCACCAAGGTTAACTGGTGGGCAATTATCTCTTTTCAGTGTGAACGTTATGTGCGCTGATTTCGTCACACTTGTTTTGATTTTCCATTTCGCTAACCAGTGGCTTATTTCGTTCAGTCCTCTTTGTAGTTTTTGAGAAGCTATTGCGGCATTACTACAAGAAGCCAGGATTGCGGTGTCGTCAGCATATGTGGCTGTGGTGACCCCTGCTACATCTGGTAGATCCGCAGTATATAGTGTGTATAACACTGGACCTAAGACAGATCCCTGTGGAACGCCTGCTTTGATCATATAGAAGCCCGATGTTTCTTCAGTTTCTTTAACTTGAAACAGCCTTCCGGTCAAGTAGGAGTGTATAACATGATAGTAGCTGTGTGGAAGACTATTTTTAACTTTGCTCATCAGACCCTCGTGCCAGACCTTGTCAAATGCTTGCTGTATGTCCAGAAAGGCTGCAGAGCAGTACTCCTTCCTTTCTAGAGTACCTCTAATCTCATCTGTGACCGATGTACCTGTTCTATAGTTGAATGTCGTTGTCTAAAGCCAAATTGGTGACTAGGTATTATGTCGGTTTTATCCAGTATTGGCAAAAGTCTGTTTAGGATAATCTTTTCGCAGATCGCATTGATGAATGATGCATGATGAATGACATGAAATATTTGGGATTCGTTGACCAGGGTGGCAAATATTTGGATGCTGACCACATGAATGTGTCGCTGAGAGCTATCGCTCAGTATCATGCGTTGTCAATGATTGCGAGCGAAAATAACATGAAACCAAATAACGATTACGATGTCCGATCAATCTTGAGTAACGATCCAGAATGCTACATTTCGTTACAGAAATGGTGTGTGGATAACCATAAAAATGTTTTCGAAAATATGAAATATGGCAACTATATGGTAAAACTCCTAGATAATTTTGCTCGTCACATGGATGAAAGTGCACTAAAAGCCAAACGATTAGTTTATGGACATGGTGATTTATGGAAAGCAAATATTTTATTTGAATACATGGTAATTTATCACTATTTTTATAGTTATTTTCACATTTAATTTGTTAAGACATCATTATCATCATATCATTTAAAAGCTAGGCTCTTGTCGGTGGAGTTGTCAGATTAAGCACCGGAGGTCTCTTAATGCCTAGTCAAAAACCTTTCTTGATATCTTCAACCTTCTGCCAGTACTGATAGGTTTGCTACTGTGCTACTAGTAATGTTGCTTATTTGATGGCGTCGTTTACTCGTCATGTCACAGGATCGTCACCGAATATTGTAATAGAGAAGACTATTCCACTGGCCTTCCCTCTGTATTCTGGTAATTCTGCTGTTTGGTCAGGGACTGCTTATTCGAAACATTCGCATAATCATATCTGGTGGCCTTTCACTATTTGCCAGCTATGACCCTGCTAGTAGCCTAACACTTATTAAAACATACATTATTTAATACGATTCATAACTTTATATTACAGGACAACAAGCCGATAGGAGCATGCCTGATTGATTTCCAAAACTCTCGCCTAATGAGCCCGGCCCATGACGTTATATATCTTATTATGACTGCAGTCGACAGCAGCACCAGGCTTCAAAATTTTTACTCATTTTTAGAAACCTACTACATCGAACTGCAAAAATGTCTTTACGAAAACAATTTAGATCTAAACATAGTATATTCTGAAAAGGATTTTCACCACGACTTGAAACTTGTGTTTCCCTATTGTTTTCTCTTAACATTGATGTCTTTAATAATGTGGCATGGGCTTGAGGGCTCCGCAAGTATGGCCCTTAGGACTACGAAGAGAGGGATTTGACAAAATTGTTTAGTGTCTATTTACAACTGCAAGTTTAAATCTCTTCCTGGTCCCGATGCTCACATGAGCCGAACTTTTTCCGTGTAACTTTACCCAGTGTGTAAAAAAACAACTAATATCAACACGAAAAAACTACTGAACAAAAGAAATCAAAAGGCATAGAAATTGTCACCTTGATAAAAAAAAACTTCAAAAAGGAAATTTGATTTGTGACCTTCTTGAATGCAAACTGCATGAAAATTTTTGCAAATTTAAATGGAACGTTGGGTTATTAAAGTTCGATAATAAGTTTATTTAATGTTTAATAATTAAGGTATACTCTAGTTCCGATTATTTGTATTAAGAGAAAGTTTAATTTCTATTTTGTTACTATTATGCAAGATTACTACCTTTAAAAGTTTAGTTGTAATTTATTTTTTATGTAAATAACAATAAATATCACTATAATAAAGATAAATTATTACTCTACCCTTTTTTTCTGGTTGTTTGCCCATTTTTTAAAACTACCCCATGTCGATTCAAAGTACCCCACTATTTGAACGATATTTATGAAAAAAAACACGTTTTTCTCCTTAAATTTCTTGAAAAATACATTTTATTATTTTAAATTAACAAATAAGTAAGTAAGGAAAGAAAAATATGTCATTTTATTTTCTCTTTATTAATGCTAATGCTACTGTGCGCCCTTCTCCCTTACCTGCTATCGTATGTAATAGATAAATACTGTACAAAGCTATAAAACCTCTACTTCCAACGGGCCGGAGGATTCCGCTCTTAATAGGATTTCTTAAAACAACGAGTACTCTACCTACGTATTTTAGAATCGCTCGCATCGAGTAAAGCGCTAGATTTTAACGCATCTCGTTCGACTCCGTATTAAATCATTCAACCGCAAAGGACTGCAACGAGTAACCTAGCTTAAGATTCAACACACAATGTTTTATTTATGTACTTGACGACCCGTCTGCTGTATAGGTCGAGAAATCGCCTACTACGCAACGGGTGCGGGTTCGATCCCCGCACAATACAAACATTTGTGTGCATGAACATGTCTGTTTGTATTGGTATGGGTGGTTTCTATGTATATCATGTATGTATTTACAAAACAAAAAAGTATTTAAGTATTATATCCGTTGTCTGGCACCCATAACACAAGCTTTGAGTAGCTTACTTTGGGGCTAGATGGCGATGTGTGGGAATGTCCAAAGGATATTTATTTATTTATCATTTATTTACTTAATTTCTCTTTTTACCGCCTCAAAAAAGGAGGTAATCAATTCAATGATACCGTTGAAATTTGATAATATTTGAGTATTTGAACTATTAAAGCTTCAAAACACGTGTGCTAAATTTTGGAATTGTATGTGACGACCTCCGTGGTGTAGTGGCTAAGCACGCTGGACTTCAAGGCGTTGCCACTCTGAGGTCCCGGGTTCGATTCCTGGTCGGGTCAATTGTCTCGTGTCTGGGTGTTGTGGTACCACCGTTGTGTCCGATTTCCATATTATTATTTTTTCCATATTTTTTAAATCGGGGTCAAACATCATGGGGACAGCCAACTTAACAATCAATAAACAATCATTCAATCAACAATCGCCAAAACTGAAAACTAAACGGAAACATTAATAAAATTTTAAAAAGTCTTTCTTTATTTAAAAGTAAATCACAAAAATAAAACACTTTATTACATAAATGCAATTTAAAAAAGCTATACATACTTATATTGCAATACTTAATTTTTATAAAGTGAATAAACAATTAAAGTCAGACAAATAAAACTAGCCTATATCTATACTATAATATTATAAAGCTGAAGAGTTTGTATGTTTGTTTGTTTGTTTGTTTGTTTGTTTGTTTGTTTGAACGCGCTAATCTCAAAAACTACTGGCCCGATTTGAAAAATTATTTTTGCGTTGGATAGTCCATTTATCGAGGAAGGCTTTAGGCTATATAACATAAAGATACGACTCATAAGACCACAGCAGAAATGAAAAATGTTGCGAAAACGGGAGAAAGATATTCCTTTTGAGAGCTTCCGCTGCATACGCTGCGGAAACCGCTTAAGTTACACAAAAATCATGTATGACAGGATTGTTCAGCATTAAAAGTTCTATAATAAAGTCCGCGACAGCATATGTCTATCTTTTATGGTTGACTTACTACAACCTTTTTTATGTTAATAAATTTGTAAAAAAATAATGCATTATTTTTAGAGGTGTATTATACACACAGGTATTTATTCTTATCAAAATAAATACATTGATCATCACGAGCATTTCATTTAGAACCAAGTTGCCCTTTATATCATTTGATTTCAATAAATATCTTAGGAGCTATCACAGTTTTAACATAACTCCGCATCAAAATAATGTTCGCAGCTTAAGTACAACGTGCGCTTGCGCTAATATATTATAAAGCTGAAGAGTTTGTTTGTTTGAACGCGCTTATCTCAGGAACTGCTGGACCGATTTGAAAAAATATTTCTGTGTTGGATAGCTTATTTATCGAGAAAGGCTTTAGGATATAAAACATGACGCTGCGACGGGAGGGGAGGGAGCAAACTCAAAACGCGCGGACGAAGTCGCGGGGGACCGCTAGTGTACAATAAAATCCCTTTCATCAATAAATCACCCTAAAATGTTTAAAGTCTGTAATAATATTTCCAATTATCTCCTTTAACAACTCTAGATTTTCCGTATCGGTTACTTTATTTCTGCTACTGCTCACAGAATCTAATAGTGATGTTAAGTTGTTCCAACCCAGCCATAAGGCGAATGAAAAAACTGTTATACTAAAACAGATTGGGAATACTAATTTCAGATCATCATGAAAGTTTTGTTTTGAATATAAAAGATTAGAATCTAGCCCGTAGTCTAGTAGGGAGTGTTCTAAAGCCTTGTAGTAGGTTGACAAGAGGGTGTTGTAATTATTTCTTCTAAAGGAAGAATTAATGCTATACATTAAAAGGAATAACAAGTCATAGGCTGGGCTCACGAGATGACTCATTTGATAGTCTAGAAGACACACCTTTACGGGTTTATTTTCCTAAAAATAAAACATTTATTTTTACTTTTATATGAAACATAGAATTTTAATTGGTCCAACCAACCAATTACCAATTATTGTGGTCACTACCGCCTTGCCAACTTATGAGCCCAAATCGCTTGCACCTCGTTTAAGTTGACGCCCGTTTTTGTGTCATGTGTGCTAGCGATTTTCGTTCAATAGTGGTTAAGCGGCAGAAACGGTCTGATCGGTTACACAAATATACTTACGGAGTATTTGAACAACAAGTTCTCTTTCCACATGTCTCCATGTCCATACACCAAAGCATGTGCATTTGTTACACAGTGGTCTAAAAAATGATCAATATCATTCATTGTAGCGTAAACAGATGTGAACAATTCTTCATGTGGCGTGCCTTCGAATATTTCAACTCCATACTGCTTAAAACATTTCTTCAAACTGCTGGCATACACTGGTTCATGGTTTCATAACTTGGTCATTTTCTGGTTGAATGTTTTTTGACTTTAACACTCATGCAAAAGGGTACATTTGGGCAAAACTAATTTTATGTAGCTTAGCTTTAAGACATCTGCACACTGTGTGACTCGACTCTATTAATTTGAGTATTTAACGCGTAGCCTGCCGAGGGCGTTCGTCAGACTTCATCACGCCAAACGGTCTAGGCGACCTCCGTCTAGAGCTGCCAAACGCCCGCATACAGCTGGCAGCTGGAAATCTTTAGTCATCCTTTATCTGACAAATAGGATAGGCTAGAACACTTTATTTTTAGTGTTGGTGTATGATAAGTTTAAGTAGCTATGAATAGTATTGTTTTTTTTTTTTTTTTTAAATCTCATTTGTCATAGCAAACAGTGCTGCATACATATTTTGGAATAGTTAGTGGATCCTTGACATAGCAGCACATTAACAATTTTATTGACGAAACTAAAATTCTTATCTTTTTATTTAAAAAATTATTGCACAAATAAAAGTGTATAAAAGGTGGACTTAATACTAAAAGCAATCTCTCTCGGTCATACCTTTAGGTCATGCAGAGAGATTATATCATTTATATGCTATTACCAAATGTGACAGTATTTGAAATGGGCCATTAAATGATCAGGTATTATATAATTAAAATGTATATCAGACAATACTAACGATAGCTATATCAACCATAATAATCTAATACTATTGTCTGAATTAGGTTTAGTATTTCATCGGGTTACACGCATTGTCATCCCTAGCCTGCGGCCTATAAACGATCTCCGAAGGCCAGCGGGATTTGCATTCGTTACTGCTTATTGGCTCCTTATCTGGAGTATTATAGGTTGTTTCACTTACAGAAACCCGCTCGAAACGTTATTCTCCGCTTGTTATGAAATCGTTGCGCCGGTTTACGTTGCAATAAAGCAGAAATGTTAAACTTGGAACATGGAAACGGATAACACTCGTAAGCCAAAGGAACATTGCTGAAGGATTGTTTGCTTTTTTCAGATATATTTAAAGTGCAGTTTGTTTTCGTTTTATTTTCATATTTCACTCGAGGATCAAGTACATACAATTGAATAAAATGTACAGATGTGGCATGTAATATGAGCAAAAAAATTTTATCAACGATTCTACATAGTACATAATAGATACCAAAGAGCAATATTAATCAGGTAGTATATCTCGAGTTTATTTTTTTCTAAAGACATTCTTGTGAATAGTCCAAACAGCCTAAGCTTTTAAAATTTTGGACAAAAAAGGTATTATTTATAATTTATTTTATGTGAATCGTAAAGCAAGTACAGATACTGCTACATGCTCTATTTTACTGATGTTATTATCAAACTACGATCAAGGACATATTTTCTTCAAATACTGCATTATATGATTACCTTCAGAACAACAAAAATAATATATAAACGTAAACTTTCGTTTTCAATTCTTAGAACTTATATTATTGTAGGTATATCTTTCTTTTGATGAGTTTTATAAGCATATCATAGTGTTTCTGACACTAGTTCATGTTGCTGGTTATTGTTGCTGGTGGATTAATTAGATTCATGTATAAAAATTAGTTACACTAGAACCATTTAATATAATTTCACCATCATACAAAAAAAGATTACTTTATTCAGAATTAGGTTATTAAATTTCGGAAATAATACTTATTTGTGTGTTGAATACACACAAATAAGAATTATTTCCGAAATTTAATTTGCAATTTCTTAACTTGCAATTTCTTGTGCACACAACCTTATCACCTATCTTATGGATTATTTTCGCTGAATTTTTGGTTTACAAAAAGGTTGTAATTGTGTTTTTTTTTTTTTAAATAAGCAATAGTACACCACAGCTTTTAGCTTGATAAAGCTTAATCATTTATTCCTCCCAAAGAATACAATTCACTTTTAACCAGAGGTATACAAAACACAAATGGTATCAGTGTCGGAAGTCTCGACATAGTTCCGTGTAAAACCACCAGGTGGCGCTCGAAAAATGCTGAAACAAAATTGGTGTTTTCGTGTATTTATTGATTGAGAAAAAATTTTAAATGATGCTTAAAAAGCTACATTTTTTTTAAAGATTTATTAAAGATATAGATACGTAACTTAAAATGATATTTAATGAATTATAAAATCATAAATTTGAAATTGTCGACGCGAAATGTCAAAAATGATGCATCAGACTACGCCCGCAGGAGTTGCAACCAGCGGGGGTGGTGGCTGGTCGAAGGGACGCTCGTTCTCAGTTGTCCGGTCCAGTGGGTTACTCGTGTCTATACAGTTGTGTCTCATCTGTAGTGCTTAGTTGCAATGTTTCTGACATGTCAGGGATGGACGAGCGTGAAAAAGGGTGGTCTACCACTTGTGTCTTGTGTCTTGCAGATAAACCAAATGAAGACAAGGGCTGGACATCAGGACTCGCACGAAGACGTGCGAATGTCAGTCTGGCCGTGACGGCGCATCGATTATTCGAGAGCGGGAGGCGAGCTGGTTTCGCCCCGCTCTGACGCAACGCCGGCGCTGGCGCGCGCGGACAGTCGAGCGGCAGCCACCACGACGGTTACATCGTACTGCATCGCGCTCATACGTCACGTGTTCGGCGGAGTGTCGTTGATTTTCGATTAGTAAAAATATCGCGTATCAAATTGTAATTAAATATCGTTGAAACAGTAAAATAATTCGTCATCAATTGAGAAAGCGCATTTGATTTTCCTCGCCCGCTAACCCACGTCCCACGCCTACCCACATCTACGGTTATTATACAATGAACTCGCGAAACCCAGATAATAGGATTAATCTCTCGCATCCTGACTCTGTGCCTACAAATTTAATAACCATTGGTCAAGGTCTTCAAAACACACGCAATCGTAAATATTCAATCGCACTGGTAAGAAATTGGGCCTTAACGTCTTCGGTTTATTTATATATTATATTTTATTAGGTAAACACAAACAATCGACTAAATAAGTCACTAGATTTTTAACTAGAGACCATTTATGTTTTCACATATAAATTCTATGTATGGCTTGTATACATTAAACAGGTAATTAACTGTTTCCAAGAAAGGAGAGCGGGTTCTTTGTTCGGCTGTATTCTATACTAGCGGTCCCCCGCGACTTCGTCCGCGCGTTTTGAGTTTGCTCCCTCCCTTCCCGTCGCAGCGTGATGTTTTATATCCCAAAACCTTTCTCAATAAATAAGCTCTCTTACACAGAAATATTTTTTCAAATCGGTTCAGCAGTTCCTGAGATAAGCGCGTTCAAACCAACAAACTCTTCAGCTTTATAATATAATTAGCGCAAGCGCACGTTGTACTTAAGCTGTGAACATTATTTTGGTGCGGAGTTATGTTAAAACTGTGATAGCTCCTAAGATATTTATTGGAATCAAATGATATAAAGGGCAACTTTGTTCTAAATGAAATGCTCGTGATGATGAATCTATTTATTTTGATAAGAATAAATACCTGTGTGTATAATACACCTCTAAAAATGATGCGTTATTTTTTTTCAAATTTATTAACATAAAAAAGGTTGTAGTAAGTCAACCATAATAAAAGATAGACTTATGCTGTCGCAAACTTTATTATAGAACTCTTAATGCTGAACAATCCTGTCATACATGATTTTTGTGTAACTTTAGCGGTTTCTGCAGCGTACGCAGCGGAAGCTCTCAAAAGGAATATCTTTCTCCCGTTTTCGCAACATTTTTCATTGCTGCTGTGGTCTTGTGAGTTGTATCTTTATGTTATATAGCTTAAAGCCTTCCTCGATAAATGGACTATCCAACATAAAAATAATTTTTCAAATCGGGCCCGTAGTTTCTGAGATTAGAGCGTTCAAACAAACAAACAAACAAACAAACAAACAAACAAACAAACAAACGAACAAACAAACTCTTCAGCTTTATAATATTAGTATAGATTAGCGAAAGCGCACGTTGTACTTAAGCTGCGAACATTATTTTGGTGCGGAGTTATGTTAAAACTGTGTAGCTCCTACGATATTTATTGAAATCAAATGATATAAAGGGCAACTTGGTTATAAATGAAATGCTCGTGATGATGAATGTATTTATTTTGATAAGAATAAATACCTGTGTGTATAATACACCTCTAAAAATGATGCATTATTTTTTTTACAAATTTATTAACATAAAAAAGGTTGTAGTAAGTCAACCATAAAAGATAGACATATAATGCTGTCGCGGACTTTATTATAGAACTCTTAATGCTGAACAATCCTGTCATACATGATTTTTGTGTAACTTAAGCGGTTTCCGCAGCGTATGCAGCGGAAGCTCTCAAAAGGAATATCTTTCCCCCGTTTTCGCAACATTTTTTATTTCTGCTGTGGTCTTATGAGTCGTATCTTTATGTTATATAGCCTAAAGCCTTCCTCGATAAATGGACTATGCAACGTAAAAAAAATTTTTCAAATCGGGCCAGTAGTTTTTGAGATTAGCGCGTTCAAACAAACAAACAAACAAACAAACTCTTCAGCTTTATAATATTAGTATAGATTAGCGCAAGCGCACGTTGTACTTAAGCTGCGAACATTATTTTGGTGCGGAGTTATGTTAAAACTGTGATAGCTCCTAAGATATTTATTGAAATCAAATGATATAAAGGGCAACTTGGTTCTAAATAAAATGCTCGTGATGATGAATGTATTTATTGTGATAAGAATAAATACCTGTGTGTATAATACACCTCTAAACATAATGCATTATTTTTTTACAAATTTACTAACAAAAAAAAAGGTTGTAGTAAGTCAACCATAAAATATATACATATGCTGTCGCGGACTTTATTATAAAACTCTTGATGTTGAACAATCCTGTCATACATGATTTTTGTGTAACTTAAGCGGTTTCCGCAGCGTACGCAGCAGAAGCTCTCAAAAGGAATATCTTTCCCCCGTTTTCGCAACATTTTTCATTGCTGCTGTGGTTTTATGAGTCGTATTTTTATGTTATAAAGCCTAAAGCCTTCCTCGATAAATGGACTATCCAACGTAAAAAAAAATTTTCAAATCGGGCCAGTAGTTTTTGAGATTAGCGCGTTCAAACAAACAAACAAACAAACTCTTCAGCTTTATAATATTAGTATAGATTTTATTTTGTTTATTTGGTACACGAAACATTTTACAGGCATGAAAGGTTCAAATATTGATATCGAATAATATGTTCTAGAGTCTAGAATCTAGACTGTAAAACTTAAATTGCGTACACAGAATTACATTGTTTACCCTTATTATGCTTTCGCCTATATTTATATAGTATTTGACAATTAACTTTCTTTCCCATTCGAATTTCAAGTAACATTAAGGAAAATCAATACGAAGTTTACGAAATAATCAATTTACCACAGTAAACTGTCATCAATTGAAGACGAACAAACTAAACGTCAATAATAAAATATAAAAGTTGAAGGCTAAAGAATTAGTATTACATTAATTCACAAATTTGCCACTTAAGAATATTCAACTTCGTAGTGGCGTTAAAAGATCCTGCTAGAGAGTACTTTGGTATCGCTTGGCTACTAGAAACTCTATAATCGGCCAGTGTGCTGTTTAATTGGTAACATTTTACTCTATTATTCAGTCAATGTTCAGCTCTTAGGGTGACAGTTACCGGTAATAAAGCTCAAATAATGTTTTTATAATGCTAAAGCGACAGTTGTTCAGCTAAAGGCTGATTAATTTGTGCCCAAATTAGAGTTAAATAAGCACTTACAGCGCCTCTAACTCTGTTATTCAGAAGACTTGTACAGCTAAGGATTATATTGTGGACAGTAGTTCAGCTAATATACAGCAGTTCTGTGCTACTTGGGTTCTCTTCTCCGGTCGCATAGTCAACAAGTGAATAATTTTTCGAGATAATTTTGAGGTACTTTTTAACATTTATAACATTTCTAGCCTTTAAAGCCCGATTTCAATATGGCAAAGCTTAAATTGTGCACGCTACCATTTTGATAGGAGCTTTTTTGCAATAGCTTAAATTATAAAAAGCCTTTGTAGTAAGTTCTCGTATGAATGAAAATTCATCGCTTGGTCATTAGTAAAGTTAATACTGTAATTTAATTCATCCTAATTATTACGGTTAAAGATTGTTTATTTCTCAATCGAAAATACATTTCATTTACGAGAAACTTAAAAACTAAAAATTTCACACAATTTGTCTGAGCGACGTTAGCTTCTAAAAACCAATACTTCAAATGACGGTATCTCAGAAAAAAACAAACAAAACAGCCGGATCGCGAGTTACTGCAAGCGATAAGTATGTAACATGGATGTGTTAATACTGGATGTGGCACTGTTAGCATTCTCACGGAAGACATGTGGGATAGTTTTTTTATTTTTTAGTTATCAGTTTTTTATGTATAATATAATAAACAGAATTATAAGTAACAGTAAAATAAATATAATATTTTTTTGGTAATAATCATTTAGTATGCTTGTTAATTGTTTTGGGCTTGATGTTAATGTTATAGCAATTATTATGAGAAGTGAATTTAAATATTGTTTTGGTTTATGATGAAAGATGTCAGTTGCCTTTTAAAGTTTGTCATACATTCGGTTGATTTTATACTATTTGGTATTTTATTATATAATTTTATGCCTTCGTGTTCGATGTTCTTTTTTCCATAATTGGTTCTGTATTTTTTGATGACTAGATTATTTGCGCTACGCAATCGCATTCTCTGTACTTTAGCTTTTCGTATGAAGTTAATATTTGTATTTATGTCATTTTTAAGTATTTTATTTATGAGTATGCATGTATTATATATGTAAGTTTGTCTTATATTCATTATGCCGGTTTCACTATATATTTTTTCGGAGGATGTAAGGTAATGATAGTTAAATAAAATCTTGATTAATTTATTTTGCGCGGTTTGTAAAAATTTGAGATTGCTTTTAGATGCAGTGCCCCAAATTTCAATTAAATAGTTCAAATGTGGTTTTATCAAAGAGTTATATATTAAGTATCGCACGTATCTTGGCAAACATCTATTGAAACTATGGAGTGCCCCAGTCAATGATATTAATTTCGAATGTATTTTTTCAATATGAGGTTTCCAGTTAAGGCGATGATCCAAAATGATTCCTAGGTACCTATCGTTAAGATTTCTTTCAATTATCTGATTATCTATTTTAATTTGAAAATTATCATTTATTTTTTTGTTTTTGGCATGGAAAATTACGTAATGCGTTTTATTTGTATTGAGTGTAAGGAGATTGTATTTGAACCACACCCCCAACATGTCCAGATCACTTTGAACTTGAGGCAAGATAGCTTGTACCGAATGACCAAAGTAAAATACACTTGTGTCGTCAGCGTACAATGTGATGTCCCCTTTTAGCCCAATTTGGTAAATATCATTTATGTAAATAAGGAATTAAAGTGGTCCTAAGATCGAGCCTTGTGGGACTTCACACGCAATAGCTTTAGAACTGCTTTGGTTTTCACCTATCTTAACCATCTCTTTTCGATTTTGTAAATAAGAGTCCAGTATTTCATACGCTTTTCCTTTGATGCCAATGGCAAGTAGTTTTTCCATTAGTATTTTGTGACTGACTGTATCAAATGCCTTTTTTAGGTCAATGAATACACCAAGGGCAATTTTTTTTTGATCCAATTTATTTTTTACTCTAGTAACAAGGTCAACGGTTGCGGCTAATGTGTTAGATTTTCGGCGAAAGCCGTACTGATTTTTGTAGAAAAAGTTGATTGAATTTAGAAATGTTTCCAGACGAGAATGTAGTAATTTTTCAAAAATTTTTGATAGGGTTGGAAGAACAGATATTGGTCTATAATTCGAGGGATCGGTTTTAGTGCCAGATTTATAGATTGGGCTTACTTTAGCGACTTTTAGGCTATCAGGAAAGGTCCCTTGTTCGAAACATTTATTGATACAGTTTTTAAGTTCATTTAAAAATAGGCTCTTAACGCATTTAACTGCCTTCGTGCTAATACCATCAATGCCACAGGCAGTATTAGGGTCCAGACTATCTATGATCTTAGCAATTTCATCGGTAGTTGCCGGTGTAATCTGATGCAGCTCAGTGATTTGCGTCAAACTCTGTGTTACTGATGGTCTTTGGTTGTGATATTTTCTTGAGATTTCATTTGCTAGAGTTGTGCCTATTGAAGAAAAGTAAGAGTTGAATTCTTCACAAATCTTTTTACCATCTGTTATTGTACCTCTGCTGGTCACAAGTTTTTCCGGACCCGTTGACTCCTTGGTTTTATTTTTGGATAGGTCATTTATCAATTGTCACATTTTTCGAGGCTTCTTTGCGGTATCTTTAAAACGTTTAAGGTAGTAAGCATTTTTTGTTTTTTGGATTAAATCAGTCATTTTAGCCTTTTCATTTCTAAAGTCCTTTTCAATGTCTTTGTTGGAGGTGTCTTTTTTGTGTTCACGCCATAGTCGATTTCTGATTTCTAGACCACTTATAATCTCTTCAGTTATCCAGTCCTTCTTGGGAGGATTTAATGTTTTTCTTTTTGTAATCTGGCTGTTCATTATCGAAGATCTTAGTTTTTCTTCAAGTCTTTCATAAGTAGTCTCATGCTGTGCCTGTTGTATATTTTTAAACTGTTTGTACAGCTCGTCATAATCTATCGACTGGTAATTCATTTTAATTACGGGGGAGGTTGATAGCTCTGAATCTCGAAGTAAATGTGCTTATGATCTGACATAGCTGAATCAATGATAGCCATGTGAAAATTATGGTCCTTGAGGTTGGAACAGACGTGATCTATAATAGTCTTGGTAGTTTCTGTTTCACGAGTGTTGTACTTTTGCTTAATTTGATTTAGGATTTTGTAATTATTTGCCTTATATGTGTTTTTGTACTTGCGGCTAGTTTGATCAGATTTCAATAAATTCACGTTGAAATCTCCAAAGACAACGGATCTCTTCATCATGTGCAGTTGAGATGAGTAGGTATCCAGAAAATTTTCTAGATTTGTTCTTTCTGGTTTGTAGATGGCACCAATATTTAATGAGAATTTACTGACATGAACCCAAAGAAAGTGATTGTCATCTTCATATTGTTCTTTAACTAGGCTATGTTTTAAGTTATTGTGGACAAAGATTGAGACTCCACCTCCTCTGTTGTTTTTTCTGAGGTTGTAGTAGTGTGTGTATGAGGGTATTTCTAACAATTTAGCTTTGTTTTCGTTCTTAATCCATGTTTCTGTTAAGACTATTATATGTATTGTTTCATTAAAAGACCTTAAAACACATTTAAGCTCGTCCAGTTTTCCTTTTTTAACAATACTACGAACATTTGCATAAAAAACATTTTAACGATTTTTTGCTTTTCTTTATTTCCGCATATGTTTCAGCACTTTGGTATGTTATGTGCTTTTTTGGTGAGATATTGGTTAGTCTAAAAAATTCGAAGGGTCCTTTTTTGCAGAACAGTCGATATCGTCAGTGATTATGGGTATGCCTTTTTTGTATTTAATACTCAAATTGGATTCTCCTTTTGAAATTCGGGCTGCTTATTCGCCTTTAAGGTCTTGTAGGAATTTTCGTTGAATTATTGTTTGGTCCGAGTAGATTTTAATATTACCAGTTGGTTTAATTTTGCTGCGCAGGAGTGATTTGGGTATTTTATCAGATGTGTAGCAGACTTTGATTGGGCGTATTGCGTCGTTCTTAAATGACCCTAGACGAAAACACTTTTCAGGGTCAGGGCAGGTAATTTTCATGCTTTTAGTGATTTTTATTATTTCTTTTATATCGTGTTCATTTCTTTCTGCTGGTATCTTTGACTTTGATTCCGGGACTCCCACAATAATAACGTTCTTAGCCCTCGCACTTCGCTCATGTATTTCTGTAAGTAGTTCTTCATAGGTTGACGATGATGGTTTTCCAGTTGACCTCTGCGATGTACTTTTGAGTAGGTTAATATCAGATTCTACAGATTTCAATCTTTTTTCAGTGTCATCCGAGGTGGTTTTGAGGTCTTCTATTTTGGTTTTTAGGCAGTTTTGTTCTTGAATTATATTATCGATAGTATTCCCTATATTGCGTACTTCGTCCTTTATTGTAGAAACATCTTTAGAGAGTTCATTGAGTTTGCTAATACTTTCCGCGTGTAGGTTACTAGTAGATGTTAAAAGAACCATCATCTCTTTCATTTGTTGCTTCAAATCTGAGATATCATTCTTAATATCACCTTCATCATCAGGCTGTTTGCGTTAATTACGTATAGTTATTTGAGACTTATTATCACTCACGTTCTCCAGATGCAAAGTTGACAAATTTGGTTGCGATCCGCCAGTGCCGCATCCAGGCGGAGTGCGTAGTGTATTCATCGTAGATCCGTGGCACAGCGCGTAGCGAGCGGTGGCGGGGGTATGATGCGTCGATGCGGTCCGCACGCCACAATCCAAGTAGGCGTAAATCACTCACTATCGTTACGTGAAATTAGCTTTTAACGACTGTTTAAATAAGGTTATATTTTCAATGGAACAAAATTTAGAAATTTTAATAAATTTTGTGTACACGTCCGTCTTGTGCGGAGCTCGTCGCTCAAAATTCTTATTATGTTAATTCTTCCAATTTATTACATTTCTAACTCTCAAACTTACAACCCGAGTTAAATATACCAAAAGCTGAACTTTTTCGAGCTTAAAATCACTAGAACGTATGAATGCATTTTTGATTCGGAATTCAAACTACAAAGGTAACTTTCTACCTCCTATCTATAGTTTGCGATTTTGAAGCCGTAAGGCTAACAAAAGCTTTGAATAAAAATATAAACTAAAATTGGTTTATTGTGCTGGGGTCAGTTTTGCGAGTTGCTTTTTTGGAATAGCTTGAATTATAAAAAAGCCTAATTGCACTTAATAATAATCACTTTATATAGTGAAAAAACACTATAAAAACCAAAAATATAATTATAAATTAAAAAATGTAAAAACCGACTTCAAAACCAAAATGCACTTAAAAGTCATTTTGGTTTTAAAGTCGGTTTTTTTTCTTTTATTAAAAGTTCATTTTATTTATTCATTTTTAGAGATTTAAGGAAAAGGGGAGTCTATTTGTTTTTTTAAAAGTTACAAACTGCCTGTAATAAGTTATTTTATTATAATTACTGAACTCCTAAGCGTTAAGAAGTTCCACCATCAGCTCAGCCCCACAAGATGTGGACTACCAGACGTAACAATCCGTCAATATTAAGATTCTTTTAACCAACACTATACGTGCCCTTTAAATTTGAGGGTTTCCCTCAATTACACCAAGATCCCATCATCAGATCCCAAATTGGCAACAATGGGACCAACTAGAAGGTTCTAGAAGGTTCTAGGTAGGCGAAAATTTTTTTTGAATCGGTCAACAAGCGATGAGATATGATGTAACATAAATACAAAAAGAAACATACAGTCGAATTGATAAACTCCTCCTTTTTTGAAGTCGGTTAAGAAGCCTTTATAGTGAACTCGTATGAATGAACATACCTATAGGACAGTTGTCTAGCTTATTGTGATTTAATTCTTCTTATTTTTTATGTTACCTATTGAAATAAATAAATCAGAAGTTACTTTTTATACTACAGATTGGTAATAATAGTAAGTTAAGTATTATTTAAGTATATCTACGTCATGAGGTATGTACAGGCTTGAGAACGGTTGACACGTATCCTAGACTCATTGCAGAATGTTTTTGTAAAATAATCAGTCTCCTCACTTATAATTAAATTGCTCCATTGTTCAATTAGTTGCGAAGGTGTCCGTATAAGTTAAGTCTTATAGACTAACATTTCTAAATAATCTGCTATACGCTTCCAATTTACTTTCCTTATCTGCGATCCAAACCCAAAGTCGGAACTGGACTCTTTTTTATCCTTACGCTGCAGCGCTCGAGGAATCGAAATGAATATTGCTATTGTATTTTCTGAAAGGAATATTGGCTCAGGAATTAACGATTTAGTGCCACGGTACTACGTGCCCGGGATGTCCCGAACGAGTTGCATTCGGAAAATAATCGAATAGTACAGTATAAACGTTTGAGGAAATTGACTTGCTGACTGAATAGTTCTGAATATGAAACACATAGTCCAAAAAAAAAAGTTAATTTTATCACTTACGTTGTAGGATGCCATAGGCAATGCAGATGGATGGAAGATGAACGGGTGGACCGATTCTCATGGTTTTTACTTTATTGAATTTGTCGCCACCTCAAACAGGATATAGAAGGCGAAACAAAGTTCATCATGACCGGTAGAGACAACATGAACCATCTGTCACTGCAACACTGCAATTAATGCTGAATAATAAATCATTTAGATATTTAATACATAATTCAGACATTTAAATTTCACTTAAAATGAAAAGTAATAAGCTTTCATACGCACAAATTGGTGTGTAATAAAATATTGTAATTAGTCACTTGACTGTCCGCGCTGTCAGACTATGATGTGGGAACACTGTCCGGCGATGTCGCGCGACGGTTGCATGATAAAAATCGCGCGAAATGTCGCGCGATAAAAACGATTATATAAAGAAAAGTATAGTTGTGATTACGAAAAGAAAAATACTGGTAGATAGGAAATAGTTATAAATATATAAAAAGTTAAAAAAAATATATACTTACTATAATATATATATATATATATATACTTTAATATATATATATATATATATATATATATATATATATATATATATATATATATATATATATATATATACCGTAAAAAAGAAAATGGTACTGTAGTGCCATTGGACTGCAGAGTGGTTGTGTGAGGTCAGAATAATAGCGTTTTCTGGTCAAAGGTCAAACTTAACAAGATGCATTAGCATATTTAGTGACGTTTTACCAAATTATTTAATGGCCAGACGTTGCGTTGAGATTGCGAAAAACAAGGACTTTTCTAATTCCGACGACAAATTGCAATATTGATAGATAGGCCGGTAAAAGTCAACACTTTTCGTCCAAGAATGTGTAAAATATGCTTATTACCTCAATCTTTTAAGGCTACATTGTTGCAGATGTAGGAATTAGTCGCAGTTTCAATATTAACCTGTACTTATGTAGAGTTATAGAGATCAATATTGGCTGCAAAGTAAAAGCAGCATTTGCTGGAAACAGATGTTTGCAGTTGCATTTAGTTTTTGCAGTACAAGCATAGCGAAACTCCGCGGTTTTGCTTGCTGTTACAAACCTTCGTTTCCATTTTATGGAATGAAAGGTCTAGCCAATTAGCGTGAAATGGAATGAATGAATCAAAGAAATTTATTTCAGACCATAAAATTATTATCCCTTTTGGAAGGGAACGACAAAAGCGAGATGTCACTAGCAGCAAACTGTGTGATAAAAAGAGATGGGTAGCAGAACCATTTTTGTCAGATGTCAAACAGTTGACCGCCCTGCAGAAGCTCGCTGAAAATTACGAGCATTTGATTTTTTATATTTAAAAGTGAAATTGTGTATATTTTGGAGAAATAATGCGTCTGAAACATGGTGACTTGATCGGTGATTGATTGTTATGCATTACAGCGGCATAACCCTAACAAATAATCATTTAACAGGTAGATTAGTCCAAATCGAAGCCTCTTAACATACGACTTATATTTACCAATGCGCTTAAAATTTAAAGTACGCAGTTTGATTATTCTATTCTACAAACGTTAATTTACGTAATAAATAAAGACAGAATAACACAGGAAATGTATATCGACGAATATTTTGTATAATGAAATAACTTTTAGTTTCACACTAGAGCTGCATGTTCAATATTTTGTGTCGACTGTTTATCATGCAGTAAACTACTATATTTAACTTATCTCATTTAAAGCTACAAATGTTACTTATTTATGTTAGTTTCTGACATCTTAAATCGGTTTCGTTTGACAGCTTTTACTTGTCCTTCTATTCCGATAGGAATATTAATTTTATGTTTCGAATTCGAGTACTTAATGTTTATTTTGGAGTAAAAACTACAATAAGTGAACTGCTTATGTGCAATAATTCTGTTATATTTCTGTGTCACTAAACCACTATAAAAGATGGCAAGATACCGAAGATGATACACTGGAAACCGTCGAAGGGGGTAACCATCATGATTGTAATATACAATGTGGTATTACTATGTTAAGTTATGATACGCAAAAATGAGTTGAAAATACGACGGCAAGATTGTGATGTAATGAAACTGAATTTCAAATATGAATCGTTTCTATGCGTTGATAACAAGTGGCGTTAATTCATGGAGCACGAAATTTGTTCGTGGTATCAGTTCGATACGATAGTAACAGTAGTTCAATAGTATTTTATGACTGGCAGAGTGAAATAAGATTATGATTAGAATATTGATGCAAGCTTGTTCATCTTGTTGGATCATCATCATTATTTAGTAAAAAAACACAAATTTATTCGGAGTCGGTATGAAAACTGAGTTATGAACCAAGGTAAAACATAAGATTGAAGTAACGGAAATCAAAGATTTTAATTATCTTTTTCTTCTTATTATTTTTTTAACTAGGAAGCTAGTATAGATCCGACGTCTATGACAGGAACAAACGAAGTGAAAGAATGTGAGAACCAATTCAACTACCCATACATTCATACACTCATTCTTAATACTCATCAATCACTACTTTTTTTATAGTTAGGGCAAAGACTCAAGGGTGAACAGATTTTTTTTTCTTTTTATCAGCAATATGGTAGGTGCATGATGTGTGTCAACTCTTGATGTATGTAAGCTTGAGATCATGCACCGACTCCAAATGAATTTGTTTCTCCTAAACAAAGGGCAAATGCGTTATTTTGAGCTTTTTAATCAGTTTTTTTATGTGTGTAAGACAATGATTTTATGATGAACGTCTCGAGTCTAAATGGTACCATCATTCTCTCTGGTTTCCATAACAAAAGTGCATTAGCTACCAATTTGTGATTGGTATCCAATATTTATTTGTAAAGTGTTGAACACTGTGAAGCAAATTCTTATGGAGACATCAGTCTTCAAACACTCCAGTTGGAAATAAGTGATTAGCTTAGCAACCGCAATGATTATTCGCGCCGGATACTTTCACCAATCTACTGATCCCAAGCCTGCCCCATTTAAGCATAGCTCGGGGAAGTCAGCCATTACTCATCTATACTAATATTATAAAGCTGAAGAGTTTGTTTGTTTGTTGGGACGCGCTAATCTCAGAAACTAAAGGCCCGATTTGAAAAAATATTTTTACGTTGGATAGTTCATTTATCGAGGAAGGCTTTAGGCTATATAACATAAAGATAAGACTCATAAGACCACAGCAGCAATGAACAATTTTGCGAAAACGGGAGAAAGATATTCCTTTTGAGAGCTTCCGTAGAGCTGCGTACGCTGCGGAAACCGTTTAAGTTACACAAAAATCATATATGATAGGATTGTTCAACATTAAGAGTTCTATAATAAAGTCCGCGACAGCATATGTCTATCTATTATGGTTGACTTACTACAACTTTTTTATGTTAATAAATTTGTAAAAAAATAATGTATTATTTTTAGAGGTGTATCATACACAGATGTATTTATTCTGATTAAAATAAATACATTTATCATCACAAGCATTTCATTTAGAACAAAGTTGCCCTGTATATCATTTGATTTCAATAAATATCTTAGGAGCTATCACAGTTTTAACATATCTCCGCACCAAAATAATGTTCGCGGCTTGAGTACAACGTGCGCTGGCGCTAATTGCTATGGTTGCTGGCTTCTTAGTTACAATAAAACTGCGTATGTTTTGCGTTAAAATATTTTACTATTCTTATTCGAACATTATTTTCGAAGGTGTTTTATACACACGGGTATTGATAAGAGTTTGTTTGTTTGAACGCGCTAATCTCAGGAACTATTGGACCGATTTGAAAAAATATTTTTGTGTTGGATAGCTTATTTATCGAGGAAGGCTTTAGGCCACACTTTAAAAAATCACGCTGCGACGGAAGGGGAGGGAGCAAACTGAAAACGCGCGGACGAAGTCGCGGGGACCGCTAGTACCCTAATATACCAGTTGAGGGTCGCCTTTTGAGGAATGTAACGTCACAAAACTACTAGATTACGGTATAAGGAATTAAGAACGACAAGACTTTAAGGTCTGCGACACAAGTCCTATTAAGTAAGCATTAAGTAACGTTATCTGTCATTACTTCATACGAAAAGACGTTCCATATTTGAATTATTCGTCGGTTAGTGCATATCTGTCGATGGTGAAATGCCCTTGAACTAGTGGACGTAATAGATATCTAGAAATAGTAGCGTTTTTTTATAGTATTTAGGAGGCCATAAAATATTTATACTGAGTCATAAACTATTACGTACGTAGGTACAGATTACACAAAGACACACTTAATCTTACAGTAACATCGACAAGTATCAGCATATGGCGTAGTTACCTAAACAAGCTATATTTGGACTGTATCACTTGCTATAGACGATAGTTATTCAGTATGGCGCTTCTTATCCTGTATTGTATGCAAGTAACTGCCAAAGTGGCGCACTGTGGTGGTTGTAGGGTTGCAATTTAAAGCGAAGGCTGCGCCAGAGGTCTAGGGTTCGATCCCCGGGTCGGGCAAAAAAATACGTACCTGGGTTTTTCTGTCCAGAAATTCTCAGGGTAGCCCGGAAGTTGGAAGTTGGCGGTATTTCACCCCCGTGCCTCAGAAAGCACGTAAAGCCGTTGGTCCTGCGCCTTGTTTCTCTCCGGTCGTGTCAGATTGCTATCCCATCGGGTTATGTGAGTGAGAGGAATAGATAGTGCACCTATGTTTGCGCAAACTTATGCATAATAATATGTTCCGCGGATTCAGTAAGCCGTTGTGACTGGCCACAGTAGTCGAAATCGAAAATATTATTTTTATGCAAGAAAATAAGATTTAGAAAACTATCTGTTCATTCATTTAATATTAGTAGAAACAAGCTGAAAATTGGTAGAGCATAACTTGCTTTTTTATACTTAGCTTGGGATAAACGAGGTATAGCCTATATTTTCTTACCACACTTTGTATGATTTGTAATTTTCCCGCATATCTTCTAGAATCGCATGGTCTGTCCGTTCCGTCCAAGCTGCGGCCAGCGCTGGTAGTCTGATGTTGCAAAAATTTGACATTTCATTATCATAAAAAATAGCTTGCAGTATCACGAAATCTGATAAAATTAACCGTATTCATATCGCAATCTTCAAACGTACACATTTGCCACGAATCGTACCCGATACACATCCTCCCATTATTTGGGATAACCGTTATAACGGAAGATATTTTTATATTAGAGAGCTTATAGTCCTTACTGTCGAACTGATGGTTTTTACTGTCAATAAATATGCAACAATTCATCAAATTTAATTAAAGCTGTCTGACTGATTGTAAATAAAGATGAAAAAATGGCATGAAATCATAATAAAGGTTCAGAAAATAATATTATGCAATAAACCTCATCTCAGCACAAGCACACAGCAATAAAACCGGCCAAGTGCAAGTCGAACTCGCTCACTAAGGGTTCCGTGCCAAGTTTTACTCAATTAGAGATCCACTTACTTCCACTTAACCAAAACACCACAATATTTTGTTGAAAGCAAATATAACTTTGTTTTTCATAGTATTTCTATAAATAATAAAGTTACGTTTGCGGTTATTGAAAATATGCTCTATCTCAAAAACTGATAGTTCGATCTCGTTCAAACCAACATCATGTATTTTTTTCAAAATTACACTCACTTAGTTTAAAAGTTACTTGGGGTAGGACACCCATTTTACCTAGACTTTTAGAGAAAATGGTTTGAGGAACCTCATTGTCATTTTAATAGACCATAGACATGCTACACGCATAGGTTTGACAAAATATTTTTTTTGGTTTTAGTTTCGTGTATGGGAACCCCTTCTTAAATATCATTATTTTGTACTGTTTGTATGAGAATCGTAAAGCGGTTAACATGATACATTTTCCTGCCAAATTTCAATATTATAGTTTCAGAATAAAGTGGCTGTGACATACGGACGGACATACAGATAGACAGACAGACTTGACTAAACTTAAGGGGTTCCGTTATTTGCCATTTGGCTAAAAAATAAGCTTAGTGATACGGCTATGACGATACACGAGCCTTATTTTAATCTTTTTAGTTACTGATATTTTTCGAGATACCCGTGGACAAACTTTTGCACTCGTACTCGCATATATACCTTTAAATTTAAAAAAAAAAAACGGAATGAATGGCAGCAATCATGTTTCTTTTTAAATAACATGGAGTTTTGACCATAGGTTTCACCGACGGCTCCCAGCATTAGGACGTTCGCGGTGAATATTAATTTAAGGAAAAATAAAAATAATCCCTGCAACACTGGTAATAAGTAAATCAATACCTTATGACAGTTTGACATCAAATAAACAACGTTTTGCAAATAATTTATCATTGTAACTATTAAATTAAATTCCACAAGAATTCCCAGCCAATTATAGTAAAATACAAAATCGGAAAATATAAAAACACATTATCTTGACTTTCGGTACATCGTTTAATGTAGAGATCGGATAAATAAATAGATTCCATGCATGTAAGTAATAAAATTTTGCAACGTGTTTCTACGTGCAGAAGAAGCTAGATATTCAGCTTCTGTTTATGGTTTCATGATTTAAATATAATATTCAACTAGTGAATATGGTCAAAATCCCCGCAAGGTAGCGGTTTCAAACTGAGTTTATTATCGGTTTCTCACTTCATAAGATCCGAGCCCTTCATGTATTGCAGAACTATTTGAAAACAAGTTTTCAGCAGATTACAGTTGAAGAGACTTAAAAGACAGAGCAAGAACTTACAAAACCCGAAAAACGAAACCAAAACGAGCGCATAAAGATGACATGGACGCAGGAGACATGAGAAGTGCATTAAGAATGATTTATAATAGCTTTTTCAATTATTTTCAGGACTTTTTCACGAATTGCTGCAGTTGAAAGTTTGAAGAAGTGACAAAGCAACAATTGCAGTACAATAAAGAATGACAGTGTAATAATTTAATTTAAAACCACAAAATACCTTCTAATAAACGATTCTACCTCTCTAATAAACCTTATTCCCTCTAATCAATGGTTGTCTGGAAGAGATCGCTCCCAGCGACAAGACATATTCTTATGATTTCATTGAAATGTTTTTGTTTCTTGTGTCCTTATTTGTGAAATATTCTTTAATATTATTATTATTATCATTAAATGCGAATCATTCCAGAATATTTTATTTATCTTTTCTCATACGTTATGTATAGTAACAGATAGTCGCGTTTGTTACAGTACTAATAATAATAATAATAGTCCCCCTAGCCGATTTCGACTACGGTGGCCAGTCACAGCGAGTAACCGACTGCGCGGGACATATAATAGTGCACAAGTGTGTGCGCAAACACAGGTGCACTCTCTATTCCTTTTACTCTCATAGCCCGATGGGACAGCAATCTGACACGACCGGAGAGAGATCAGGCGCAGGACCAACGGCTTTACGTGCTTTCCGAGGCACGGGGGTGAAACACCGCCAACATCCAAACTCCGGGTAACCCTAAGAATTTCTGAACAGAAAAAGGTATTTATTTTTGGTCCGATCCGGGGATCGAACCCGGGACCTCTGGCGCAGCCGTTGCTTTAAATTGCGACCCTCTTGCCTCTGCGCCACCGAGGCAGTTAGTATTTATAAATCCAGACGGGGGCACAATTTTCATTATTTAGAGTTAGATGAATTCGTCGTCGCGCCGAATAGAATGCTTCATAAAATGCTTTTGTACTTAATGTTAGTTTGATAACTAATTATCACTAATTCATCGGTGCAACCTAGAACTTTTCTGTCCCAATGACTGTCCTTTGCGATATATATGTACTTTGCCCATTGCTACTTGATCTTATGAACCCTTACACACTGCGACTTATAACATTGATGCACTCGCGCGTGTTGAAAATGCGCTTCAGCTTCGGGACTCACGCAATGAACAGATTTAATTTAGCATCGATGCAGTTGGCGTTGGTATGGATGCAAACGCCAAAATTCAGTTCATAATTTGACAATTTCCAGCGTCTTCATCGCGACTGCATTGATGCTGCATCGTGACTGCATCGCTTCTAAAAATCACAGAGTGTAAAGGGTCTATAGTTTCACTGGTCTAAATCCATGGCGATCGCAGGATCACACTGAATGCAACCCGCAAACGGTTACTGTAGAAAACTGTGGTGGAGGCCTATTCTAGCTTATAGAATGATGATGGTGACGTAGAAGTATTCGCTTAGATAAAAAACCACTTAATTCAAAAGGACGGAAATGTTCATTGCGAAAATGTCATTTAAGTTAGAATGATCACCCATCCAAATGCGACGGAACCGTAAATAACTTTGGTTTCATAAAAAAATAACAAGAACTCAAGAGCTTTAGAAGCTGTTATTTATCTAGTAGTTTACCTTTTAGCTGTATTAATGAGAGCCGAATAAGGGTTGCAAATAGTGGTCGAGTGTTCTAGTAGTTATCAACTTTCTTTTAAAAATTGTTGCCTCTCATCTTGCATTATTGTCCTAAATATACTTTAAAAATATAATTTCAAGTAAAGTTGCAATATTATAGATTGTTTTATCAGCTACATTACTAATTACTTCGTAAGTGCCTTAAAATTTGAGGTAATGCAGGTAAGAAAGTACGTTAATTAAGAAGTAAATACGACGTAATTAAAAATATCAATTACGGGGTTAAATTAGGGAAGTCCGACGGGATTTCCTATTTTCTTATTATTCAACCCTTAACACAATTTGTTGTATACATCATTGGAATTGTTATCAGGCTTTTGAAAATGATAATTAAAAATACTGCGTTTATTTTAACCTTGTAACCGCACAAATGCAACAACTGGGCCACGAGTATTAAATAAAATAATTTCTAGTTGCATCTTTTTTCGACGATAATGAAAATGACATTAGAAAATTGTGCTTGCGAGATTAACATTTGTGAAAATTGCAAGTCCCGACGAATGTAGTTATCGTCGAAAATAGATAAAATTAGCCGTATTCAAATACACATCCTAAGTAAAGGAAATGTATGAAAATTATTTAAAAGCATCATAATCTGTTAAAAAGCATGTCTCTAGAAGTTAGTTCCTAGAAGTATCCGCAAGAGGCTCTTTACATTCGAAAACAATAGTACACCATATCCGGGACTTAAACACTTGAATAAAGGTAAAAAATACATAGAAAAATCTTTTGATTTTTTTCTAACATAATTCTAGCATAATTTTCGATTTTTCTGCTAAGATGAGCTTTTACAGATTTTCATTACCCTCGATAGCGTTATCGTCAACATCTGTCAAAATTAGTGTGTCGAGTCTTGCAATTTTGCGTTGTCGGCGTATCGACTGTCAAAACACCGTGTCGAGTCTCGCAATTCACGAGTTACTCGAGTTAGCATACGTCAATTCGCGTCGAAACTACCACGCCAGGATCTAAAAATGGAATGGAAGGATCTAAAAATCCGTTACAAATGGGGCCAATAATAGAACTTAACCCTAAGCAGAGCAAGGATCGTACAAATGACGTCGATTCTTCTGCGAGCTCATAGAAATAACGTCTTCGTTAGATTCAATTCTCGGTCGACGAGCAGTGATTTGTCTTTTTGTCTTATTAGTACGACGCTACAATGAACCGTGGAATTTCAATGTAGTAGTAATAATCTAATAGTACTTCTCTTATCCTAATAGTCTTCTCATTTTCGAGAAATTATCGACAAACATACACACATACAAAAATAACAATTTAGCCCGTGAATTTAGCACACACGTTTGGAAACAATACTAGATCAACATACTCTAATATCATTTAACTTCAACGATATCTCATTCATACACATTGAATTGATTACCTCATTTTTTGAAGGCGGTAAAAATAAACTAAAGATAAAACTAAAAACTGTCGTTTTGTTCTGATAATGTTATTGGTAAAGAACTAAATTGTTATATTAGAGGTTACGCACAGGTTACATGTGCTGGGGACATCAGGTTACCTACTTTTGTTGCAATCTAGCCCTTATTAAAACTGCATAAGATACCACAGTGGTTTACCTTTACGTGCCGTTAACTGTACCTACGAATGTAAATATGATAACACAGTTAATTCGTTGCGGCTTATTATTGTCAATGACGATTGCCATCGTAAAATATTAGATGGATGCATGCATGAAATATTTACAATCTAACCAATTTTCGCTACAAATATAAAACGTTAGCAAACTTGAGGTAAGTTAATTTTTAACTCATAAAAAGTAAGGTCGTAACGGCGTTTTGTATTTTATGGGCAATATGTTAGATTCAGAAAGAGAGCATTCTTTTTTAATATGAGTTGATTAGCAAAACTAATTTGGGTAATATAAAAACGAGAATCAGAATAAATCTTAAGATGAGGTCATAAAAACCTTAGCACATTCTTTTTATTTTTATATTTACTTTTTGAACCTTTCTATTATGAAATATTTTTTCTAGACAGTATGTGGATAGTATGTGGAGGTACTTGAGAAAAATAACTTGCAATTATAGAATTTATTATAATAATTTACTGTCAACAACAAATGGCTAACTATTATTTTAATTGCTCTGTTTATTTACTAAACAGCAGTCAGATCTGCAGTTAACAGCTTACATTCAGTGTTTGTGCAAATCAACATGTGTGTTCAAAGTGATCTCATTAAAAATGTACTTGCTATCGTGGCAAAAGGGCTAAACATTAATAAATGGCGATATGAAATCAAAAAAACTTCTGAAAATATTATTAGCTATGCCTCAAACATCGTTCCCGTGGCATTGAAAGATGAGTCGGGTGACGTGACGATTCATATAATAATTAAATCAGAGCCAAATGCGCTTAGTCCAGAATACGAATCGATAGTCAAAGGAGCTTATAAAAGGGAAGTTTATTTCTACTCAACAATAGTTCCGCTTTTCGAGGACCATATGAAAATATCAGGTTTCTTTCCTGAGTGCTATTACGCTGAATTGTATAAAACAAGGAGAGTGCTAGTATTAGAAAATATGTCAGAAGAAGGATTTCAGAGACATGCAGATGGGAGATTTTTGGATCTAGAACACTTGACTTTGATACTAGAAGCTGTAGCTCAACTTCATTCTTTTTCGCTTGTGTTAAAGGCAAAAAACATTAAACCAGAAAATGACCAAGTTATGACACCATTTTCGATGGCCAATGAACCAGTGTATGCCAACAGTTTGAAGAAATGTTTTAAGCAGTATGGAGTTGATATATTCGAAGGCACGCCACATGAGGAATTGTTCAAATCAATTTACGCTACAATGAATGACATGGATCAGTTCTTAGACCACTGTGTAACAAATGCACATGCTTTGGTGTATGGACATGGAGACATGTGGAAAGAAAACTTGTTATTCAAATACTCCGTAAGTATTTTTGTATACTCGATCAGACCTTTTTGTGCCACCCAACCACTTTTGAACGAAAATCGCTTGCACACACGACACAAAAACGGACGTCAATTTAAATGAGGCGAAAGCGATTTGGGCTCATAAGTTGGTAAGGCGGTGGTGACCACGATAGGTGGTACCCATTTTTCTGACCCAATTAAAATATTTATTTACATCAACTTTCTTGCACTGTTAATGGAACAAAATTGGCGGACATAATGCCTTAGGCATTCTCTACCAGTCAACCGCCTGGGAAATGCAGAGAATTAAATCAGTGGCGGAATATTTAAAAGTACTGAGAGGGACAAAAATTTAAAATGTATTAATTTAAACATACATACTAGAATTACATAGACAGATAAACAAAATTATATGTAAATATATAAGCATAGGATTAATGAACTTACATAGAATACATAATATTTAATTTAAAAAAAAAACTACAGATAGGGAAGTGAAGATATTGATGACATCTATTAAAATTACTATATTCCATATACAAAAAAAAACAATAAATTGTTTTTTTTTTCAGGAAAATAAACCCGCAAAGGTGTGTCTTCTGGACTATCAAATGAGTCATCTCGTGAGCCCAGCCTATTACGTGTTATTTCTTTTAATGAATAGCATTGATTCTACCTTTAGAAGAAATAATTACAACACCCTCTTGTCAACCTACTACAAGGCTTTAGAACACTCCCTACTAGCCTACGAGTTAGATTCTAATCTTTTATATTCCAAACAAAACTTTAATGATGATCTAAAATTAGTTTTCCCAATATGTTTTAGTATAACCGTTTTTTCATTCGCCTTATGGCTGGGTTTGAACAACTTAACAACTCTATTAGATTCTGTGAATAGTAGCAGAAATAAAATAACCGATACGGAAAATCTTGAGTTGTTTAAGGAGATAATTGGAAATATTATTACAGATTTCAAACATTTTGGGGTTATTTATTAATGTAAGTGATTTCATTGTAGATATAGGCCTGTATTATTAGCAGCTTTATTTTCTTTACTTTTGTGTCTGCCTTTAATTGTTGTTTTCCACTTTCTGAAATTTTCTGTATTAAAATATAAGTATAGCTTTTTTTCAAATTGCTACTTATATAGTGTTTGTTTTTGTGTTTTTCTTCTAATTAAATAAAGTCTTTCTACAATGTTATTAATGTTACCTTTTAGTTTTCAGTTTTGGCGATCTTTCATTGAATCCTTAAATACAGAGTTGGTTGTCCTTATGATGTTTGACCCCGATTTAAATAAATGTAATATAATATCTTTATTGATTTCTTTACTAGTTTTGCGATCAGTATAGTCAACAAAAAATATTCGCAAACTAAATTACAATACGCATGAATGTTTTTATTCGCACGCATTGTACCTGGATTCACCCTTAATTTGCCGATGTAGTCGAAGTACGGTTGGAAGGGCACGATGCGACGGCACCGTCAGTAAAAGTCCGAAGTGCGAAGAAAGCTATTCATTTGCCACGGGGACACACATCACGAGGTCATAATCCATAAACCCGTCTTATAAGTGTGTTAATAAATAATATATAATAACTGCTCGGTGGCGCAGCGGTAGGAGGGTCGCACTTTAAAGCGACGGCTGCGCCAGAGGTCCCGGGTTCGATCCCCGGGTCGGGCCAAAAATATATACCTGAGTTTTTCTGATCAGAAATTCTTAGGGTAGCCCGGAGTTTGGAAGTTGGCGGTGTTTCACCCCCGTGCCTCGGAAAAGCACGTAAAGCCGTTGGTCCAGCTCCTGAACTTTCTCCGGTCGTGTCAGATTGCTGTCCCATCGGGCTATGAGAGTGAAAGGAATAGAGAGTGCACCTGTGTGTGCGCACACATGCCTGCACTATAATATGTCCCGCGCAGTCGGTTAGTCGTTGTGACTGGACATTGTAGTCGAAATCGGCTAGAAGGACTATTATTAATAAATATTTCATACCATGAATTAATTTCGTACACGTAATACTTACGTTAACAAATCAAAATAACATCGCAAAACCAAACACGTGTTAGCATGACCGAACCATCAGCAGACAATTCCCGTGATACATGTAGATATTCATAGAATGCTAACGCATTTTATGTCACTTCGGAAAAGGTTATAACGAAATGATAATCCAATTTGCGATCTTCGCCATTACATTTTGCACATTTTATTTTCCATTCCGGAGGTTACCAATGAGATTTTGGATAGGGATGTGTCAGATATACTGTAAGTGTTCTCCTTTAATTTGATGACCGATTCCTGGAGTACACCCATTATCAAGACACTAACTACCATGGCCCACGTGGAAGTTTCACAAATGACTCCGCAGGTGGGTAGCTAATATGTTCAGGTGGGGTTTTTCTGAGGGGAACAATCTATCCTGCTTCCGATGCTACGCTACACAAGACATGGCTAACCTTTTGGCTTACCCTGTCTGCTCAAATAAACTAATTAATTAGCGAGGAAATAACGTAGATTCATTTTACTACCCAAACACCGTGAATCCTTAGCTATACCAGCAACAGCTGCAGAATTACCTAAACAGTTTAACGTACAACTTATAACACTTTTTAGGTTCCGCTCCTAGAGATAAAAACGAGATCCTTACTAAGTTTTCGCTGTTTGTCCATACGACTGTCTGTCACCAGGCTGTATCTCAAGAACCACGTTTTTTTGTTGAAATTATCACAATATGTACTTTTGTTGCTGCTATAACAACAAGTCCTAAGAACAAAATAAAATAAATAATGGTTTAGAATGATTTAAACACTCACAGTGTCATATTTTGTAATCATAAAGATGAAATAAAGAAACCAAAAAAAAAAAATTGGTAGAGCGTTTGGTCGGGTTAGCCAGTAAGTTGCTGGTTCGTGTCCCGCCGTGATAATTTAAAATACTTTTAAAATATTAATTTATGTCGTTTTACTAGTTAATGTTACGGAACCCTTCGTGAGCGAGGACGACTAGAACTTGGCAGGATTTTATTTGTAACTCCAACCAACATGTCAAGTATTCTCTGCGACACTCTAGCTGTCTAGAATATGCTCTCTTATTAAAATCTGGCACATACATTTTTGCTGGAATTACAGAATACACAATCAAGCATGGCACAACACTAATTTTGGAATGATACCGGTTCGGGGAATCGCCGCGATGTGGAATGTTTATTTTTACTTTGCATACTATTTAAATCTGGCACCCTTCTCAGTGATACGTTTATTAATTGATTGAACGGCTTAGCATATTTTGACAGCGATATCAATTTATATAAATTGGTATTGTTTAGTGTCTGGTACTTGTTTTATTTTTATTTTAGATAATTACATTTTTATGTGAATTCTGCCTTTGTTGTAGAAACAAAAATTGATTCATAATTTTAAAAATCTTTACCAGCATAATTTTTGGTTACTTTTCATGTTAGTAACGGAGGGATGATTATTTTTTCTCTTGTCAAACCCATCGTGTCTTTTTGGATAAAGTTGCCGTTTTCCGCAAATTTTTGTTAGAGTCTATTGTCCCCCACCCTCTACCACCTAAAAAGTACCTAGGTAGACACGTGAAAAAAAATCACAGCACTGGTATGTTAGGGTCCTTAGACTATTAGGTGTATAAAATGATGAAAGCGGACTGTAAATTCATAGGTTTATTGCTAGTAAATGTGTCGCGCCTATATGCAAGGAACGCATCCGGTGCCGCTGAAGATAGTGAGAGTAAGTGGCCGACGGAGCACCGTCGTAACTGTGCTCGCGCCGCTGGTGCGCACGACGAGGGCCGAAGAGTCCCGATGTTTCACGATGCCAACAGGTATGATGTACTAAATATGATTAATTCAGAAATAAGTAAACAAATTACAGAGAGCAAAATAATTTTCATGGATATTAAACTAAAACTGGAGTCCAATATTGTTTTCGATTGTCTCTTTTAGCTGTAAAAACCGAAATTGTGAGCTAACGCCACTGCAAAATGCAACTGGTTATGTCTCTTTATCATAATTTCGGATATTTTGTGATTTTCAGGGAATCGAAATCTGGCAATCTGAATCTGTTTTTACATTCACAGTAGATACGAAATCCTTCGTGCGCGAGTCTGATTCGCACTTGTTGTGCTTTCATTGTGATCATTTGTGATATTCTATAGGAGGAGTAGGCACCTGTGCACAGGGGCAGATTTAAACATGTTGATTTCTGATCGCAGCTTTATTTTGCTGCAATTCGACTGTAATATTGGCAACACTGGCTGTGACAAACGTCAAATAAAAAAACACGCGTGTTTTACTGTCAAAAAACCAAAATTCACTAAAAAGTCTAAAATAAACTTTTGACCCTCGAAAGGAAAGGAAGCCATTTTAGGCAAACAATTTCTTTTTATAGTCGGTGCCATCACTTTGAACATCGATCGGTGCATCAACTATCACAGCACTGACTCCAAAAAGAATTTGTTTGCCTAAAATGGCTTCCTTTCCTTTCGAGGGTCATAATTACTGAACTCCTAAGCGTTAAGGATTTCCACCATCAGCTCAGCTCCACAAAATGTTGACCATCAGACGTAACAACACGTCAACATTAAGATTCTAGTAGAAAGGACTATATCCTTTAGAAGCTTGACGCGGCGAAAAAAAAAGGGCCATGTAGCATGATCGATTACGTCACCCGCTGCGCGCCGAGCCCGGGTCGTAAACATGCCGTTTTTACGACTTGTTTACAGAAGTGGGTCGGCTCAAGTGATGATTTAATTGTAGCTAATGAATGAAGCTTTTAAACAGTGTCGAGTTTGTTGTGTTTCATTCTACCTGAATAAGCATATTGAGCTGTGAATGTCAAAATCGTACCGCAATGATCATACTTCTGCCTTTAGATATTTTTATTTTGAAAAGTAGATCGATGACGTGTTATTTTTAATGTTTTAAAAGGAAGATTGGTTCAATTTACGTAAGAGAAATAAATAAAACGAGGCATTTCCGTATATTTTTTATCAATTTAGGCCTTTTAAAAATATCATAAAATTTTAGGATCGACGGAAGTTTCTAGCCGTATCAAAAAAAAACATAGTTATACTAGCTATAAGAATCAAGTAAAAATATTGATATGGTTTAATAGCTACATTCTTAGAGTAACCACATTTGTCAATTCAAAGTAGATTAAATAAACCAATGTCGAGAAATAAGTAAAACACTGAAGGAATACTACTTTCCACAATATTATTCTGAGTTTCTAATGTGTTTTATGAATAAACCTTAGTGATAGTTACTTGGAATATATACTATTGTTTTCTACAAGAAAAGCTTATTACAATGATATATAATAGTTTGATATAAATCAAAACTATTAACAAGTTCAACACAAATTAACACAAATGTCGTAATTTAATTTAAGTGTATCGGCCATTTTTTTGCCGCCAAAATTGCACTCGAATTGTATTATCACTTAAAATGTAGCTTTATCTTTTAATATCTGAACAGTTTAATGGTTTTAATGGTATCTTGACTAATTAACCTTTCTTGTAATACACTGTTTATCTCATAATATGCTATAGTTGTGCTAGAATAACCATTTGTATTTCGATGATTTCCCAAAACCGAGTGAATTGCTTGGAAAAAACGTAAAAAAATCAAGTAACCACATGGGTACGAAGAGAAATACTATTCCACCGCATTATTTATCATATTAACTACGTAAAAACACTAACATACCTGTAAAAAGTGAATAAACATAATAAATAATGAATTTTATAAGTTCATAGTTATGACAACAAACACGGCAAAGTTGGCACAGACCACGCACAGATTTTAATATTTTTTGTGAGGTTGCCTATGGCAAGTTTCGGCTTTGGACCACTGTAAATTAAGACATAGAATATACCGTAACGTTAAAATTACCGAGTGATTGAATGAATGCAATGGAACACGACGAAATCTTAGTTTAAAAAAATAAAAACGCAAAAGGGACATTTGTCCCGTTGAGCCTACGACTGCATGTAAAAAAACGGGAGTTTGCTGCCGTTCAAGCTTCTAGCGGATATGTGCCTTCAAAATTTGAGGGTTTCCCTCAATTACACCAAGATCCTATTATCAGATCCTAAATTGGCAAAAATGGAACCAACTAGAAATTATACCCTCTAGCTAGACGAAAAAAATTTCCGAATCGGTCGACAATTGACTGAGATATGAGGTAACATAGATACAAAAAAAACATACAGTCGAATTGATAACCTCCTCCTTTTTTAAAGTCGGTTATAAAGAGTTATAAACTGTCGTCGTATGTTCCGGCGAGGTAAAAATAAAAAAAATATTGTAAGGGATTTAAAATCACATAAGTAAAGGTTTCTAACTATTTTCTTCTCAAAATTGTGTAGTATTTATAAGTTTATAATTCACTTAGAAGTTCCTAATTATCAGTTATTTCACTTTTTTTTCCAAATTTTTATATACCAAGTGTCCATGGGGTAGATTTGATCAAAGTAAATAGGACAGATTTAAATGGGACGTTGTGATATTGAAGTTTGATAATAAGTTTATTTTATGTTTAATAATAAAGTTATACTCTAGTTATGATTATTAGTTTTAAGAGAAAGTTAAACGCAATTAAAAATAATAATTTCCACTAGCGGACCCAGCGAACTTTGCTTCGCCCCTAGCACCGTCCCGCCCCGGGCCCGTCTCGCCCAGCCTCGTAATTTTAAAAGTAAAGAAAAACACTATAATTGATCAGTTATCGAGCGGGATGAAAAATGATCAAATTACTAAATTGGCTATAAAAAAATAGGGGTTGGTGATAAATAAGTAAAAACTTAATGTTGTATGTATTTTTTTATGCCACATTATAAAAAAAAATAAAAACAAAAAATTTCGACCATTTTTTTTTTAAAATAATTCAGACCTACTGAATACGCATATAAAATTTGGTAAGAATCGGTAAAGCTGTTTCTGAGGAGTACGGGAACAAACATTGTGACACGAGAATTTTATATATATAAGATTTTGTTAATACAATGCAAGATTTAACTTCAAAGGTTTAGTTGAAATTTATTGTATATTTAAATGACTATAAATATCACTATAATAAAGATACATTTTACTCTATCCTCCCCCAAAAAAAAAATTTGGTCAATGTACTTTGTATCATTAAGCTGATGATTAAAGAAAAGAATAACTCAAAGAGTCTTATACAAAGCACAATAGAAATAAGAATTGTGTTCGTGAGCTTTAAACTAAAGATAAAGCAGAAGGCATCCTACAGATACTGTCGTTGCTATTTTTTTTTACACCACAGGCTATGAAAGTCAGCTATTGAATATTTTTTTTAAAATTATTTGCAAAACATGTATTTTTTTTTAGTTTTCGTACCATTTCCAAACTAAAAGGGACATTGCTTTAGATGACTCAAGCATTTGTGAGGGTTACAAAAAAAACAGGACTCAAAAAAGTCATCATTTGTAAAAATGGCATAAATTATATTAAACGAGTACAAAAATTCCGAAATAAAATTAAAAATATTCATAGCTTGAAAATGGTGAGACTTTTACCTGAATTTTTTTTTGCCGTATAATAGGCCTTAATGTGACCTGTCCCCTGTTACAGGATTATCCTTCATTTTTTGGACACCCTGTATATATATATATATATATATATATATATATACAGTCTTGCCATAAATATTATCACAAAGAAAAAAAATGCAAATTATATTTATTTTTACATTAATTCTATTCGCTGCAATACAGTCCTTTAAACGTTGAGGCCAGTTATCAATAGAAGCACGCACTTTTTCCATGGGAAAATTCTTCACTGCCAGCCAATTGTATAGATTGTTTAAGGGACTCCAAATTATCATGTCGTTTAAAGCAAGCCGTAGGTACTCTCTAAAACTGACCATAAATCATAAACCAGCGGATTAAGATCAGGACTAGACCACGGCCAGTCTTCAGCTCTGATGATGTCCGAAACGTTCGCTTCTAACCCAGACTGCGTGGACCGAGCTTTATGACCTTATGGTGTTGTTAAGGGGCTTAACTACCTTCTCAAGAATGGTATCTTAATACACTTGTACCGATGTTTTGATACCTTTTTCACAAAAATATAGCTCAGTCACTCCTTCATAGCTAACACCCCACCAAACCATCACTGAAGTCGGGTAATGCTCACGTTGCACTCTGCCAACTAATTGGAAAGCTTCCTTAGAGGTTTGAGCATAAAAACGGTCATTTTGTTTGTTTAAATGTTGCTCAATTGTAAAGATTTTCTCATCCGTAAGCAAAATTTTTCTGTGACCTCCCTTTGCGTACCGCTTCAGTAGTTTTTTCGATTTGACCACCCTATTCTTTTTAAATTATTAGTTAAAAAATGACCATTGCGTCTCTTATAGGCTGCAAGTTCTAAATCATCTTTTAAAATACGCGACATGGTTCTTCAACTCCCGAGATAAAATCTTTTGCTTTCGGACAGGATTTCTGCGAATTCTTTCCCTTACTGCTTAGACCACCTTTTTGGTACGAATACTACGTGGACAGTCAGATCTTTTTCTGTCACAAACAGAGGAGGTCTCATTGTACCTATTGATAGCCCGGTACACAAACATTTGACTAATACCAAGCGTATGGAGAGTTTTAAAAATTGCATTTGGCTCCATACCAACTTTGTGTAATGCAATCACAGCGATTCGGTTCGCTTTATCACCCCACTCCATTTTAATATCGCAAAATATTATAAAATGTATTGGCGCCAAAATTAGAAAACACAATGAGCAATCGTATAAAAATGACAGATTCCAAATTCAAATGTAATATCTTTCTTATTTTTAATTGTAACAGTATTTATGGCCAGACTGTGTATAACTTTACGGTTTATAACTCATTAAATGGAATAGATTATAGAGGCTATGTTTGCAATTATCAACTAACCAAAAGAGGGGCAAATGAAATCGGGACTTGTCTTTTAAATTTCATTGAAAATTTAAGCAATAAAGGCATAAAGAATTTCATTTTTTTATTGTGATGGCTGTGCTGGCCAGAATAAAAATAGAATTATCATTGCTCTTTATTTATATTTGGCCAAAAAGTATAGAGTTTTCATAATTCATAGATATTTTGATACTGGCCATAGCCAGTCCGAAGGAGATTCTATGTATTCTCTTACTGAAAGAGCAAAAAATAATCATACAATGTTTACTCCTGATAATCATTAATGCCAAGATCAACGGTGAAAAATACCAGCTAATGGAAATGGAACAACACAATTTCTATGATTTAAAGGGGATGATGGGCAAACGATACTGGTTACGAGCAGACCAAACTAATGAAAAAGTTATTTGGTCAAAGGTTCACGAACTTAAAATCACTGCAGATCATCCAGATGTTACCTATTTCAAGGACAACTTTGACGATGGGTATATTTCATTAAATACTGCACCAACCACTAGATCCTCAAGAGGGAGGTGCAAAAAGACACCGATAACTGAAGTTATAGGAAATGATTTGACAAATCTTTACAGAGAGCCTTACCAAAACCACTTTATGATGATTTGATGAGTCTGAGATTGTGATTTTAAAAGCGTTTTAAATATAAATAATAATTATTCTAATAACTCAATAGGCTGATATTTTAGGCGATAACATTTACGTAATAAAATTGTGAATATGTGAAATTAAATTGGTAGTATTTAAAGTCAATTACACAATGTTATTGACTTCTCCCAGTTTCAAGGGAATTTTTGCCAATTAATATAATTATTTTAATCAAATCATGCTTCCAAAACTAGTGCCTAATTTAAAAAGGTTTTATTAGTGGTGATATTATAAAAATAAAAATTATAAAATACTGCCTAAATTAGTAAATAATAATAAAATATTTAACATTGTGGTCAGTTTGAAATGATAGTTACATAAAAATATAATTCATTGATAGGATTCCAAAATAGCGTTTATTGGATAATACTCCTAAAATAGTATAACAAAATTACCCTGAAAAAGGTGGTAATAGGCTGATACGCTCACGAATAAAAATGGAAATGGCGTTGTATTATTGACTTACATCCCGGGCTATTACTGGAGGGTCTATTTATAAAGCAGTTAATGGTGTTGCGGTTAGAACGGCAACGTAAAAAAATGTATTATACATTTTTATCATCATCTCTTCCATTATTTATGTAATACATATATTTATATAAGGGATTCGTAGGTAGCAAAAATACCTTTCGATTGAGATATTAAACGCCTATTTTGAATGACTGTACAATAAAATATAAATAAATTAGCTTCAATTGTTTCTCCTGCAAAATTGTTTTTTTGATATAACCGCTTTATTGCTCGGGGCCAGCGAATATGACAATGAACCTGAGTCAAAATGCTTGTTTCAAGAATATTTCCCTTTCAAAAATAAGCTTAGATAGTGCGATGAAAACAATTTATTGTTTCTTAAACAACGCAACTGTATTTATAGTCTTAAGTTGTTGAAACTCAAGTTGGTAGGAAGCTGACTACCACCGAAACGAGAACGTGAAAGTTTGTAGTTATGAGAATAAATTGATGTTTAGGTAGTCAAAGTTGTAAGTAAAGTAAGCTTAGCGACAAATGGGCAAGACGGAAACCGAACCAACTTCTTGCTAAACCAGGCGACACAGTCTCGATCTGGGCCCCAATTCTCATGCATTCGTTTTTTTTTTAATCGGGGTCACGATTTCTATGCATTTTGATTTCTTATATGCAGTAGTTTTTTTACGTGTGGGTATATATACTTGTTTTTTTTACAAACCGGGCAAAGTTATACGGAAAAAGTACGGTTGATGTGAGCATCGGGATCAAGAGTTTTAAACTTGCAGTTGTAAATAAACACTAAACAATCATTGATCAAATACTCTTATTGAAGACGTCGTCAATGTCAACTAACAATCCGAGAAAAAGTATTGCTACATTATTTATCTTTAGTACGTAGATCAATCAGACCGACACAAGACCTATTACCTACTTATCTTGTTGAATTATGAAGATATAACAGTTCATAATTACACCAAATGTTTATTAAACATACGTACACATAACTCGTAATGATAGAATCAATCTGGCTAATGAGTGCGATATGTGTTCAATTATGTAAATAACAGATAACATGAACCATTAAATGCTATTTGATGAGTAAACCAGTTATTTTATTCGAAGCAACTGATAGGCCTGGAAAATTCAGGATCGGAAACTTTTTGCAACATGTTACTTATTTCTCAAATACATTTTACATTGTATGATAACGAGATATAAAGGCGTTTTAACTGCCTCGGTGGCGCAGGGGCTCGCACTTTAAAGACTGCGCCAGAGGTCCCGGGTTCGATCCTTGGGTCGGGCCAAAAATACATACCTGAGTTTTTCTGTTCAGATATTCTTAGGGTAGCCCGGAGTTTGGAAAGAAGAGTTTGGTTTTTGCTGTCCCATCGGGCTATGAGAGTGAAAGGAATAGAGAGTGCACCTGTGTTTACACACTTGTGCACTATTATATGTCCCGCGCAGTCGGCCGTTGTGACTGGCAACCGCAGTCGTAATCGCCTGGGGGGGACTATTAACTATTATAAAGGCGTTGTTAAAGCTTACATCGTTATCAACTTTAAAAATATTAAATATGTATACATAACATTCAAATTTTACTGCTTAAACATTGTTAGTTACTATCTATTACACGGTGATATACCCCAAATGCTTAAAATCAGTTATCAAACTTTCGACCGCCTTTTCCAATTGTTCTTCCTTTGATTTCCGCTCTTCCTTAGCAATATTCTTCGTAGTCCTAAGGGCCATACTAGCGGAGCCCTCAAGCCCATGCCACATTATTAGAGACATCAATGTTACGAGAAAACAATAGGGAAACACAATTTTCAAGTCGTGGTGGAAATCATTTTCAGAATATACTATGTTTAGATCCAGATTGTTTTCGTGTAGACATTTTTGCAGTTCGATGTAGTAGGTCTCTAAAAATGAGTGTAAATTTTGAAGTCTCGTGCTGCTGTCGACTGCAGTCATAATAAGATATATAACGTCATGGGCCAGGCTCATTAGGCGAGAGATTTGGAAATCAACCAGGCATGCTCTTATTGGCTTGTTGTCCTGTAATATAAAGTTATGAATCGTTTTAAATAATGTATGTCTTAATAGGCAGTAGGCTACTAGCGCGGTCATAGGTGGAAGATGTATGCGAATGTTTCGAATAAGCATTCCCTGACCAAACAGCAGGATTACCAGAATAAAGAGGGGAGTCTAGTGGAATGGGCTTCTTTATTATAATATTCGGTGCCAATCCTGTGACATGTTGAGTAAATGTCGCCATCAAATAAGCAACAGTAATAGCACAATAGCAGACCTATCAGTACTGGCAGAAGGCTGAAGATAAAGTTTATCAGGAAAAGTTTTTGACTCAATAGACATAAGAGGAGAGGCAATAAGAGACCTTCGGTGCTTAATCTGACAACTCCACCTACAAGAGCCTAGCTTTTAAATGCTATGATAATAATGATGTCTTAAAAAATTAAATGTGAAAAGTAGCTGTTAGAATCAATAATCAATTACCATGTATTCAAATAAAATATTTGCTTTCCACAAATCACCATGTCCATAAACTAATCGTTTGGCTTTTAGTGCACTTTCATCCATGTGACGGGCAAAATTATCTAGGAGTTTCACCATATAGTTGCCATATTTCATATTTTCGAAGACATTTTTATGGTTATCCACACACCATTTCTGTAACGAAATGTAGCATTCTGGATCGTTACTCAAGATTGATCGGATGACGTAATCGTTATTTGGTTTCATGTTATTTTCGCTTGCAATCATTGACAACGCATGATACTGAGCGATAGCTCTCAGCGACACATTAATGTAGTCAGCATCCAAATATTTGCCACCGTGGTCAACGAATCCCAAATATTTCATGTCATTCAGCACTAAAACCTGGTGGCTTGGGGTCAAATCCACGAAGTAGCACTTCGGGAATAGCTTATTGTAGCTTGTTCCAGTATTCATACTTCTAAAGATGGTAAATACCTCGGTATACATATACACTTCCCGTCTATAGACTTCACTCAGAAAATCGTCAAGACCTGGACTTCGAGGAGCTACTTTTATAACTAGATGTACAACTTTTCCGGTAGTATCATCCACAAACTGCACTGAATTAAGAGAGCCTTAATAGTTAATAGTATCTCCGGTGGGAAAATTCAGGTCTAAATGCCATTTCTTAATGCCTAGTTTCATTGCAACGCATTTTAAAATCTTCTTTATTTTATCTTCGTCTGAGTTCATGGCTTTTAACAACAAGAATCACTTATAGTAAAGTTTCAAAATGAGAGGATATTAACTAAAGATATTTTGTACTAATAAACATACTTAATTTCTAGAAATGTGCAGAAAAATGCACTTGCAGATTGATAGAGAATACGCTGCACAGTTAACTGCTATTTATAAAATACCTCTAATATAATAAAGGGTATTCACACACATTTAATAAATATGTTTGTTTGTTGTGAGAGAAATAACATGCAGTTCAGTTATTAAAAATGTTTTTCTTAACCTACATGCATAAGGGGAAACCCTGGAGCTAGCTCTATTGTTAAATAATTAAATCAATTTAATTTATAGTAATTACTGTTAGACTTTATTGAACTTTGATTAATTAGTGATCCATTAAATATGAATACACTGAACATGGTGTATAATTTAACGTCTAATGAAACGACGCGATCTTTTTGAATATAATTTAAATGAGGGATGAATCTATTCTAGCTGAGGATCATTCATTTAATTTAAATTATAACTATGGGTATTCTGCCAGGTTGGGACACATATTTACCGAACACTTGGATTATATGCATATATTTGGCATTGTTTTATTTTCTGGAGATTGATCCTTTTTAACCGACTTCAAAAAAGGAGGAGGTTATCAATTCGACTGTATGTTTTTTTTTTATCTTTTTTTTTGTATGTATGTTACCTCATATCTCAGTCGTTTGTCGACCGAATCGAAATTTTTTTTCACCTACTTAGAAGGTATACCTTATAGTTGGTCCCATTTTTTCCATTTTGGGATCTGATGATGGGATCTTGGTGTATTTGAGGGAAACCCTCAAATTTTAAAGGCACGTATAGTGTTTCTTTACTAGAATCTTAATGTTGACGTGTTGTTACGTCTGATAGTTAACATTTTGTGAGGCTGAGCTAATGGTGGAACTTCTTAACGCCTAGGAGTTCAGTAATTATAATGACGAAACTTATGATAGGTAATTTGTAGCTTCGTAAAAAATAGAATCATAAGGTGCAACTCCCCCCCCCCCCCCTCTTATGTAATCACTAAAAATAAAGAAATAAAATAAACTTTAAAAAAAAGTAAAAACCGACTTCAAAACCAAAATGCACTAAAAAGTCTTAAATAAACTCTTCACCATTGAAAGGAAAGGAATCCGTTTTAGGCAAACAATTTCTTTTTGGAGTCGGTGCCATCACTTTGACCATCAAGCATCAACTATCACAGCACCGACTCCAAAAAGAAATTGTTTGCCTAAAACGGATTCCTTTCCTTTCAATGGTGAAGAGTTTATTTAAGACTTTTTAGTGCATTTTGGTTTTGAAGTCGGTTTTTACTTTTTTTTAAAGTTTTTTAATTAAACTTACATGTTTGAGTCACTTTCAACGTGACTCTATTCCCTTAAAAAAACAGTATTATGCGTAATAAAAATTTGATTGACAAAATTAAAAGTAACATCATTCAAAAAGTGAAGGTACAGTTTTCAAATTGGTCACATAATTTGGGTCTAGGTTTGGTACTATATTTTTTTAAATAAAGGGTAAAGGTTTTGAGCTTCCATTAAATAAAAAAAGATTGATCGCAATTTGACGCTTCTTACAGTATATGAGATGACGTAACCGAGTCATAAACATTGATTTTAAAACCTTTTATTAATGCTTGTAATGAATCCTAGGGTCATAGCAAACAGTTAGGGTCCCATTCGCACTACTTAGAAATTGTTTTAGTTTCTGCTCCCGCGCTACTTAATCTGTGCATTAAATATGCACGGACGACGATTCCAGACGAGGGTAAGCAACTTTTGGGAGAGTTCGGGGATACTTGCTTGCAAAAGTTATGAAAAAGAACAAAGTTAGCTCTGTATTGTCATAAAGTATTATACATACTGTAATCTCTATTTATGTATATCAAAATCAATCCATATTTCCGTTGGTCACTGCATCACACGTGAACGGCTGGACTGATTTCGCTAATACTTTTTTGTTGTGTTTTTTATCGTCAGAAGAAGGCAATTTTATGGAAGGAAAAAATGAAAATTGAGGTGTTAGACCGATTTTCATGATTTTTACTTTGTTAGTGTTAGATTCGTCATTGTCCGAAGTAAGATAATAATTATTAAAATTACGGAGTCGGGCGGGGCGTAGCCGGGGGCGAAACAAAGTTCGCTGGCTCCACCAGTTAAATAATAATAATAAAAACTGACAGCTAAAGTATTCTAAAACTGTAAGGGGAATAACAAAAAGTGATGCATGCACATGCTTATCAAGTTTGTAAATATTTTTGGCAATATGTTGCTTAATAATTTTACATTACATTTTTATTAATAAGCTTAACCTTTTAATTATTTACTTCTTACTTAGTTTTCAACTGATCTCTAGGAGATAAGTGACAGACTCATACTTTTTGATAGTTGTCTTCAAAAAGTCACAACCTCAAGACAGTCGGGGGTTAAATGAAATGCATAATTAAGTAGCATAATTTTATTTAAATGAAACTGTTCTTCGTATCCAGCGTGTTTATGTTAAATGGATTCCCAGATAATTAAAGTTCAATAAAGTCAAACAATAAAAGATAAGTAAAGCAATTGCTTGATGAGAGTTATATTTCTAGGGTTTTCTTATTGGAACGATAAATAAACGTGAATAATAAATAGATTCTATGGCATGTGAATACTCATAATACTATTCGATAGAGCTTGACGAGTTTTATAACCATTAATTATATGGTTTCATGAGCATATTTCATTACTGTACTTGATGTCATTTTTATCATCAACATACAAACATACACTTCAGTATTGAATCAGTATGGTCAACAGCCTGGCGTGAATAATAATTTATTTTATAAATAGCAGTGAACTGGTGTGACGCATATTTATTAATCTCCCTGTGCATTCAGTTGGCAATTTGTGATAGTAAACAAATTCTGATTAAAAATTAGAATGACATAGGTACTTATATATTGTTTGAAATCGTGGCAGTCAAGTGAAAAATAAAAATAAAAAGGCTGGGTCTGTCACGAGATACTGATGGTAATGCAATGTAGCCATTTCATTATTGTAACTGTTCTGGTTAAATTAACACTACGAAGATCTTGGATAGTGTGGCAAACAAACTTGGCAGAAGAAAAACCAAGCAGAAGCATCACATTTTAAGGGTTCTTTAACTCCAGTACTGTTGGATACAACTACCGGAGAAACTCTACACTAAGTGATAAAAACAATTCCTAACGTACTGGGACTAAGAGACTTCTTGAGTAATGTATTCAAGCGGAGGGTGTTTATATAAGTACACCAATGTATTTCCTATCTTCAAAAGTTGAACACTGGTAGAAAATATGAAAAGTTACTCCAAAAGAGTTACTACGCCGATTCAACTCCATACATTTTTTTGGGATGAACGATAGAATTTTTGGGATTTGGCAATCACAATGTCAAATTACTGGAATCAGCGGTGACGGTTCGTGTTGTTAGTTGCCTGCGCCGGCGTCGCTTAGCGGAAATTTAAAGCAAAATAATGTTATGAAATTCAACTTAACAATGCCCAATATTTGGACTTTGACCACATGATCGTGTCGTTGATAGCTTTGGCTCAATATCATGCGTTGGCAATGATTACGTTCGATTAGTTTTGATGAACGACCCAGAATTAAACTCTCGTTTACAGAAATACGTTTTTGTTAGCCAAACACGTTTGTTTAAAAATTGAAATCACAATAACTATTGGTTACTTAAAAATACTTTTGCAAATCATGCGTACGATATAGTGCTTAAAGCAAAACGAATGGTTTATGGTCATGCAATTTTTGTTTGAATACATGATAACTATTTTTTTTTGTAGATATTCTTGGTCATATATTGGTCTTATAGTAGCTTTCAGAAAGAAAATTTATTAGTTTTTATATTATTATTAATTGCAGAATAACAAGCCGATGGGAGCTTGCCTGATTGATTTTCAAGTCTCTCGCTTAATGAGTCCGGCCCATGATGTAATGTTCGTACAACAGCACGTCAAGGTAAACACTGCAGTATCTAATAATTCTTGTACTATGGACTAGTTTGGAACAAAAGTGGGTAACCTGATGTGTTGGCGACTGTACCTTGTTATGACCGCTGTTGAGAGCAGTATGAGTTGTCAACATTTTTAAACGTTTGTGGAAACCTATCACAACAAACTATTGAAATGTTTAAAGAGAAATAATTGGGATCCAAATGTTGTGTATACTGAGACAGATTTTATCTATGACCAACCTTTTTTTCATATTGTTTTTTTTTACCATTAATATATTTTGTAGTGTGGATAGGAATATAAAGTGTTTCATTGTAGGTGCTTAAAGATTTCTGAAGAGGAGCGAAAAGTTAAGGAACATAATTTTTAGGGTTCCGTAGCCGAATGGCAAAAAACGGAACCCTTATAGTTTCGTCAAGTCTGTCTGTCTGTCTGTCCGTCCGTATGTCACAGCCATTTTAATCTGTAACTTTAAGCATTACACAATTGAAATTCGGTAGAAAGATGTATCTTGTTAACCGCTTACCGATTCTCATACCAAAAAATAAAAATTAATGACAGTTAAGGGTGGGTCCTATACCAAAAAATAAAAATTAATGGACAGTTAAGTCTCATACATGAAACTAAAACCTAAAAAAAATTTTGTCAAACCTATGCGTCTATGGATAGGTCCCCTCATTTAATTTCTAAACCAAGCAAGTGTAAATTTTGAAAAAAATATATTATGATGTAGATCTTAATAAATACTTTCAAGGAAAAATAGTTCGGAAGGGATCGAACTAGTAGTTTTTGAGATATAGTACATTTTCAACAACCGCAAACATAACTTTGTACTTCATACAAACACTATGAAAAACAAAGTTATATTTGTAGTCAGCAAAATATTGTGGTTTTTACTAAGTAGAAGTAAATGGATTCCTCAGTGCGCGAGTCCGACTCGCACTTGGCCGGTTTTTTTAAGTAGACGTCGATAGTTTGGTGTCAGACTTTAACAATTTGGGATATATTTTACTGATGAAATACATATAAAAGTGTGTAATGACATGTTTTTTTTATCATAACGTAATTTATGTTTAAATACATTAACTCTTTAAGCTGATATTGTAATGTCGACGTTATTCCTATTATAAATGAATATACAACATTTTTATCTACAGTGTCTGTGCTTATTTTATTCTTTAGGTAGATTAAGGTTTTTTTCCAACTACTCGGTACCATAACATGACCGTGCTAGAAAAATGTCAGCCGGCACGAAAAGCAACACGATAAGTTCTACCTTGCCCTCTGAACGGATTGACAGCGTCCTGTCTCACCGTTATATGAAGCGAGAGCGAGCGAGAACTTATTTGCCGGTGCTGACACGCGACGGTGTTGGACAATGACAGAACGGTCTGGTGGAGGTGCAGTAATGTTCAATAGAAAAAAAAAAATTTTTTTGCCTGACACGTTCCGAGCACGATCCGTGGTATGCTACCTTGGACGAATAAACCACTGGACGCGCAATGACGGGCAATTCCGCCTGTGCCCCCTTGGTAACGAAGCGGGCTTTTTGACCTTACTTTCAGGTGACGTCTTGTCAGTACGGCGATAGAGCTCAGTGAGTAACATTGTCGGAATAAATGGGTAAATGTGCCGTAATTTTTTGTATAAAATATAGCGGCAATAAAATTAATATTTCTTTTCATCCGTAAGTAACTTTTTATCCCAATTAAGCTGTAAATTTTTCTTAAAAATGTAAAATGTATTTCCCAAGAGAACAGTTACATTGCCATTTAAAAAAGTAGTAGTCAGTTACTATAAAATCAACAAGATAACGTATACTTTAGACGTTAGGAATATTGTACGTTCATCATTCGTTCCCATGTCAGTTTAGCTTTAATTGTGCTTGACAATTGTCGATAAATCATATCGATAAACGTACTTTTATATATTTTTATATAAATACTTCTAAAATAAAATTATAAATCTGTTAAATGTGTCACTCGAGAGTAGATTAACTCTTTCACGGACAGTACTTTAGACACAATAGAAATTTTATTGTTATCCCGCCTATAGGCGGTCTCTGTCCGTGAAAGAGTTAAGGTAATATTAAAAATACATTCATATTATATGACAACACATCCTTATAATATAATTTCAGATTTCCTGTAGATCCATTAAGGAAAATAAAGTGGGTAGAAGCCGTCCAAAGAGAAGCAAAATGAATCCCCACAAAACATCACCGAATAAGTGGTATCCATTTTACACCAAGCGCGATTTAATGCAAACAAAAAATCTACTGGTTAATTATCCCCTAGGAGGAGTTTTAATGGTGCAAGGCTCTGTGTACTTACGGGCTTTTTCAAAATGTCTTAGGATGTTCTAATTAGTGTTACTTGCCAGGCCGTTCATATAAAACGACGTTCTATGTTTCAATTGTTCATTTCGTCGTGATCGTAGAACAAAGGCGTATGTGCATTTCGTAAAACCTTACAGGGTGGCTATTTGAAATATTTTAAACGGTTATTTTTAAATAACTTTTTTTGTGTATAACCAAGGAACATAAAAAATTACGTAGGACGATGGCAAAATGTCTATTATAGTATGGAACAGGTATCATAAGCCTAAATTAGCTGGTTTTAAAAAAAAACACATACGTCATTCACTTTGGATAAAAATGCGACTCATGGTAAGATCCGACGTTATTCTGCGGCTAATCTTTTGTCGGATGATATAATACGACAATTTGCTGTAGATTTTGCATGTAATATTTTGTCGTATGTGAATATTTTTTACTGTTATTATATGAGGAGATTATTTTAAATTATTGTGTTATGCATTTTAGTAAAGTTTCAGATGGGTAAGGTATTTATTCAACAATGATTTTCGTCTTATTCAGAAATTTTTGGTGAAAAAATTATCCCTATAATTTTTATTGCCTTAGAGCATCATCATCTCATCTAACTAGTAGTTTCTGAGATAAGCGCTTACAAACAATCTCTTCAGCTTTAGTATATAAGTAGGTATAGATTCATTTACTACTTTAAGAAGAATATAACAATTTTCTCAACGGAAAGTCTCCGTATCAGTAACCTGACAAAAGTAAATCACCCTAGAATTAAAAGCTTTGGCTAAATCTTAGTCTTTGATGTTTATAATTGTTTCACTTACAACATAAAACTCATGTAGTGGAACGGCATATTATGGAGACTAGAACTTAGATATTTTTGCGTTTATTCATAAAGTAATCAAATAAGCCATAGATTTGGTTGTCCTTCTTACCCCGTACGGGATGTTTAAAAAAGTAGTTCTTGTTACTATCGATAGGCTTGTTAAAAATGTCAAGGCAATAAGACTTTTAGGCCTCTATGATTCGGTCTTATAACGTAAACCATATAAATAAACCATTTTTAAGATAGTTTACCATTAGAAAATGTGTTATAACCGAAAGCAATCGCTGTTTACCAAGATAGAAGACTCAAAACAGAGTTGGTAACTAATTAGCTAAGTGTCATCAATCCAGTTTCAAAATGAGAAATATCTTGGTGTTTGGACGAATAGGTACCAAAGAATCTGTTGCGAAAACGTTTGCAGTTGATTAGAATATAATATGGAGCTCTTTAAAGAATAGGGACCAAAGAATCTGTTGCGAAAACGTTTGCAGTTGATTAGAATATAATATGGAGCTCTTTAAATAATATAAATCTTTATAGCTTTTCATCTTTATCTTTTTTTTAGCGAATGCATTTAGTGGAGATGAGAATGTTAAGATGGATGTGTGGGGTTACAAGAATGGACAATGCTTTAGAATGTTTTTAACACTCACAGTGTCATATTTTATATTCATAAAGATGAAATAAGAAACCAAAAATTTGCGCACACCAGCAACCTTTTGGCTAACCGGGCCAAACGCTCTTACCAATTGAGCTACCGTGCTGTTAGTCCGACCCTGCGTAATTTGTGGTTTCTTATGAAAACGTCAATTGCGTGACGCTTAGCGCCATCTAGCCGTCTGTTTATGAAACAGATGGCCCAAGCAGTTATTCTTTACAGAATAAATTCAACTTGGAAATTGATGTCGCTTCGCTATCTAATGCTTTAGAATGTTTTTAACACTCACAGTGTCATATTTTATATTCATAAAGATGAAATAAGAAACCAAAAATTTGCGCACTCAGCAACCTTTTGGCTAACCGGGCCAAACGCTCTTACCAATTGAGCTACCGTGCTGTTAGTCCGACCCTGCGAAATTTGTGGTTTCTTATGAAAACGTCAATTGCGTGACGCTTAGCGCCATCTTAGTGCGCAAATTTTTGGTTTCTTATTTCATCTTTATGAATATAAAATATGACACTGTGAGTGTTAAAAACATTCTAAAGCATTAGATAGCGAAGCGACATCAATTTCCAAGTTGAATTTATTCTGTAAAGAATAACTGCTTGGGCCATCTGTTTCATAAACAGACGGCTAGATGGCGCTAAGCGTCACGCAATTGACGTTTTCATAAGAAACCACAAATTTCGCAGGGTCGGACTAACAGCACGGTAGCTCAATTGGTAAGAGCGTTTGGCCCGGTTAGCCAAAAGGTTGCTGGTTCAAGTCCCGCCCGTGCGCAAATTTTTGGTTTCTTATTTCATCTTTATGAAAAGAATGGACAAGATAAGAAATTAATATATACGAGGAAGTTTGAAAGTGGCAACAATAACCGAGAAGATAGTGGGTCATCGTCTGTCTTGGTCCGGTCATGTTATGAGGACACTATCTTCTTGGTCAGTAAAGTATAAAGTCATGTAACTAAAATTGTGATAAATATGAGTGTTAATGGATGGAAGGGAAGAGGTCAACCAAAAAATAGACGAATGGATTGTGTGAAACAAGATATGAGTGTGAAAGGTGTGGATGATTCAGAGACGGTTGATAGAATAGTGTGGAAGAGGAAAACATACTGCGCTGACCCCAGATAAACTGGGAATAGGGCAAGAGAATAATGACGATGGAGCTCTTTATTTCCAGGAGATCTATCTCTGGACAGAACACTATCTGGTCTTTTTGAAATAGCTGACTTCATAACGACAGTAATTTCATTTACTTGCGACCCTTTGGTAATCAGGTTAGAGTCTGATCGATGAATCCTAGAGAAACTAACGTCTTACTTATTAACAAAAAGTGTATTTGTATCGATGATATTAATTTATTTTCTATATCTTTTAAATAATATGCTAAGAGCAAAGAAAGAGAGAAACTTTAATCTAGGTTAAATTGATCTTAAGGTTTGACAAGCAGGTAATGCTTTTAGCATTAAGTTCATCTTTGTACAATATTATTTAAGCATTAGAATCCATGCTATATACTAGATTCTAGAGACATTAGGTTATATCCCGTTGACGATGTGTAGACTGACGATGTATAACGAACTCTATGTTGAGTAGAAATCCATACAAAAACTAAGAAAATATAAAAGCTTTTTCCATCAGACATAAAATTAAACTATTCGGATTATATTTCGGTGTGCCCCTTGCAGAGTTGGTTTGTAGCATTACCAAAAAACTATTTTTTACGAGTCAAATATGCACAATAATATAATTTAAACTTGTCAAGTATCTTTAAAAAAGCCTTAGTATTACAATAAAAAATATTTTATGTAAAAATATTTACACATAACCATTTTTTTCAAAGGTACAATGTCGTAAGTTATTCAGTGCTCAAAGAACATGGGTACAAGTGAACATAAGACACTAAACTACGATCATTTATCCACAGAATAACGTCATATGTGATTATCCGCCAGCACCATGTACATAGAAAAATGCAGTATGGTTACATATGACAGCATTTTTTTGATTTTCCATAAATTTAAAAAATCAATAACAGAACCTCTATATGGTACTTATATTGCGTTAAAGCAAAACGTGTCATCCTTTGATCAATTATTCACGTATCAGAGAAAAGTGACGGATGGTAAAAACCGACTGCTGAATTTGTTTTTAGCATTATTTGCTTTAAAACGAGTGTAAATCACATAAAACTGAATTCGATTAATTTCTTGGAGTTCCTGGTATCTCGCAGGCTAGTCCAATGAACAATGTCGATTGCGCAGATACGTAGGACGTAAAACGTTGCCCCGCACGACGTAAGCGTACATACGTCATATTACTACGGACATTAATCAGAAACGCCATTGTACCTACTGCGTAACTTTAGATCTATTATGAAAAATATGTTTTTTCTTAATTGGTATTTAAGTTTTCGGTGTTTAAAGACCAAAAATTCAATAAAACGATTTTTGGATTTTTGACAAATACATCGTTGTTCTTGATAAGTCCTTAGGTAACTGGGGCAATAAATGAGACGCGTGCGTACACCAGAATATTTATTTTAGGACTAACTGACAAACCAAACTGCCTACCCTCTTATATTATAATAACTCACATAGTGACGTACCCAACACCTCCACCCTTATTTCTTTATTAAAACTTAATAAGTATGAACAAACAAGTTCTTACACAAAATTATTTCAATAATAGAAACTCAAATAGCAACACTAACTAATATACAAGTAACAAATATACATAAAGGCAGCTATTCAAAACCGAACCGGATCGGAGGATGCCGCTCTCTTAGCGGAAACCTACGCGGCACTTGCGGCTCGGACGATCGCGGGGCCGGTGCCGCCAGGTACGCGGCCGGAGTCCCGCCAGCCCCGGAGCACTCCGCGGGGCCGCCCGCCTGCAACCACACCCAACTCGGATTGATCTTATTCTTGTTTATGTCATTACTTTCCTGTGCAGATTTCCCACATTTTTTTAGCTGATCAATATGTCTATGTATATATTTACCATCTTCTAAACTAATACGGTAGTCAGTATCGCCTAACTTTTCTAACACCCTACCCTTTTTCCATTGTATATCATCATTATAGCTTTTGAACCAAACATCTTCTCCTATCTTAATTTCCCTACTTACTCCTCCCGCATTATTTTCTTGTTTTTCCTGTAAATTAATTATCCTTCTTTCTCGGTCAGGCTTGAGACAATCCAACCTAGTGCGTAACGCTCGACCTAACAATAGCTTCGCCGGACTATCCCCGGTAGTATTATGTGTAGTGTTTCTATATATCAATAAATATCTAAATAAAGCAGTGTCTACATCTGTTCGGGTTAAAATGGCTTTTTTTATTACCTTTTTGCACACTTTCACCGCATTTTCTGCGGCCCCATTGGATGAAGGATGATACGGAGCACTGAATGTGTGATCTATCCCATTGTTATCACAAAACTGTTTAAAATCTAAGCTTGAAAAAGGTGGCCTGTTATCACTTACTATTTGTTTTGGTAAACCAAACCTAGCAAAGGTTTCTCTTAACTTTTCTATAACTTTACTCGCATTCGTACAATTCATTTTGAAACATTCGATCCATTTAGACGTTGCGTCAATTATTATAAGATATTTCACACCTGCAATAGGTCCCAAAAAATCTAAATGTATTCTTGACCAGGGTCTGGCCGGCCACGGCCACGAGCGGGGCACGTGTGCCGGCGGCGCGCTGCTGACGGCCGCGCAGGCCTCGCAGGCCTTACATTGTTGTTCGATTGCTTCGTCTAGGCCGGGCCACCACACGTAGCTCCGGGCCAGACTCTTCATTTTAACTATACCTGTGTGAGTGTCATGTAATTCCCTCAAGACTTTATTTCTACAGGTATGAGGTATTACTACACGATGTCCCCACATAACACAACCCATTTCTAAGTATAATTCGGACTTCCTATTGAAATACGGTTTAAGTTCTTTTATATCGCAACTAATCGGCCAGCCATCCTGTATGTAACTTATGATTCTACTTAACCACTGATCCTTCTGTGTTTCCTTCCTCAAAGTATCATTACTTAATAATAAAGCTTCAGAAGCAAAGTGTAAGTATGTCTGTTCAAGGTCCCTGTCTCCTGAACTATCACAGTTTTCTTTGTGTGTGGCTATCAAACGTGACAGCGCGTCCGCTGTATTTTCCTCGGATTTAATATACTGTATATCAAAATCGTAAGCCGATAATATAATAGCCCAACGTTGTAATCTACTAGCAGTCATATTAGGTACGCCCATATTTGGACCGAATATGCTTACAAGAGGCTTATGGTCTGTCCGAAGCGTAAATTTCCTACCATAAAGATATTGATGGAATTTCTTTACCGCAAATACTATCGCCAGAGCCTCTTTGTGTATCTGACTATAGTTAAGTTCGGGCGGAGTGAGTGCGCGCGACGCAAATACTACGACGCGCTCGTGGCCGTCGGCCCCGCGCTGCGCCAGCACGGCGCCGAGGCCGCGCGGGCCCGCGTCGCACGTCACCACCACGTCCAGCGCCGGGTCGTAGTGCGCCAGAACGTCCGTACTCTTTAACAGACCCTTAATCCGTTCAAAAACTTGTTGTTCCCTAATACCCCATGTCCATTTTCTATTTTTCTTTAATAAATCAAACAAAGGCGCGACGTAAAGGCTTAAGTTTTGCACGAATTTGCCATAAAAATTTACCATTCCTAAAAACGATCTTAACTCTGACACGGTTGTAGGAGCGGCCATTTGAATTATTGGTTCTAATTTATTTGGGTCTACGCTCACCCCGTTCCTATTGATAACATAGCCTAAATATTTGACCTGGGTCGAAAAGAAATCGCATTTTTGTTTCTTTACTCTTAACCCATGATCTCTAAGTATTTGAAAGACTTTTTCTATAGTTTGAGCATGGCTCATCCCGCACTTATTGAAAATTAAAATATCATCAAGGAACACTGTCACATTAGGTACTCCTTTGAACAAATTAGTCATTATTCGTTGAAATATACCCGGGCTAGACGCTAACCCATACACTAACCTCTTATATTTGAACAATCCCTTGTGTGTATTTATGACTGTTAAACCTGTACAGTCATTTTGTTTACTATCATCCAAAACAATTTGATTGTATGCTTGTGATAAATCAATCTTTGTAAAATACTGACTACCGCTCAATTGCGTAAGCAAATCATCAATCTTTGGTACAGGATATTTATCAACCAACAGAACTTTATTCAAAGTTGTTTTAAAATCTGCACAGAGACGCAAAGAACCATCCGGTTTGTGTATGATTACCAGCGGGGTAGCCCAGTCGGAGTGCTCCACGGGCTCGATGACTCCGGCGGCCTGCATGGCGTCGAGCTCGGCATCGACGCGCTCCCGCAGCGCGTACGGCAGCGGCCGCGCGCGGCAGAACACCGGCGCCGCTCCCGCCCGAAGCCGCAAGCCCGCTCGTCCTCCCGTGAAACGCCCCAGTCCCGATTCAAAAACATCCTTATATCTGGAATTGAGATTTGCAATAAATTCACTTTTGTTCCAACCTTCCAAATCCTTTATTTTATTTACATAAATTTTTGGCACTGTCATTTCTAATTCTGCTAACCACTGCCTACCTAAAAGGCTAGTTATACCCTGCTCAATTATATATAAATGTAACTGTCTTTTAACACCCTCGTATTCGACCAACACTGTTATATAACCTAGCGGTTTTATGCAAGTTCCATCATAAATTGACACGGCTGCAACGGTAAATGAGAAAAATAAGCTTGATACATTTGTTTATTTATACATGAAAGTGCCGATCCCGTGTCAATCTCCATGTTTATAAAATGTTTATCTACTTTTATAAATACGCTCACCGGTTTATATTTGGCTAACGACATCTGATACATTGGTTCCTCGTCCTGGTCTTCGGTCGACAGTGCCCGTTCCGTGTCTCCGACGTATACAGTCGACGCACCATTTCGTTTTCCGCCGTCTCGCGAGTCAACCTGACCCGCCATGGCTATTTTGTCCTCAGCACTTTGTCCCAGGTAGAATTGCCTTGCACCGCCTCGCGCTGCGCCTCGATAAGCGCGCTGAGCACCCCCTCTGCCTCCGCTACCCGCGGACGCCCTCTGACCGTTACCGGTCATTTTACCGTCACCGCCGCCTACCTCCTTATTCGAGCACATTCGACGTAAATGACCTATATTTTTGCAACGACTGCAAACGTAGTCTTTAAATTTACAGCTGTCCGCTTTATGTCGAAAATCGCCACACGCCATACAGCCGGATAATTTTGCCTCCGATTTAAATCTGCGCACGAAGTTAACGCTGCTGCTACTTTCCACCGCCATAGCATCTCGTTCAGCCGCTTCTAAAGACAACGCGATCGTTGTTGCCGTAGTAAAAGTCAAATTTTTCTCCACAAACAACCGTTGTCTAATGCCGTCACTTCTTAGTCCGCACACAAACTGATCTCGCATGTTATTATCTAACTCCGTTCCGAATTCACAAAAACGCGACATTTTCTTTAATTGTTCAACAAACTGAGCGATCGTTTGGCCTTCACACTGTCTATACTGCCTAAATTTAAACCGCTCAGCTAGCATCGACGGCGTTGGCTGTAAATGCTGTGTCATCAATTCGACCACTTCACTAAATGTCTTCTCCGCCGGTTTTTTCGGGCAACACAAATTAACCATGAGTTCATACGCGGTTTCACCTACAATCGAAATCAAAGTTGGTAACTTTAACTTTTCTTCCACATTGTTCACGAGAAAGTGCATTTGGAGACGATCACAATATGACTGCCAATTTCCATTGTCCACGTTAAATTCACCCAACTTTCCGGCTGACATTTTAAATGTGAATTCCCAGTCCTGTCGCCACTGATAAGTCCTTAGGTAACTGGGGCAATAAATGAGACGCGTGCGTAAACCAGAATATTTATTTTAGGACTAACTGACAAACCAAACTGCCTACCCTCTTATATTATAATAACTCACATAGTGACGTACCCAACAGTTCTAAGATCATGACGATTTGATGGTTTATGCATTACATGCCCATAATGTAATTTATTTTTTTAGTGTTAAAAAATAAATATCATGTTACAAAAGATTCGTTCATTAATTATTTCAGCACATATCGATAAAAAGGTATTGACACTTTCATGCACTAAATGTCAATACATAATTGACTGGACATGCTCCCCCCGCCCCGCACAAATTAGTTGATGATGTTTTCATACTTTCGCTCTTGCGTTTCATATCCAGTGGTTTATTCATCCAAGTATGCAACAGTGTAGTGGACAAAAACCGTTATAAATAAGAGTCGGAAAAATAACTGTCACAGATACATGACAGTACTTTGCACTGCAGTGCACGCACTTTGTATGTTCGTTTCACATAATTACGTTTGACGATTGATTGTGAATCTGCGTGAATTGGAACGTATCTGTCATTCAGAATCACAAGTGGATACCCACCATTGACAACAATCGGTGACGAATCAGCTGTTTGTTGTTGTATCTTGATAGAGATTTTGTTAGTTTTGTGTTGTGTATTATAAAATATCAAAAGCTTGTTTAATTCAGTTATGTTTTGTGTAGTAGTTTCAAGATAAGTATAAGAGAATAAAATAATAAGGGCCATGATATCAGAAGCATACATTAGCAACATATTGGATGAAGTTGCTTCGAGAAATAACCTCAAAAATTATGAATATTCCAAAGAATCCTTTAAAAGCATAGCCCAAAACTAATTCCTGTTACATTGAGTACTAAAAATGAAGAAAACACGATGAGCATTAGTTTAGTTCTTAAATTAGCACCGACCGACGAAAGGTACCGGGTCAGTGGCGCTGTAGGCGTGATGTTTTCCCGCGAAATATACATGTATTCTACGCTATTGGATAAATATAGCCAAATACAAATAAACGTTCCTCTAAATAAACAGTACGTGACGCCCACTTGCTTTTATACTTCTAAAGAGAATTGCAAAGAAGCGATTGTTATGGAGAATGTGTGCCCAAGGTTACGCGCCTTACACACTTAGGCAGTTCTTAGATTACGCTCACATTACAATCTCTTTGAAATCTTTGGCCAAATTACATGCTTTGTCTTTTATACTGAAGGAAAAAGATCCAGAAACCTTTAAAGAAGTTGAAAAAATATGCGTGCCGTTTACTCAAGAAAGTAATAAACGATTTATGGAAATAGTAATAGATAGGCTCCAGAGAGCTATTGAGAAGTTTGAAGGCACGGATCATGCGGGACTTTTGAATGAACTGAAGTCAAACTGTGTCAAGTTTATTGAATCAGCTGCATTCGCTATACAGAAATCGTGTATTTGTCATGGCGATATTTGGAAAGAGAACATTCTCTTTAAATATGAGGTAAACAATTTATATGTCAAAAATATATAAAGAACTATAGTCCGTGAGATGTGAGGCCTGTTTTGACACGTCAGTATGACTCGAATAGGGATGCTAACCTAATGAAATCGTTTCACTAAATAACCGATTATCGAGAAAGTACCGAATCAAATTTGTAGCAAAAATACCTATATTTAAAACAATGCTAATGCATGGTGCTGATAGACGTAATCATTTGTTGTACCTACTTAGTTTATACATAAATTTCTACCTTTATGTGCTTAGGGCACAGAATGTTAAAATAAAACACAAATATTTTTGCACGGACAAAGGCACGTCGAGGTAAACACTGCGGTATCTTACGCAGTTGAAATAAGGGCTAGTTTGCAACAAAATTGGGTAACCTGATGTGCTGGTTTTTATTAATTGTCACAGGTGACCCAAACTTATCAGTTGAACTATCTTGTTTGTACGTCCTCCTTCATGTTGAAGAGGTTATTTATACACGAAAACAAGGCCAAATCACTATGTTCAATCAAAGTCCAGATAACAGAAAAGAAGGTCATCATAGTGCAAACTTATTTATTAACTTATTTACTTACTAGCGGTCCCCCGCGACTTCGTCCGCGCGTTTTGAGTTTGCTCCCTCTCCTCCCATCGCAGCGTGATGTTTTATACCCTAAAGCCTTTCTCGATAAATAAGCTATCAAACAGAGAAATATTTTTTTTAAATCGGTCCAGCAGTTCCTGAAATAAGCGAATAATATATTAGCGCAAGCGCACGTTGTACTTAAGCTGTGAACATTATTTTGGTGCGGAGTTATGTTAAAACTGTGAACGCTCCTAAGATATTTATTGAATTCAAATGATATAAAGGGCAACTTTGTTCTAAATGAAATGCTCGTGATGATGAATGTATTTATTTTGATAAGAATAAATACCTGTGTGTATAATAAACCTCTAAAAATATTGCATTATTTTTTTTACAAATTTATTAACATAAGAAAGGTTATGGTAAGTCAACCATAAAAGATAGACATATGCTGTTGCGGATTTTATTATAGAACTATTAATGCTGAACAATCCTGTCATACTTGAATTTTGTGTTACTCAAGCGGTTTTCGCAGCGTACGCAGCGGAAGCTCTCAAAAAGAATATCTTTCTCCCGTTTTCGCAACATTTTTCATTGCTGCTGTGGTCTTGTATCTTTATGTTATATAGCTTAAAGCCTTCCTCGATAAATGGACTATCCAACGCAAAAATAATTTTTCAAATCGGGCCAGTAGTTTCAGAGATAAGCGCGTTCAAACAAACAAACAAACAAACTCTTCACCTTTATAATATTAGTATAGATGACTCGACCATTATAAGGGTTTTTGGCTTCAATGAAGTAGTTTCTTTTTAGGGTTCCGTAGCCGAATGGCAAAAAACGATTCTATTTTTGGGGGGCCCATACATGAAACTAAAACCATTTTTTTTACCTATGCGTGTGGGGTGTCCCCCCCCCCCCCCTCCTATTTGTAAACCAAGCGAATGTAAATTTTGAATAAAATATACAGGGTGTCCAAAAAATGAAGGATAATCCTGTAACAGGGGACAGGTCACATTAAGGCCTATTATACGGCAAAAAAAAATTCAGGTAAAAGTCTCACCATTTTCAAGCTATGAATATTTTTAATTTTATTTTGGAAATTTTGTACTCGTTTATTATAATTCATGCCATTTTTACAAATGATGACTTTTTTGAGTCCTGTTTTTTTTGTAACCCTCACAAATGCTTGAGTCATCTAAAGCAATGTCCCTTTTAGTTTGGAAATGGTACGAAAACTAAAAAAAAAAACATGTTTTGCAAATACTTTAAAAAAAATTATTCAATAGCTGACTTTCATAGCCTGTGGTGTAAAAAAAATGTACCAAGCAGATTGTGCCAATTGGTTTAAAAAGTTGCTTGTTTAGTGACAATTTTAAAATGTTATAATTCTTTCACGTTCCTTTATTAATTATTTTTTTATTAAAATTTAAAGTTCTTAAAAAGTATTTCTGCATTTTAAACAATTCTTTGAAAATTGGTTTTGTAATAGTGTAAATGCAAATAAAAATACAGAATAACTATAAAATAATTTTTAATTTAACCAATACAATTTAGAAAATCACTTAAAATCACAGTAAATGTTCAAAGTGGCCGCCATTTGCCCTTATGCATGCCCTAAATCTTTTAATGCAAGACCGATTTATACGGCGAGCATAACCCTCGCGTGAAATGTGTTCCGCCGCTTCTCGAATTTTTGTTCTCAGCTGTGTAATAGATGTCATTTCTTTAGAGTACACCAAATCTTTTAAGCAGCCCCAATAAAAAAAATCCAAAGGATTCAAGTCCGGCGATCTTGCTGGCCATGCAATAGGGCCGAGGCGCCCGATCCACCTTCTTGGGTACCTTTCGTTGAGATAATCTCGAACCACTCGAGCGTAATGGGCTGGGCAGCCATCATTTTGCAACCACATGCGATGCCTTGTTGCAAGCGGCACGTCTAACATGAGACTTTCCAATTGGTTTTGTAAAAAGTCTAAATAAATTTCTCCTGTTAAGCTTGGTGGCAGCTCGTACGGGCCAATCACTTGTCCATTTATTATTCCGGTCCACAAGTTAATTTTAAATTGTGTCTGAGAGTGGTCTTCTCTTATGGCATGGGGATTTTCCATCTGCCAGCTATGTACATTGTGCATATTTAAATATCCGTCTTTTCGGCACGAAGACTCGTCGCTCCACAAAATCTTACTCAAAAATGTAGGGTCTTCATTAATTTTAGTAAGCATTGTCCTACAGAACTGAACTCTTCGCGGGTGGTCGGCAGGTAATAAAGTTTGCACCCGCTGCACGTGATATGGGTGCAATTCGTATCTTTTTAACACTTTATGTACGGTGCTTTTTGGAATTCCTGTAGCGCGTTGTATTTTCCTTACGGAAGTAGAGGGGTCTGCTTCCACTTCACCTAACACTTCATCATCGATATCCATTCTTGGTCTTCCTTGGCTGCCTCCTCTTCCTGGAGTCCGTCCTTCCGAGTACGTGCGATGGACGTTTATAAACACTCGGTAGCCTGGAGAATGTCGATTAGGATACCTACAACAAAAAGAAATAACACTAATGTTTGTGCAACGTGCGTTGTATCGTCGGAAAAGGAAATTTACCGTTTAAAGATGTTTTTTGCATAAAAACCCGTAACAAGACGTAGTTTGAAAAAGAAAAAGTTTTTAATTAACGTCCAAATAAGATTTGTAAGACTGCTCTGATTAATATGACTTGATAGAGAAGGCTAAGTAAAAACTATCTTACCTCTCACGATAGAGTTGAGCAGCTGCGGTAGCGATGCAACGGCATTCTCCATAAATTAAATGCATATCAGCATACTCGCTAGCCGTGTACACGTGTCTAGGCATAGTGGCCCAAAATAACCTCGAAGGTTAGATGTCCGTTGAAAAGCCAAGTCGTCGAGATCACCAGTATCAAAGTCCAAATCACAAAGCACAACAAGTCCAATTTCAAAGCACAAAACGTAAAAGAAACTAATCAAAACCCAAAAAAATCACGTGCGCGTCACAACTGAGCAGAGTCAAGCAGGACACTAAAACATTTTTTTGTTTATTTGAGATTCGGATCCCTTCCATTTCCAGTGCGATAGCGCCGCGCTCTACCAATCAGGTAGCTATTTTAAGGTCAACCTCGGGCCAGGTAGAAACCCTTTTTGCGATTTCATTGTTCATAATTATGAACAATGAAATCGCAAATAAGGTTCCTACCTGGCCCGTACATGACTCACACAACGACAAAAGACTTGCATAGTTACTTCGTTTCGATGTAACTTTTTTTAAGAGTCCGAAATAACGACGTTTGTTCATTAGAATTACAATAAAAAATTAATTTAAAAGTAATTGCTAAACAATAATACCTTTCTCAAATTGTCAGTAAACTAGCAACTTTTTAAAGTAATTGGCACGATCCGCTTGGTACATTTTTTTTACACCACAGGCTATGAAAGTCAGCTATTGAATATTTTTTTTAAAATTATTTGCAAAACATGTATTTTTTTTTAGTTTTCGTACCATTTCCAAACTAAAAGGGACATTGCTTTAGATGACTCAAGCATTTGTGAGGGTTACAAAAAAAACAGGACTCAAAAAAGTCATCATTTGTAAAAATGGCATAAATTATATTAAACGAGTACAAAAATTCCGAAATAAAATTAAAAATATTCATAGCTTGAAAATGGTGAGACTTTTACCTGAATTTTTTTTTGCCGTATAATAGGCCTTAATGTGACCTGTCCCCTGTTACAGGATTATCCTTCATTTTTTGGACACCCTGTATAATGTAGATCTTAACAAACACTTTCAACGAAAATTGGTTTGTTAGAAGGGATCTAACTTGTAGTTTTAAAGATATAGCACAATTTTAACAACCGCAAACATAATTTTGTTCTTCATACAAACACTATGAAAAACAAATTGATATTTGCTGTCAACAAAATGTTTTGGTATTTTAGCCAAGTGGAAGTCAGTAGATTCCCTGTATCAGTTAAAATTGGCATGGAACCCTCAGTGCGCGAGTCCGACTCGCACTTGGCCGGTTTTTATAATTTAGATGTTGTTACTCTGAGTTACATTCTAGCGAAGTGATAAGCTGTCAAAACGGCCCAATTAGATCTCACGGACTCTAGTGTAGGTACATAATGTTAGATAATATTATTTTCACAACTTCTGATTCCGTTTCAGAAAGAGGAGCCTATGAATGCATGTCTGATAGACTATCAAACTGTGAGAATAACCAGCTCTGCATACGACACATTATTCTTAATTACCACCAGCACTAATTCTTTTTTGCGAAAAGAGTATTATTACGAACTCTTGGATACATACTTCAGAACATTTGAGCAGACCCTTCGATATGCCAGCTTAGATGCCGAAAAAATATACTCTTGGCAAATGTTTGATCAAGACTCGAAAACTGTTGCTCCAGCTTGTTTTATTGTGGCCAATTCTGCTCTATGGCTTTCTAATGGTTCACAAGAAGTAGGCCATGTGCGCAGCAAGCAAGTCTTTCGAACTCCTGAGGAGAGAGAAGAAGCTGTTGATAGATATAAAAGTATCATTACAGGAATCATTGAAGATTATATAAGCTATGGTTATTTCCTTAAGTAAGATTTTAATTACGATTGTTTTGTCCAAGTTCTTAGCACGTTTTGTCGAAATATAACATTGATTAAAGACTTAAAATGTAAATTCATAGAATCATTGCTGTTGACCTCATACCTGAAGTAACGATAGTAGTGAGATGTTTACAAGTTAAGTACTGTAATAGTAATATTAATAAATTATATTCGGATTGTCGTTGTGACTGGCCACCGTATTAATAACAATAATTTTATAGTGCACAAGTTGAAATCGGATATGGGGACTTTCATTTATTATTATTACTATTATTATTACTATTATATTGCTAAACTTGTAAACATCAAACACAAGTGCACTCTCCATTCTTTTCAATCTAATAGCCCGATGGGACAGCCATCTGACACGACCGGAGAGTGATCAGGCGCAGGACTATCGGCTTTACGTTTTTCCAAGGAACGGGGTCGAAACACCGCCAACTTCCTAACATAGGGCAAATCTAAGATTTTCTGAACAGAAAAACCCAGATTACCCAGATACATATTTTTGACCCGACCCCAGACCTCTGGCGCACCCGTCTCTTTAAGACCCTTCACACACTGCGCTCTTAAGCAGCAATGCAGTCGCGATGAATGCAGTCGCGATGCTAACGCGCGTTAGCATCGATACATGCGCGATGCAGAAGCTGGAAATTGACATTTATGTACTGTATTTTGGTGACTGCATCGACACTAACGCGCGACTCCATCATGCATTGCGTGGGTCATAATGCAGAGAAGCATTGTTTCAAAACGCGCGACTGCATCGATGCAGAAAGTAGTAAAAGTCGCAATGTTTGGGGGGTCTAAAGGGCGACCATTGCTATTTCGTATAATGTTAGGTAATGTTATTTTGTCTGAACGAACGTCACCCTACCGACACTACTCCTTTTCAAGATTGAAATAAATTCCCTCCCAGCTGGAATCACTGTTTGCTGACGCTGAATGAGGCTAATTTACCTTACTTAAGTGCTTTTTGTTTATCATTCGACGACCCTCCAGCCGTTTTCATTTTTTCTGGTGGCATCAGATTAATTGGCCCGTTTTGTGCTGTGGGAACTAAAAGTTTAAAAGGAAGAAAAAAAAGAAGGAAATATAACTGAGTGAGAGGGGAGAAAAGTGTAAAAGGAAAATATGAGTCTACAGATTTGAGAAATTAATTACTTTGGAACCATAACTCGGAAACATCTTCGGAAGTAGGTATAGGGTATACCTACTCTTGAGTTTAAACTTTTAGCCACACTGCCTATACATCAAATAAATACATTATTGTCACTTTTTTCTTGATATCTAGGCACAAAATTAATATTCCTATCGGAATAGAAGGACAAGTAAAAGCTGTCAAACGAAACCGATTTCAGATGTCAGTAACTAACATAAGTAAGTAACATTTGTAGCTTTAAATGAGATAACCTTTCGATCAGGTGATTTATAACAATGTTCCTAAGTTAAATATAGTAGTTTACTGCATGATAAACAGTCGACACAAAATATTGAACATGCCGCTCTAGTGTAAAACTAAATGTTATTTCATTATACAAAATATTCGTCGATATACATTCCCTGTGTTATTCTGTCTTTATTTTTTACGTAAATTAACGTTTGTAGAATATAATAATCAAACTGCGTACTTTAAATTTGAAGCGCATTGGTAAATATAAGACGTATATTAAGAGGCATCGATTTGGACTAATCTACCTGTTAAATGATTATTTGTTGGGGTTATGCCGCTGTAATGCATTCCAATCAATCACCGATCAAGTCACCATGTTTCAGTCGCATTATTTCTCCAAAATATACACAGTTTCACTTTTAAATATAAAAAATTAAATGCACGTAATTTTCAGCGAGCTTCTACAGGGCGGTCAACTGTTTGACATCTGACAAAAATGGTTCTGCTACCCATCTCTTTTTATCACACAGTTTGCTGCTAGTGACATCTCGCTTTTGTCGTTCTATTCCAAAGGGATAAGAATTTTATGTATCTAGGAAAGCGACTCCCGATCTTATCAATAAATAAAAACCAAGCTATTAATATTTTCAACTTGGTATTTTGACACATCAAAGGTACAAATATTATTCTATATGAAAAGTTCACAACCACAATAAGACGATCAACGTTATAGTCATCATAATTAACTACAAACTTAGCTTACAGTAATAGCGTCAACTCACAATGTAATCTTTCGTTAAACATCCCTGTCTCTGGGACAACTCTGGAACGTTGTTTTGAAATAAATACACCGGCTCAAAGGTGAGGCTGCCTCGCTTTCGTCATCTTTTAACTGCCTAACTAGAGCCGTTACAACAATAAAACAGTAAGACTAAAGTGTGGGGAATTTCCTTTTACCCGATGTTTACCAGTGCCCGCAAACGGCATTATTAAATATTTATGGCTACTTAGATGATGAATGATGATCGAGGAATGTAAAAACAGTAAGCGTTATTTTATTCTTTAATTGTATTCCATCATTTTTGCCTTTATCTCATCATTTAGCTTGCACATTTTCAGACATTTCGAAAATACTAAGCCAACCTATTTACTTACAGTAATAAGATTGTTTCGCGGCGGCGTCAAAGTGAGTTTGGAATCAATTTCCGTAAATGTATCTTTGCGTAAATGTAGCTTTGGGACGTAAGGGAGTTTGACCAAGACCTAAAGCTCCAAGCCAACCTCACCTTCACGTGGTGCGTCCTGTTTATACAGACGAGGCTCTGGCGACCGACCGATGGCGGTATAACCATTCAATATAAGGCGCAGCTAAATGTTGGACTGTGACGGGCAGCAGCGTCACAGCTGCAAGAGGCTGCGCCTCTGCGCTCGCCAACCCGCCTGCCAAGCGTGGCGAGTATTGGCAAAATCCCGTCATGTTTGCACACAAGAAAACCAGGCCCCCAGTCTCCGGCAGCCCCGCTATTCCTGACTTTGGTAGCGGTCACGGTAACGGCGGGGCAGGGGGTGCTAAGAATCCCCGGAGGCGATCGCGCTGCCATCCCCGACGACAACTGGCCCTGGTAACTTATAACGCGTGCACACTGAGGACAGATGAGAAGTTGCTCGAGCTGGAGGAAGAATTGAGCAGGTTACACTGGGACATAATGGGTTTATCAGAAGTCCGTAGAGAGGGCGAGGATACGATAACTCTGCAGTCCGGCAACCTGCTCTTCTACCGGGAGGGTGACCAAAAGTCCCAAGGCGGTGTCGGGTTTCTCGTTCACAAGTCCCTCGTCAACAATATCGAGACCATCGAGAGCGTGTCGAGCAGGGTGATGTACCTTATACTCAGAATATCTAAGAGGTATTCGCTGAAGGTCATACAGGTATATGCACCGACCTCGAAACACCCGGATGAAGAGGTGGAGGAAATGTATGAGGACGTAAGTAGAGCCATACATACTTCCAAAACCTATTTTACTGTTGTTATGGGAGACTTCAACGCAAAACTGGGCAAGCGAGGCGAGAATGAGTTGTAGGTGGGACCCTTTGGATACGGGCAAAGAAACGCCAGGGGACCGAGGCTGGCCGACTTTCTGGAGAAAGAGGGACTCTTTGCGATGAACTCTTTCTTCCAGAAGCCGCCTCAAAGGAAGTGGACCTGGTTGAGTCACGATAACTTCACGAGAAACGAGATCGACTTCATCATGACTTCCAAGAGACGGTTATTCAATGATGTCTCCGTGATCAACAGGGTGAAAACCGGTAGCGATCACCGAATGGTTCGAGGCACATTGAATATAAATGTCAAATTGGAAAGGTCCCGCCTGATGAAGTCCACGCTCCGACCGACTCGTGCTCTTATCCAAAATCCCGAGAGCTTTCAACTCGAGTTGTCAAACCGCTTCGATTGCCTAAAGAATTGCGTATCAGTGGACGAATTAAACAACGGGTTTATGGAAACTGTCCAAACGGTGGGGTCTAAGTTTTTTAGGCCTGGCCGTAAAGATAGACCTCAAAAACTGTCGGTCCACACTCTCGACCTTATGGCAAAACGTCGATCTATGGCACTGCAGACCTCCGTCAATGCTGAAAACTATAGGCAGCTCAATAGACAAATATGGAAGTCTCTGCGACTCGACATCCGTTGCTTTAACACTGATAGTGTTAAACAAACGATAGAGCGGAACCAAGGCTCCAAAGTGTTTGCAGGGAACATGTCTATTGGGCAAAGCCTGTTGACAAAGCTTAAGACGGAGGACGGCAGTGTAGCGTCGACGAAATCAGAGGTTTTGAGAGAGATCGAAAGGTTCTATGGACAGTTGTACACCTCAGTTGCCAAACCCGTTGATAGCTCGGCCAGAGACCCACGAGCTATCCTGACCCGAGACTACACCGAATACATCCCGGACATCAGCGTCTACGAGATTAGGATGGCCCTTAAACAGCTCAAAACAACAAGGCACCTGGCGAGGACGGAATCACAGCAGAGCTTTTGAAGGCGGTTGGAACACCGGTACTTAAAGTCCTTCAGAGACTATTTAATTCCGTGCTGCTGGAGGGCATCACGCCCGAGGCGTGGAACAGGAGTGTGGTGGTGTTGTTCTTAAAAAAAGGAGACAAAACCTTATTGAAGAACTATAGACCCATCTCACTCCTGAGCCATGTCTACAAGCTGTTTTCAAGGGTCATCACGAATCGTCTCGCACGTAGGTTTGATGACTTCTAGCCTCCCGAACAAGCCGGTTTCCGTAAAGGCTATATTACCATAGACCACATCCATACGCTTAGGCAAATTATAGAAGTCAGAGGAGTATAATATGCCTCTATGTTTGGCGTTTGTGGACTATGAGAACGCCTTTGATTTGATCGAAACTTGGGCGGTGCTTCAGTCTCTGCAGCGGTGCCACATAGACTATAGGTATATAGAGGTTTTAAAGTGCCTTTACAACAACGCCACCATGTTGGTCCGAGTACAGGAGCAGAACAGGAGGGCGATTCCACTGCGGAGAGGTGTGAGATAGGGAGACGTCATATCTCCGAAACTATTCACAGCGGCATTGGAAGACGCCTTCAAACTTCTGGAATGGGAAGGAATCGGCATCAATGTTAATGGCGAATACATCACACACCTCCGATTTGCCGATGATATATTCGTTGTGGCAAAGACGCTGGACGATCTTGGCACTATGCTCGAAGACCTTGACTGAGTCTCCTAACAAGTGGGTCTTAAAATGAACATGGAGAAGACGAAAATTATGTCGAACTCCCTTGTCGTACCCACTCCAGTATCCGTTGGGAACTCAACTCTCGAAGTTGTCGACGAGTACGTCTACCTGGGACAAGTGATCCAATTGGGTAGGTCCAACTTCGAGAAAGAGGTCAATCGACGAATCCAACTCGGCTGGGCAGCGTTCGGGAAATTACGCAAGAGTGTCTTCTCATCTCATTTACCTCAGTGTCTTAAGACGAAAGTCTTCAACCAATGTGTGTTACCAGTGATGACATACGGATCCGAAACATGGTCTCTAACTATGGGCCTTATAAAGAAGCTCAAAGTCACACAACGAGCGATGGAGAGGGCTATGCTGGGTGTTTCTCTACGGGATCGAATCAGAAATGAGGAGATACGTAGAAGAACTAAGGTAACGGACATAGCCTTGAGAATCAGTAAGCTTAAGTGGCAATGGGCAGGGCACATAGCGCGAAGAACTGATGGCCGTTGGGGCAGGAAAGTTCTAGATTGGAGACCCTTCAACCAAAGACGCAGCGTGGGACGTCCACCACCAACAAGATGGACAGACGACCTTATAAAGATTGCAGGATCAAACTGGATGCAGACCGCTAGTAATCGGTCGCTGTGGAAAACCGAGGGGGAGGCCTATGTTCAGCAGTGGTCGTCCTTTGGCTGATAATGATGATGATGATGATGATCTTTGCGTGGGTCGCACCTTACGGTTCAGATAGCAACAACCTGAGTAAAGTAGAAAATAATACATAAAAGAAAATGTTAATGACAAAAAAGAGGATACACGATCGCAATCTGAATAAGGCATCCCCATTTGGCACTGCGCCAAAACTGTTGCTTGTCATAACACTATGTAAAGTTAATAATAATTTATGACCCCGCAAAATTTGGAACAAGACCGCATGTTGCAGTATCTGTGATCACATGGGAACTGTGTTCAGGTATACTAGTTTTTACAAACATATGTCTAAGTTACGAGGACGGAGACGTTTGAGTCAGTAAAATAAATATGAACGTAAATATTATTCAAATTTTATACTTAAGGTGACTATGACTGAAAACTGTTATCACTCTATTCCATTCCAATACCCAAAACTTATATTTATTACTATTCATAGGTATTTGATTACACTCATGAAAGGCTTTCTATTCCTAACAAATACCAAATTATAAATATTTATATAGAGCTTAAATTCTATCCTCACGTTGGGAATACAAATTTAAAAGTTTTAGTACAGTCAGACACATAAAGATCTCATTTTCCTTACTTTCTTTTCAATGTACTAGAAGTGCAGACATTTAAAGCAGTTTTTGAAGCTTTCTTTATGAAAATCTCAATGTACCTAGGAATGCAGAAAATTATGAAATGTTTAGCGGGTTAATTGATTAATGTCGAAACTTCTCTTTTCCGTTCGCATAGTCAACAAGTGAATAATTTTTCGAGGTAATTTCGATGTATCTTGTAACATTTATAAAATTTCTAGCCCTCAAAGCCTGACTTTTAATATAGCAAAGGCTGAATTGAACACGCTACCATTTTGATAGTAGCTCATTTGCAATAGCTTAAATTACAAAAAATCTTTATAGTGAACTCCCGTATGAATGAAAATACTTCGCTTAGACATTAGTCTAGTTATCATCATCATCATCATCATCATAATCATCCAAAGGACGTCCACTGCTGAACATAGGCCTCCCCCACGGCTTTCCACAGCGACCGATCACTAGCGGTCTGCATCCAGTTTGATCCTGCGATCTTTTTAAGGTCGTCTGTCTATCTTGTTGGTGGACGTCCTACGCTGCGTCTTTGGTCAAAGGGTCTCCAATCTAGAACTTTCTTGCCCCAACGGCCATCAGTTCTTCGCGCTATGTGCCCTGCCCACTGCCACTTAAGCTTACTGATTCTCAAGGCTATGTCCGTTACCTTGGTTCTTCTACGTATCTCTTCGTTTCTGATTCGATCTCGTAGAGAAACACCGAGCATAGCCCGCTCCATCGCTCGTTGTGTAATTTTGAGCTTCTTTATGAGGCCCATAGTTAGAGACCACGTTTCAGATCCGTATGTCATCACTGGTAACACACACTGATTAAAGACTTTCGTCTTCAGACACTGAGGTAATTGAGACGAGAAGACGCTCTTGCGCAGTTTCCGGACGCTGCCCAGCCGAGTTGGATTCGTCGATTAACCTCTTTCTCAAAGTTGGACATACCCAATTGGATCACTTGTCCCAGGTAGACGTACTCGTCGACAACTTCGAGAGTTGAGTTCCCAATGGATACTGGAGTGGGTACAACAAGGGTACTCGACATAATTTTCGTCTTCTCCATGTTCATTTTAAGACCCACTTGTTGGGATACTCGGTCGAGGTCTTCGAGCATAGTGCCTAGATCATCCAGCGTCTTTGCCACAACGACTATGTCATCGGCAAACCGAAGGTGTGTTATGTATTCGCCATTGACGGAGATGCCGAATCCTTCCCATTCCAGGAGCTTGAAGGCGTCTTCCAATGCCGTTGTAAACAGTTTCGGAGATATAACATCGCCCTGTCTTACACCTCTTCGCAATGGAATCGCCCTCGTATTCTGTTCCTGTACTCGGACCGACATGGTGGCATTGTTATATAGACACTTTAACACCTCTATATACCTATAGTCTATGTGACACCGCTGAAGAGACCGAAGCACCGCCCAAGTTTCGATCGAATCAAAGGCCTTCTCATAGTCCACAAAAGCTAAACATAGAGGCATATTATACTCCTCGGACTTCTGTATAATTTGCCTAAGCGTATGAATGTGGTCTATGGTATTATAGCCTTTTCGGAATCCGGCTTGTTCGGGAGGTTGGAAGTCATCAAACCTACGTGCGAGACGATTCGTGATGACCCTTGAGAACAGTTTGTAGACATGGCTCAGGAGTGAGATGGGTCTATAGTTATTCAATAAGGTTTTGTCTCCTTTTTTGAAGAACAACACCACCACACTCCTGTTCCATGCCTCAGGCGTGATGCCCTCTAGCAGAACGGAATTAAAGAGTCTCTGAAGGACTTTAAGTACCGGTGTTCTACCCGCCTTCAGGAGTTCTGCTGTGATTCCGTCCTCGCCAGGTGCCTTATTGTTTTTAAGCTGTTTCAGGGCCATCCTAATCTCGTAGAGGCTGATGTCCGGGATGTTTTCAGTGTAGTGTCGGGTCAGGATAGCTCGTGGGTCTCCGGCCGAGCTATCAACGGGTTTGGCTACTGAGGTGTACAACTGCCCATAGAACATTTCGATCTCCCTCAAAACTTCTGCTTTCGTCGACGCTACACTGCCGTCCTCCGTCTTAAGCTTCGTCAACAGGCTTTTCCCAATAGACATGTCCCTTGCAAACACTTTGGAGCCTTGGTTCCGCTCTATTGTTTCTTTAACACTATTCGTGTTAAAGGAACGAATGTCATGTCGCAGAGACTTTAATATTGGTCTATTAAGCTGCCTGTAGGTTTGAGCATTAACGGAGGTCTGCAGTGCCATAGATCGACGTTCTGCCATAAGTTCGAGAGTGTGGACCGAGAGTTTTTGAGGTCTATTTTTACGGCCAGGTCTAAAAAACTTAGATCCGACCGTTTGGACAGTTTCCACAAAACCCGTTGTTTATTTCGTCCACTGATACGCAATTCTCTAGGCAATCAAAGCGGTTTGACAACTCGAGTTGAAAGCTTTCGGGATTTTGGATATGGGCACGAGTAGGTCGGAGCGTGGACTTCATCAAGCGGGACCTTTCCAATTTGACATTTATATTCAATATGCCTCGAACCATGCGGTGATCACTACCGGTTTTTACCCTGTTGATCACGGAGACATCACGGTCATGATGAAGTCTATCTCATTTCTCGCCTTGCCATCCGGACTCAGCCAGGTCCATTTTCTTTGAGGCGGCTTCTGGAAGAAAGAGTTTATCGCAAGGAGTCCCTCCTTCTCCAGAAAGTCGGCCAGCCTATTTGCCCTGGCGTTCTTTTGACCATATCCAAAAGGTCCCACTTTCAGCTCATCCTCGCCTCGCTTGCCGAGTTTTGCGTTGAAGTCCCCCATAACAACAGTGAAATAGGTTTTGGAAGTGTGTATGGCTCTACTTACGTCCTCATACATTTCCTCCACCTCTTCATCCGGGTGGTTCGAGGTCGGTGCATATACCTGTATGACCTTCAGCGAATACCTTTCGGTTATTCTGAGTATAAGGTATATCACCCTGTTCGACACATTCTCGATGGTTACGATGTTGTTTACGAGGGACCTGTGGATAAGAAACCCAACACCACCTTGGGACTTTTGGTCACCCTCCCGGTAGAAGAGCAGGTTGCCGGACTTCAGAGTTATCGTGTCCTCGCCCTCTCTGCGGACTTCTGATAAACCCACTATGTCCCAGTGTAACCTGCTCAATTCTTCCTCCAGCTCGAGCAACTTCTCGTCTGTCCTCAGTGTGCACGCGTTATAAGTTACCAGGGCCAGTTGTCGTTGGGGGTGGTAGCGAGATCGCCTCCGGGGATTCTTAGCACCCCCTGCCCCGCCGTTACCGTGACCGCTACCGGAATCAGGAATAGCGGGGCTGCCGGAGACTGGGGGCCTGGTTTTTTTGTGTACTAACATATGAGGGGATATTGCCAATACTCGCCACGCTTGGCAGGCGGGTTGGCGAGCGCAGAGGCGCAGTATCTTTTAAGTGTGACGCTGCTGCCCATCACAGCTCATCATTTTACTGCGCCTTTATACTGTAATTAAATTCTTCCTATTTGTTATATTAATTCTTCCAATTTATTACATTTCTAACTCGAATCTACAACCCGAGTTAAATATAACAAAAGCTGAACTTTTTCGAGCTTAAAATTACTGGAACGTATGAATGCATTTTTGATTCGGAATTCAAACTACAAAGGTAACTTTCTACCTCCTATCTATAGTTTGTGATGTTGAAACCGTAGAGCTAACAAAAGCTTTGAATGAAAATAGAGACTAAAATTGGTTGATTGTGCTAACCTCAGTTTTGGGAGTAGCTTTTTTGCAATAGCTTGAAATATAAAAAAGCCTTTATAGTGAACTCCCGTATGAATGAAAATACTTCGCTTGGACATTAGTCTAGTTATACTGTAATTAAATTCTTCTTATTTGTTATATTAATTCTCCCAATTTATTACATTTCTAACTCGAATCTACAACCCGTGTTAAATATAACAAAAACTGGAATTTTTCAAGCTTAAAATCACTGGAACGTATGAATGTATTTTTGATTCTGAATTCAAACTACAAAGGTAACTTTCTCCCTCCTATCTATAGTTTGTGATTTTGAAACCGTAGAGCTAATAAAAGCTTTGAATGAAAATAGAGACTAAAATTGGTTGATTGTGCTAACCTCAGTTTTGGAAGTAGCTTTCTTGCAACAGCTTGAATTTTAAAAAAGCCTTAAAGTGAGCTCGTATGAATGAACATACCTAGGACAGAAGTCTCGTTCTTTTTGTGATTAAATTTATCTTATTCTTTATGTTACCTATTGAAATAAATAAATCATACAAAAGATTAATAATAGTAAGTCAATTAAGATGTATTATTTATGTATATCTACGTCATGAGGCATATATAGGCTTGAGACCGGTTGACACGTATCCTAGACTCATTGCAGAATGTTTTTATAAAATAATCAGTCTTCTCACTTAAAATTCAATTGCTCCGTAGTCCAATTAGTTGCGCAGGTGTCTGTATAAAATAAGCCTTATAGACTAACATTTCTAAATAATCTGCTATACGCTTCCAATTTACTTTGCTTATCTGCGATCCAGACCCAAAGTCGGAACTGGACTCTTTTATCATTTCGGTGCAGAGCTCGAGCAATTGAAATATAATATTGTATTGTCTGAAAGGAATATTGGCTCAGGAATTGACGGTTTAGTGCCACGGTACTACGTGCCCGGAATGTCCCGAACGAGTTGCATTCGGAAAATAATCGAATAGTACAGTATAAACGTTTGACGGAATTGACTTGCTAACTGAATAGCTCTGATATGAAACACATGATCATCAAAACAACTGCAACACTGCAATTAATCATAATCATTTATTTATTTCAGGCAAATTACACCTATAAAGGGTGTGTGTGTGTGTATATTGTATTAACAAATCCGTGTGTTATAAATATTGTAAGAGTCGAATTTGCGAAACGATGTAACTCAATGTTATGAACATTTCTCAAGCACATGTTTTGGCTTACAGTTAAGTAGGTATATTACTCAAATTATGTATAACATTTTTTCATCGTGCGATGAAGAGGACTGTTCTTCTCAAATTCCTATCTTTACGAAGATAAAAGGGCGGAGTGAGGTTAGAATGTAAGCGTTTTCTGGTCAAAGGTCAAACTTTACAAGACGCATTAGCATATTTAGTGCCGTTTAACCAAGTTATTTATTGGCCAGACGTTGCGCTGAGATTGCGAAAAAGGACTTTTCTAATTTCGTCGAAAATTTTTATTATTGATAGATAGGCAAGTAAAAGTCAACACCTTTTGTCCGAGAAAGTTTAAAATAGCTACCTCAATCTTTTAAGGCTAAATTGTTGCAGATATAGGAATTAATCACAGTTTCTATATCAACCTGTATTTGTGTAGAGTTATAGAGATCAATATCAAGCATTTGCTTAAACCGTATGTAAGCGCTCGAATTAATGACACAAACAGATATTTGCAGTTCATTTATTTTTTGCAGTAATAATATTGAAAATCTCCGCGGCTTTACATGCCGTTACAAACTGTGAGTCACACAGCAAGATGTACGATGTATGTATGCAAGGTGTATGGCAATCGGGTTCAGCAATCAAGCATTAGTGATATAATTATCAAACATTATTATAGCTGAAATAAATTGGTTTGTTTTCAGAAACACTGCAGTATAAAAATAACTCTGACAAGGCATAGTTAGCTACAAGTAGCGCAATGATTATCTTGTGATTGAGTAATAAAATGATATAGTTAAATATAAACATTGTAGCTACAAAAAAAAAAGTTCCGTTAATTTATAATAAGCATTCAAATAATAATCGCGGTTAATTTCTAGATTTTATAGTACAGAAATGTATGGTACATATGTATTTGGTGTTTATGGTGGCTAATGTGGTAACACCCTAAACCCACGGTAATGTTATTACCGTGCTCAATCTGTTGTTATGCTCGACTGACTACTGTAAACTTAATATTATAAATTGCATTCTTAAAGATCAACTGTGTCAGAGGAATCAAAATTTGTGTCTTCTTATACAACTCGGCCAACGACATATTGGCAAGCCTGTTGAATTTTGCAATTTTTTTCTTTAGCTCGTAGCCTCCGACACCTCATCAATGTTGTGAGATAGCTCTCTCAGGCTTAAGAACGCCTGGATAGCGTCAGACACAGGGTTCAATTCCTTGTCTAACACAGTTGATTTTACAAGTGCAATGTGTAATACAAAGTAACTTTAGATGCCAGCCGCCATTTTAGTAGCGTGGTTAAGAGGCATGAGGTGGCGTAGCCGTTAAAAACGGTATCTATTCCGAGTAGAACTTGAGTCAATTTCAGCACGGGTCATCACTTAATCCAATATTTGTTTAACAGAACCATGAATCGTTTATACATTAAATATTAAATAAAGATATAATTTTTTGATAGATAATGCTTTATCTATTACTTTTGATGATAAAATACGACTTTTTAGGACTTGGTCACCATTAAATATTCACTCTTATGCACAAATCAAAAAATGTGTGTGATCACTAGCATAAGCTGGTTTATTTAATGTAACTTTATTGCAAAAAGTTTTTGTGGTGTGTTTGCCTTAAATATTAAAACATGCTGTAATAATATAATAATAACAATATGTAATAATATAACATCCTTTACTGTAAAAAAAGATTTAGATTTTTCGAAGTGATAGCCAACTTTTTTGATGTGTGCATGTCTGTGCCTGCTTCACAATGTCCTAAGAAGACGACAGTAACGATATGTGTCCTAAATAAAAACCTGCTGGTTAGTGCAATAAATACAAGCCCTTAAATTAAATTAAATAAAACTCGTTATTGCAAATCACAAAAATAAATTTCATTTCATTTTATGGAATCTCTTCCAGACATCCCTTACTCTTAGTTTTGATTATGAAGGAATTATGCGTTCATATCAAGACAGAGATACTTTTACCTCTACACCCTTATAGCTAGTTCATAACTTATTCCCGATGCGACAAGAGATAATTTATCCCCCTACTTAACCTAGTTAAGTGCGTGACGCACTTGGTAAGCGTATCTAGTAGAAATGATAGTAAGTGGATAACTTTGTTCTTAGGACGCGTTTCCAACATGTCGTGCGTGACGACATTTTATAGTGTCACAAGCGTCGAGGATTGAATACTTGCATGGAGAAGTTCACATAACTGTTTTAAAGTGACGAACGACTGATTTTGCATGCGGTTTCATATAATAAGAACCGGTAGAGACGACAGTCGACGAAATAGAAATTGTCGACACGACATAGCGTGAACGCGCCCTTTTATACGTGCGAACAACTTTTTTCTGACTGCTTAGCTTATTTATCGAAATATTCAGACGTGTATATTGTATCGATAAGCAGATATTGATGCAAGGGTGTGTTTAAACATATATTGAAGCTTAATCACCCTCATTAGGCTTGTGTGTCCTGATAATCTACATTCTAACTATGGGATATAAATCGATTTTTTATAACATAGTATCACTTAACTAAATGTAAAAAGCAAAAAATAATATGAGGTGCTCGTAGCGTAGTGGTAGCATCGCTTTGGTAGTGATACCGAAGTGAAGCAACGTTTCGGTCGGTCGTTCGGTCGTGTTTGGATGGGTGACCATTCCGACCTTATAAGTGACGTATATCACGAGCATCTCCGTGCTTCGGAAGGCACGATGAGCCGTTGTTCCCGGCTAATATCGGTTGATATTAGTGGTTAAGCCTAGTCAAAGGCCTTATGGGCGGCTTGTTAACATCTGACAGCAGGGTTAGTCGCTAGCCTTGCAAACACCTCTTCACCAACCCGCACTGAACCAGCGTAGTGGAGTATGGCTCAAACTACCACATAGTTGAGGTAAGGTCTTTGCCCAGCAGTGTAAGTAAATTTACTAACTCAATGTAATATTTATTAATACATATCCATTTCTACTTTGGCAAACTCCCAAGTGACCCAAGGGACCTTAGGCGTATGCCTACCACATCAACTGTAAAAACCTGATACGGCTTTGTTATTGTTGATTTATGACCGCCGTTTTAGAAGATACGAAAAAGATTCACGAAGCAAGCACTGAACCGACAATACGCTTGGGCATTAGTCCATTCCATTATAGAATACTTTATGATTTTTGGAATGGCGAAAAAAATATTCGTTTGTGTATCGTATGATTATGTTAATAATTTGGCAGTTGCTTTCGCACTCTTGATTACAGAAAACCATGGAAGAGCTGTACAAAACAGTTATGATTGTATCAGTTTTTACATCATACAGTGCATTAACGAAAAATGGTACATATTAAGTAACTATCATCTATTTATTTCTTAAACAGCAATACTAATACTTGCAAAATATCTAATACGACTTTCCTTGTGAACGAATCCTGTATTTCTGTTTTAAAAAACACTCATGCACAAGTAAAAGGGTACAAATAACGGACTTAATCCTAAAAGCTACCAGTTAACCAAATATCATAACGGAGAGAATACAGTCACTGGCAATTACTGCCGTGTGGATTTAAAGTGATTTTCTTTCAAAAATCTTGCTTTAACCTAATAAAGTCACACATCGTATTGACGCGATTGATTCTATAAAACGGGCCAAGTGCGAGTCGGACTCGCGAACTGAGGGTTCCGTGCCAACTTTAACTGAATTAGGGAATCCACTTACTTCCACTTAGTTAAATAACCACAATATTTTGTTAACTGCAAATATAACTTTGTTTTTGATAGTGTTTGTATTAAGTACAAAGTTATGTTTGCGGTTATTGAAAATGTGCTATATCTCAAAAACTTCTCGTTCGATCTCGTCCGAACCAATTTTCTTTGAAAGTATTTGTTAAGATCTACATTATATATTTTTTCCAAAATTTACACTCGCTTAGTTTAGAAGTTTGATGGGGGGGGGGACGCCCATTTTACCACTTTGGAAGCGTCAAGCTATGAAACTTTAGACTTTAAAAGAAAATGGTTTTAGAAACCTCTATGTCATTTTAAAAGACCTATCCATAAACACACGTTTAGGTTTGTCATTTTTTTTTGTTTTAGTTTCATGGAGCCCCCCCTTAAATGACATTATTTTTTATTTTTTGTATAAGGATCGTAAAGCGGTTAACAGGATACACATTCCTACCAATTTTCAACAGTGTGATGCTTATAGTTACAGAATAAATTGTCTGTGACATACGGACGGACAGACAGACAGACTTGACGCAACTATAAGGGTTCCGTTTTTTGCCATTTGGCTACGGAACCCTAAAAAGGCCCCCTAAGCTAAAATTTACGCGAACATTTATTTGGGAAATCCTCAATCAAAACAAGAACGCTTTTCCACTGCAACTGGCCGCAAAATAAAAATGATCAATGATCAAAAAACTCGCCAAGTGCGAGTCGGACTCGCGCACTGAGGGTTCCGTACCAACTTTAACTAAATTAGGGAATCTGCTTTGCTAAAATAAAATAATATTCTGTTGAAAGCAAATATAACTTTGTTTTTCATAGTGTTTGTATGAAGAACAAAGTTATGGATATATTAACATGCTGTTAAGGGACGCTCGAATTTAATTTTTACATCATTAGCAGCTTATGATTCGCATACCTGACATTTTACGAAAGTACCAAAACATGTATGTTTTAGATTTATGTTGATGTGATCTATCGATTTCTAAAGTTTTTAGCGGTGGCCGTCATTTCGGCAAATGCAAAATACTAAATCAGACTCCATAGTAAAAAAAGCCGTTCTCGAAAAGCGTTTATGTCTATGGTCTGAACAAAACAAGAACTGTCTCAATCAAATAAAGACCTGTATCACCAATATCATATCAATGGAGTTGTGCCTCCGATATTGTTCGTACGCCACTCGGTATTCAGGACCCGCGCGCTGTAAGTTAGCAGCCGCGTTATAGCGCCGCTTGTCCGAGATATTTTATTACGGGCTACTGCCCGTGGCAACGTGGTGGCAACGGGTGGCAACGTGGTCTAGGTAGGTTTTCATATATCAGTCAAAATATGGCCGTGCTTCGGAGGAATGATACTAAAAATTAAAGGTATGACAAAATAAGTAACATACCATCTGATTTATTTGATTAAGTTCCTTTGATTCTCTGTTTGAGTGACCGTTTGGTTCTAAACTAATGAAAAAATAAAACCACTCTGTTGACGTGTTTATAACCTAAAACGGAATATTTACCTTTATTAACTGTTATTTTCTCTAACCAATGGTTGTTTGGAAGAGATCACTTCCAGCGATAAGACCGCCAATATTGAACTTGTGATTAGTATGTTTGTTTTTTGTTATCTGTGTCCTCACTTGTACAATGAAGACCATTTATTATTATTATTTGTAGCCGAAAACTGTTAAATTTCCGGAGTATCTTATTTAGTTTTGATGAGATGTTATCTCACCTCCACAGTAATTTGCATTCAATGTTTATTATAGAACTACCAGCTTAGGTAGCTCTATCAAGTTCTAAAGAGGTAGAATTGTGACCTGCGTTCCGAGTATCTCAACTTTCTCTACCGTTTTCCTCAACCTGATCGTAGGTATGTGGTGAGTTGCTAGGACTCCCACATGTGTGTTAACCCTCCATCGGTTCTGAGCAGACGACGTGTGTGTCAGAGCGAGCGGAGACGTGGTCGGCGGGTCTACCTTGTTTCGCATAATTTTATTTGGCATATCATCAAATAGCATAAACTTCCTTTCGCAGAACATCGATTAGCATTCACTCATTTATCAGACGTTCAAAACGCATAATCGTGTAAGCTAGAATCATCTTTAGGCAGAAATTTAATATCCATAACAGTCTTAAAGCAGAATCATCCTAACGCAGAAAATTCACAGATAGAATCGTCTTGTGGCACACAATTCGTATATATAGTTATTAATAGGCAGAATCATCCTATCACAGAAAGTTCACAGTCCAAAACGTCTTTTGGCATATTTTTCAAATTTAATATTCTCCTATAAACCTTAATTTCTCTGTGTATCCCAAGTAGTTCTATCTCAGTTATACAACACGCATTAATAACATAACATACAACATGCATTGCAAATCAAACATGCAGCATACAAGCAAGCATTCAGCATGCAAGCAAGCAAGCAAAGCATGCAGCAAGCAAGCCAGCATGCAGCAAGCAAGCAAGTAAGCATGCAACATGCACGGTTTCTGTCACGGCTCCGGCGCTGCGGGGCTCCGGCAGTCCCACGCGAGCTTATCGTCGCAGATGGTTTTCGCTCACCACCGCAGCTTCGGCTTGCTGGCCGGCTTCGCCGGCCAGCCTCAGCCGTGGCGGCGAGCTTTCAAACCACCTGCTCCTCAGCTCGCGGGCTGCCTCGCCCCTCCGCGCCTACGTGATTTTGAATTACACTCTAGGGGTGGGGCAAACAAGACTGCGTGGAGTCGGTTTTGCACTGATTCGTTTCTGTCACTTACTTTTGTACCACAACTTAATGACTTTTTAATTCAATCTTAGGGTAAAATACTGTTTAAAAGAAATAGCAATATGCGTAGTGAAATTATTCTAAAGGAAATTCTGCTTTCTTCATAGTATGCCTAGTCAAATTATGCCAAATAAACATCGTATTTAATAAACATTATGCTTAGCGAAAGTATGCAAAGTAAAATATTGCCAAAGGTAATTATGCCTTATAATTTTCTGCTATCTTAAAAGTATGCCATTGTTAATTCGGGCATATGAATATTCGACCAAACAATAATAATGCTATCAAAAAATTCTGCCTGAATAATATTCGACTAAAGAAAATTATGCCAAGTGTTTTATGCCAAGTGACTTTTGGAGCAAAAAGATTCTGCCAGATAGAGGGAACCCGTGGTGGGCATAGCATACGCCGGTATGTGTCGAATACGTGTAGTGGTCTTAGACAGCCAGTTCTATTACACATAGATCGAGAGAAAAAAAACCGGCTAAGTGCGAGTCGGACTCCATTATGGATCCACTTACTTCCACTAAGATAAAGTACCACAATATTTTCTTGACAGCAAACATAACTTTGTTTTTCAGTGTTTGTATGAAGAACAAAGTTATGTTTGCGGTTGTTGAAAATGTGCTATATCTCAAAAACTACTAGTTCGATCCCGTCCAAAGTAATTTTCGTTGAAAGTATTTGTTAAGATCTACATTTTTTTTTCAATATTTACTAGTTTAGAAGTTAAAGGGGGGGGCGACCATTTTACCACTTTGGAAGCGTCTATCTATCAAACGTTAGACTTTAAAAGAAAATAGTTTTAGCAACCTCTATTTCATTTTAAAAGACCTATCCATAGACGCATACATATGTTTGATAAAAAAAACAGTATTAGTTTTATGCATGGAAGCCCCCCTTAAATATCATTTTTTTTTAATAAGAATAATATAAATATATAAATATAAATATTCTTTCTTTTTAATACATCTCCCAACCAAATTTCAACAGTGTGATGTTTATAGTTACAGAATAAAGTGGCTGTGACATACGGACGGACAGACAGACAGACAGACAGGTGTCCTATTAGGGTTCCGTTTTCTTTCATTTGGCTACGGAACCCAAAAACTAGATTAAATTGAACGCCTCTCGAATGGTACACATGGTGCGCGCACAGCTATATGTGTATTATTTACTTATTTGACCGTATATATATAACATACGTTTTTTTATACCTGTCATGTCAAAGTAAGGGAAAATAAACATGAGTACACGATATAGACATAGTTTTAAAGATGCACCCTGTGCTCACAAGTACGTGTTTTAATTTCAATAGAAATGTATGAGACGAGACAAATATTAGTCTTGTCTATAAATACTACCATTCCCACTTTAATGGATTTCCCGGAAGTATTCGAATTAATTAGCACTTTGTGATATCTTGAAATGCAGTCCTCCACCCACGGCTGATCGAGTTTCAAAAAAAGTTAATTACATTGATCTTTTGTCAAAGACGGAATTAGAATTTCGTTCGAACAAAAAGTTATGCAGTGCACCAAAAATGTGACATAATTTAAAATACCACCAAACTAAAATTCTTATATTTAAATGGGCACGGGATTATCCGTATTACGGTGAAGGATAAACCTTCCTCAATTAAATTAATTCTTTGTTATTCTGATTGCCCTGTTCCCCCTTTGTAGACAAAAATGTGCAAAAAGGGTAGGAGACTGACCTACTTCTGCTGTTAGGTGTAGTAATTATTTTGTTACACTATGACGTAGGTAATTAAAACATGCCTTGAAAACATGCATAATTTATATAAATTGCAATTAAAAAAAGCAACTTTGGCTGTGACAGACGAGGAATCGAACCCCGTGTTTCACGCTATTCCTCGTCTGTCACAGCTAAAGTTGCTTTTTACAAGTTCAATTTATATTATTAAGTTTGTATAGTGACAAAACAGTATAAAAACAAAAATGAAATTATGTTTCATTTACTTTTCTACGACCATGCGTAATTTTGACATGTTTTGCAATCCAAAAATATGCACTAATCTATACTTCTATGCAAATATTATAAACAGGAAAGATTTGTTTGTTTGCTTTCGCTTGGCTCCGAAATTACTAAACGAATTTGAAAAAAAAACATTCACCATTAGAATTCTGCATTACCTCTGATGAAAATAGGCTATAAAATATATTTTTTAAAGTAAGAGATCCGTATGAAAACTTTAAGATGTGAATAATCTTTATTCGAGTGCTGCCTAAACTATTAACAATAGAGCATAGTGATGTACTACAGTTTTATAGAGGTTATTTATACATATAGGTAAACAATGAAGTCCGCGATACCATTTGTCCAACTTTTACTGTTTTGACAAAATAGCCCTTTGTTAACTTAAAATATGCAATATTAGCGCAGATTTCGTTCCTCGGTATTAATCCTTATCCAAATATTTTTTTTCGTATTCAAGGCTATATTAGTAACTGAATTACTATTTGAATTATTTAAATCGGATATACCATTTAAATTATTATTAGAATACTATTTTATGAAAATTGAAATATATACATAGCGCGCGCCCTAAGCGTCATAATGTCTTGCGGTATAGCTCGAGATTTTCGAAATAACCAAAGTCGAGGACTTAATTGACCTACCGGGCGATTCAGAATGTCCGTTAAGCTATTCGGATTTGGTTTCGGCTAGATATTCTATTCATTTTTAAATTAATATCGCCGTATGATCAGATGTAGATTTGTTATTTTAGTCAGAAATATAATTAACGAACAAAATAAAATAGTTGCATTGGTTCAATCTACGTTATTATAATTTTATTAATATGTCAAAGTTAATCAAATCGTAACCGAATCCGTAACCGAATGGTTCTTAATCTTATGGGGGCTGGAGGAGGAAAGTGGAAGTGCTGCTGCGATATCAATATCAGTCATACTATTAGTCAGCTCCATAGGCAACCAAGACTTGGGACCCTTATGTCAATAGAAAGTGGAAGCGAGATAAAAACTATTTTTTCTTCGACGAAGAAAATTCAATCGGTAAACTTTTTTCGTATACGAATTGCACAATAATTGGCCTCCTGTAGTCCTATTTTTGAATCACTCGCGTCAAAATGGCGTGGGATGATCATTGATTAATGTGCTAATTTCGGATGAAAACAGTTAAATTTCACAAAAGAGTGGTTGTAAAAATATATTACTTAATTTCATGAATATGCGCGTATATATTTTGCTCGGTTTTCGTTGATTTTAAGTTCGCTTTCAAACGTAAATTAACACGCCATATTCAAGCAAGTGATTCAAAAATATAGCTCCTGATTTGTGACACCATAATTAGGTAATACTCATAGCTCGAGTAGGTACGTATCGCGCGCTTGCGCGAGCCGCTATGGTCGCTGCACTGGTCTCTGAGAGGAGGTACTATCGAGGTCACAACCGCATATCCACCTCAGGGACTAAAATCGCTTGCTCTACGTTTCATCTTTTTCTTGAAGTAACACACGTTTTGAGTGGTGTGTGTAAGCGATTTTCGTCGAGAAAGTGGTTAGGCGACAGATACCTCGACTCACTCGAACATTTGTACCATGAATGTTTGCGCTGCAACATATTACGGGGAATCCGAATGCACGTGGGCAACACCGCGGGGGACCGCTAGTTATTCTAGTAAATAACGACATTTCGTTTAGTATTTGGCAGATAACACTAACTGAAACATACTTAGATATTTTGAAACGGACTCTTATGCCGATATTTATAATGTTTTCAAATCTAATAGATTAAAACCCCATTTTGAACAAAAAATGAAATAATAACTACACAACTTTGCGGTTAAACGATTCAATTTGGGTTGAAGAAATACTTTGGTTACGTGTGTGCATCAACTTTTAGTTAAGCGTGAACAACAGTCGCTGCTCTGATAGTTGATACCCGATGGTCAAAGTGATGGCACCGTTTTGTCATAATAACTGAGCTCCTATGCGTTAAGGAGTTCCACCATCAGCTCAGCTTCACAAGATGTTTACTGTGAGACGAAACAATACGTCAATATTAGGATTCTAGTAAGAAAACACTATACGTGTGTTACGTACTCGATTACTCCAAGATCCCATCATCAGATTCCAAATTGGCAACAATGGGACCAACTAAAAGGTACACCTTCTAGGAAAGTGAAAAAATGTGTTAAATCGGTTTAAAAATGACTGAGATATGAGGTACCATAGATACAAAAAAAACATACAGTCGAATTGATAACATCCTCCTTTTTTGAAGACGGTCAAAAATTTACTTGTTTCCAATGTACCTAGTATTGAAAGTTCAATACTATTTTGCAAGACCAATTTGAGCCTTACTCACATACAGACCGCTAATTATTTGTAATGTTCGTAATAAATCAGCCAATACATGTAATAGTTTTCATTTCAGCGCCACCAATGACGTTTCTTTTTGTGGTATTTAGATGGTCTATAAAGTCCTGTAATACCACTACTCGTTACCACAAGAGCTAGCGAAAGTAGCAAAGAAGTGACTGAATATAATATTTGATTAAAAAGTAGCGGCAAGCGACTTTATTCCGGGGCGATGTTCCATCGCTCCTCACAAGTTAAGACCCTTAACTCAATTTATCAGCTTTGAGGGAGGAGCCGGTAGACGCTATATTTAGTTCGAATATCAAATCGTTTTCTTGGTTGAGAGGAATCAATTTTATTTTTATTTCAGTTTGGTTTTATTATTCCTGTTGCATCTCGCTATATTTTCTGATTACCTAACGGTGGTATTAGCTGAATTGGAGATCCACTTACTTCCACTTAGCCAAATTACCACAATATTTTGTTGACAGCAAATATGACTTTGTTTTTCATAGTGTTTGTATAAAGAACAAAGATATGTTTGCGGTTATTGAAAATGTGCTTTATCACAAAAACTACTACTACGATCTCGTTCATTGTTACATTATGTGTTTTTTTTTTCAACTTTTAATGATAGATCGTCCGACCCCGTGTCCTGCTGGAAGCGCTTCCGGAAGTACGTCCGATTTTTTCAAAAAGTCCTGCTGGAAGTACGTGGTTTGTATGAAATCTGCTCCTGGTCCTTCCGGCAGTACGGTGACCTTAACCTTGAACGTTCGTTTCGCCAGGGGTTGTTAACATTGGTTTGCTTTTATAAAATACAAGATTACCCTGTGAACTTTTAATCGCCCACCTAAGAAATTCAATATAGTACCCGCTGATTTGCATTGAGAATGATCCTGACCAGGCAAGGGTGTAAAAAAAACAACGTAGAAGTATGTTATATTGTATTTATTAAAGTATAAGCTTCAAACACTAAAATAACGTTTATTTTTACCAAATTTATCTTTTTAATCAATTATTATAAAGAAATCTTACCTGCTCGTTATTCGCTGGATTTATCAACAAAGTAGGAATAATAGTGCCATTTCCGCCAATATACCCCTAGCACTCGTAGTTTGTTTACATCGTGAACACTCACAATAACTCCAAATATTTCACAAGTATTGAGATTCTCGCCATACAGATATACAGGCGAAAGAGAAAGAAATACACTATTTTTTCATGTAAATTTGAACTTTGAATTTTAATTATTTCAGGTACTGTGTGACCCAACAAAAATGCGTCCTCTCGGAAGTACAAAAAATCCTGCTAGCAGGACGCTGGACGATCTATCATTTAACTCGCTAAGTTTAAAAGAAAGATGGGGGGGAGGGACGGTACGCCTACGTTTATCACTTTGGAAGCGTCTATCGTCTGGAGAAACTTTGATGTCAGTTTAAAAAACCTTTCCATAGGCAGGGTGCCTAACTGGGATTCGCTTCGCTTACCCCGTTTATCCATCACCTACTCTGACCCACCCACCACTTTACCCAGTGATGGTATCGACCCAGTTATATAATGTATGAAGTTTAATACAGTTCACAAACTACACACACACAGTTTAGTAGTTTTGTATTGCCTCGGTGGCGCAGCGGTAGGAGCGTCGCACTTTCAAGTGACGGCTGCACCAGAGGTCCCGGATTCGATCCCCGGGTCGGGCCAAACTCATATACCTGAGTTTTTCTGTGCAGAAATTATAAGGGTAACCCGGAGTTTGGAAGTTGGCGGTGTTTCACCCCCGTGCCTCGGAAAAGCACGTAAAGCCGTTGGTCCTGCGCCTGATCTCTCTCTGGTAGTGTCAGATTGCTGTCCAATCGGGCTATGAGAGTGAAAGGAATAGAGAGTGCACCTGTGTTTGCGCACACGCTTGTGCACTATAATATGTCCCGCGCAGTCGGTTTGTCGTTGCGACTGGCCACCGTAGTCGAAATCGGCTAGTGGGACTACTACAGTTCACAAAAATCGTCTGATTCCAACCTCACGGATATAAAAATGTTAGATTATAATCACGCGGTTTTTGTATTACGTTGATATAAACAAGTCGCGTAGCTAGATCAACTTAGGTATTCTTTCCCCGACTGGATTTTCATGGCGGTAGTCGCTTGGAGACTAAAATGTTGAGTATTGAAGGTTTGCGTAGCTTTGTGTATGAAAGGGCTACACACCGATAGCCATCACTGTTTCGTAATACGCCTGTCGGTCTGTAGTAATTGTCTGAAGTCACCACCACACCGCTTAGCAGCTAAATGGAGTACGTTTGGAACAATTGCTTCACTTAAACTTGCCAGTTTGCGATAAACTAACACGAGTAGTTGAGGATTAAAGTATTGGCTTTAGAAAATTATAACACGCAACTGAGATATTCTTTTTTTTTCTCTTTTCTTTATTAGTTCTTAAAGGCATACAAGTTTTCTTAAGAAATGTATGTTACATTCTAACAAAGGACTAAGTATAAAGATGGGGATTATTGACGTCTATACTAGTTTACAAAGAAACTGTGTGACAGACGTCAACTCTTCCACATATTGTTACAATAACTGATGTTTCTAAAGTGAGCAGTAATGCCAAACACATTTTTAGGTAAAACAATTAATTAAAAATTTCAAGACATATAAAGCAAGGGTAAGCACTGCTTTGTGTGTGTGTGTGAATGAGATATCATATGTTCACTTTTTAAGATCCCGTAGTCCAACTAGGAACCCTTAATATTTGAATAAATTTACTGGTATAATTAAACATTAGATAGATTGGAGAAATACTAGTAAGTGTTAATTAAATAACCAATATGCTAGAAAGACGTACATTGTTTTTGTATGTACAGACAACAGCACGTCAAGGTAAACACTGCGGTACCTTATTCAGTTGCAATAAGGGCTAGTTTGCAACAAAAGAGTGTAACCTGATGTGATGACCACTGTACATACAAACTATTTGATTTTAAGATTTAAAGTGCAATTACGAAATACTCTACTTATAATATCGAGAGTCCCATGGATTAAAGTAAACCCTAAGGTTAAGAACGCAACTAAAACAATACTAATCTTTCCATCATGACATTAGTATGTATGACGAAGTTTTAGAAATCTCGAGGTTGCAGTCTAGTACTAAATGCGGTTAAGTGAGCCTCATACAGCTAAACCTGACTTATCAGCTAGCGAGGAGCTTGTTAGCTGGCGATTGCAGGAGGATTTCAATGTGGAATTGGCACTTAGTGAGCATAGAGCTAGGAACGGCTTTTGCCAAATGAGATGAATTAATTGAATGGGAAGACAAGCGCTTTTTTTAATTAAGTCATTTTTTTATATAATTGTTATATATTGTGTTACTGCCGCGACTTTTAGCATCGATGCATGTGTAAAGGTTGTCATTTTGCGACTTCATCGATGCTGCATTGCGCCTACATGGTGAATGCATCGTGACTGCATCACGACTGCATCGCGACTGCATTGCTGCTAAAAGTCGCAGTGTGTAAAAGGGTCTAAGAGTCGATTTTACCAAAGTCAGATTGGAGTTATCCGACCAAATAATTACAAAACGATCGGTTTCAAAATTACATTTAAATACATGATTGCTGACAAATAGCTCACGTTCTCGAATAATGCGTTTTGTATTTTATTCGATTATGTTGGTAAAATCGACTCTAAAACCATCAATTACTCGCGTGTAATCTAAACTACTTAGCTTAAAAACAAACCAAATATCCTTCAGTCCAATCATATGTTTGAAAAAAAAACTAGTAAAAACAACACGCGTCGTTTTTTATTAATCATGGTAAACATTTTAATTTAGCCCCTTAAAAAGCGTAACTTGCATTTTTACTTTCAATTTCCGTGATAAAAATAACTTCCAAATTAACAAAATTCCTTCCTGGTTAAACATTTCAGCAAAAGTTTTAAAAAAGAAACTTAAAAGTGTGTACTAAACAAAGACAGGAATATTGTTAATGCTATCAGGAACAGCTTAAAAAAAACTTTGCAGCGAGGCTCCGACAAGTGTCAGTTTCATTTTCAGCACAAAGTTTCTATTCTGTTGGACTTGTACAAAAGTAGCTCTCTCTGTCACACATACCACTTACAGCTGTCTGAGTGAGTGTGTTCAGTAGAAATGGAATGTTGAAAAAGTTTGCTATAGAAGGAATAAAGGAACATTTATTTTCTCACTCTCCGCAATCAGCATACAGAAAAGTGAAATTTGGTTGTATATAAAGTTGATTGTTTTGCAAGCGCTTTTTGTTGTTGTTTTAATTGACTGAATTAGCTATTTCTTTTTATTAATCGACTTTCGTTAGTAACGTAATGGAAACCAGCCTGCTTATTTGCTATCATCATCACCACGTCTCATACAGAAAATATAGAAAAAAATGTCTTTAATCGACCTAAATAAAATAACATAACTGTCAGCCGCAGGACGTAGACAAATCCTGTGGTTGTCCTCCGTGGTGAAGTGGCTAAGCACGCTGGTTTCAAGGCGTCGCCGCTCCGAGGTCCCGGGTTCGATTCCCCGTCGGGTCAATATAGAAATCAAAATTTTCTATATTGTCTCGGGTCTGGGTGTCGTGGTACCACCGTTGTGTTTTATTTTCATAACACAAGTGCATTACCTACTTACTTTGGGATCAGAGCAATGTATGTGATTGGTGTCCAATATATTACCATGCAAGGCGGTTGCAAGAGGTCTGTATTTATTCATTTATTCACTCTTAGTACAAATGAATTCAAAAGTTGATAACCTATCCGAATATAATGTATGCTAGTCACTTATCATTTCGGTCGTTCAGTTTTATTTCCCGTGACCCACCTGCTTCGCTTCGTTCAAATATTGCTCAAACGTGGCAAGCGCTTCCATTTCCCGCAAACAAGTATGCGATAACAATGTTCAGTAGGCGTATTCTCTACAAGTCTTTTTGTATCGTCTATCTCGATATTATGTTAGTATTATATTATTCTCACTGATTATTGACTATTGATTGCATTACTTAAAATATAAAGGGCTAATTGCTATTACTTTTCACTAGATCGTTACATTGAAATTGTAAGACAGTAATATATTGACAATAACACTGTTTTAAGAAATCTGTTCTATTAACAGAGCGATCGCTGATTAGTCCGTTTTCGATACCAACTGAGTGAACAATACTAAACATAGTTTAGTAGAGTTAGCAAATGAGAGACAGGATTTTGAAGATCTTATCTGAACTCGCAAGGTCTGCAAAGCTCATCCAGCGGGTGCAAAATGCATGGGCTAGATTCTGCTTTCACATTCCACCACGGACTCATGTGACGCCATATCTTAATGCAGCAAATATATTAAAAATGGAAGCACGCCGAAAACTACACCTAGCAACTTTGCTATTTGAAGTAATAAAAACCCATAAACCTGCATATTTGGAGGAAAAGCTGCTTTGGGCATTGGGGTGGGAACGGGCGGGGGAGAAGAGCGTGCACGCCTGTATTTCTGACTCCCCGACATCGCACAGTGACCTTCCGGGGATCTTTCCGATTCGCCGCCACGCGGTGCTGGAACTCCTTGCCCCCTCCGGTGCGCGCCCTGAAAGGGAAAAAACTTTTCAGTTACAACGTAAAAAGGCCTTTCTCTCCAGCCAACAAGAAGAGGCGAAAAGTAAAATGTGATTCAGTTCCATCAACTTACCAACGTCGTATGCGCGTCGTACGTGGGGGCACGGCAAGATCCACGCACCAAACAGGAGGCTAGATCCCTTTCTGTTTCTTCGTTCAGCCGTGAATCCAATTTCTAAACTCGGCTACAAACTGTATATTGAATTTGAATCTGGGGTGTGGTTTTAACAAAGCGCAACGTGGCGAATTTCCTTCACTCTTTTTTTGGTAGGTGTGGGTTGCAGAGCGGGTCTACTTATTTGACAGATGACAGATTGATAGGGTAGGAACGCGCGCCCACGCGACCGGCACGAGACCGGCGAGATGAGGGCGCTGCAAGCGCCATTACTTTCGTAAATATTTAATCTGTAAATGGTTATTATTCATTTATTCTATTCAAATGATTAAGTTATATAATATATAAAATTATTACAATATATACAAAAACAATAAAATAATGAAATATGATTGTAAATTTATTAATTTATGAATGTTTTAATTCGAATGTATGATGATAATGTAATCTTCTTCTTTTTTTTTATTTGTTGTTGTTTTTTTATATTATTATTATTGTTTCCTTCTTCAAGTGTGTGTTTACACCCAGTGCCTAGCAGGGGTTCCCGCTGAAAATCAGTGTCGTGGCATGCTTACCATCTGCTGTCACGATATGGGGACCTTTTTGGCACACCTGGGCGCTTTGTTTTTGTTTTTTTGAATTTAATTTTAGTTGTTTTGATTTGTTTTAATTTATTTAATGTAATGTATCATGTGTGTCAAATAAATAAAAGTTCTATTCTATTCTATTCTATTCTATTCTTATAAAATAGATCTTAATTATTTTGTTATATTTTTATAGTCCTACATTTATACGCACAATGGCCCAATCATGAGGCTAAGTGCGGGAAACACCCCAGCCAAACTAACTATAGTCCTACATTTCCAATAAAATATAAGAACTAAAATGCGCTGTCAATTTTATAACGCTTACTAATCATCAGCAAATGGCGACTGAGTAACTCAATTGATTAATCAGAACACGCGGGCTTCCACCACAAACTCAACTTATAATAAACCTATATTTATTATAAAATCACTTTTGAGCCACACCAGTGAAATTACAATATTTATGTGTTTATTATGAAATTAAAATAGCATTGAAAAGGGTACTTGAAATTATACGAATGACTGTCATTGATTCAGTGTAATTAAAATTTCTGTAGTGAAATATAGATATCACATTTTTGACAAATTCCCTGCGATATTTGGATAAAAGAGTGTCGTGTTAGTTACACCATTTCGATATAACACTAGAACGGGTGTACCGAGATTCATTATTTGTACGTTATTGAACATAAAATTATTATCCCTTTGGAATAGAATGACAAAAGCGAGATGTCACTAGCAGCGAACTGTGTGATAAAAAGAGATGGGAAGCAGAACCATTTTTGGCAGATGTCAAACAGTTCGGAGGCTTATGAAAGCTTGCTGAAAATTTCTCTCATTTGAGTTTTTGAAAATTTATGTGAAATTGTATATGATTTGAAGAAATATTTCTGTTAAAACATGGTGACTTGATCGGTTATTGATTGTTGTTCATTACAGCGGAATAACCCAACAAATAATCATTCAACAGGTAAATTAGTCCAAAGCGAAGCCTCTTAATATACGACTTATATTTACCAATGCGCTTCAAATTTAAAGTACGCAGTTTGATTATTCTATTCTACAAACGTTAATTTACGTAAAAAGTAAAGACAGAATAACACAGGGAATGTATATATGAATATTTTATATAATGAAATAATATTTAGTTTTTCACTAGAGCTGCATGTTCAATATTTTGTGTCGGCTGTTTATCATGCAGTAAACTAATATGTTTATCTTAGGAACATTGTTTTTAATCACCTGATCAAAAGGTTATCTCATTTAAAGCTCTTAATGTTACTTACTTATGTTAGTTACTGACATCTTAAATCGGTTTCGTTTGACAGCTTTTACTTGTCCTTCTATTCCGATAGGAATATTAATTTTATGTTATTGAACGTCGTCAATAGGCCAGTTCAAAATATATTATGTCATCGGTTGGTATTAAAAACTATACCCAATATAGTATATTTATTGTTTATAGTGTGGATTATACACAGTCTGGTCATAAATACTGTTGCAATTAAAAATAAGAAAGATATTACATTTGAATTTGGAATCTGTCCTTTTTATACGATCGCTCATTGTGTTTTCTAATTTTAGCGCCAATATATCTATACTAATATTATAAAGCTGAAGAGTTTGTTTGTTTGTTTGTTTGTTTGTTTGTTTGTTTGTTTGTTTGTTTGTTTGTTTGAACGCGCTAATCTCAGAAACTACTGGCCCGATTTGAAAAAATATTTTTATGTTAGATAGTCCATTTATCGAGGAAGGCTTTAAGCTATATAACATAAAGATACGACTCACAAAACCACAGCAGCAATGAAAAATGTTGCGAAAACGGGAGAAAGATATTCCTTTTGAGAGCTTCCGCTGCGTACGCTGCGGAAACCGCTAAAGTAACACAAAAATCATGTACGACAAGATTGTTCAGCATTAAGAGTTCTATAATAAAGTCCGCGACTGCATAAGTCTATCTTTTATGGTTAACTTACTACAACCTTTTTTATGTTAATAAATTTGTAAAAAAATAATGCATCATTTTTAAAAGGTGTATTATACACACAGGTATTTATTCTTATCAAAATAAATACATTCATCATCACGAGCATTTCATTTAGAACAAAGGTGCCTTTTATATCATTTGATTCCAATAAATATCTTAGGAGCTATCACAGTTTTAACTTAACTCCGCACTAAAATAATGTTCGCAGCTTAAGTACAACGTGCGCTTGCGCTAATTATATTAAAAAGCTGAAGAGTTTGTTGGTTTGAACGCGCTTATCTCAGGAACTGCTGAACCGATTTGAAAAAATATTTCTGTGTTAGATAGCTTATTTATTGAGAAAGACTTTAGAATATAAAACATCACGCTGCGACGAGAGAGGAGGGAACAAACTCAAAACGCGCGGACGAAGTCGCGGGGGACCGCTAGTTTTATAATATTTTGCGATATTAAAATGGAGTGGAGTGATGAAGAGAATCAAATCGCTTTGTGACAGAAAAAGATCTGGCCGTCCACGTAGTGTTCGTACCAAAAAGGTGGTCAAAGCAGTAAGGGAAAGAATTCGCAGAAATCCTGTCCGAAAACAAAAGATTTTATCTCGGGAGATGAAAATAGCACCCAGAACCATATCGCGTATTTTAGAGATGACTAAGGACTTGCAGCCTGTGAGAGATGCACTGGTAATTTTTAAACTGATAATTAAAAAAACAACAGGGTGGCAAAATCGAAAAAACTACTGAAGCGGTGCAAAGGGAGGTCACAGAAAATTTTTGTTTACGGATGAGAAAATCTTTACAATTGAGCAACATTTTAACAAACAAAATGACCGTATTTATGCTCAAACCTCAAAAGAAGCTTCCCAATCAGTCGGCAGAGTGCAAACGTGGGCATAACCCGAATTCAGTGATGGTTTGGTGGGGTGTTAGCTATGAAGGAGTGACTGAGTCATATTTTTGTAAAAAGATATCAAAACATCGGCACAAGTGTATCAAGATACCATTCTTGAGAGGTAGTTTAGCTCTTAACAACACCATGTTCAATAACCAAGCATGGTCTTTCCAACAGGACTTGGCGCCGGGTCATAAAGCTCGGTCTAGTCCCGATCTTAATCCGCTGGATTATGATTTATGGTCAGTTTTAGAGAGTACGGCTTGCTCTAAATGCCATGATAATTTAGAGTCCCTAAAACCATCCATACGATTGACAGTGAAGAATTTTCTTATGGAAAGAGTGCGTGCTTCTATTGATAACTGGCCTCAACGTTTAAAGGACTGTATTGCAGTCAATGGAGACCACTTCGAAAAAGCTTTTTTTATTTTAAATTGCTTTATATTTATGTATAAAACTAACACACTGTAAAAGTAATAAATATTATTTGCATTAAAAAAAACTTTGTGACAATATTTATCGCAAGATTAGGTAGAGGATCTGTCAAAGACAAGATGCTCCTCGAACTTCTCATTAATTTTCAAAGTGACTAGTTGTAAGCGTGAGTGAATTGCCCCAGGCATCCAGGCCAATCATACTACCAAACCAACTGCGATTAATAAGTGTATTTATTGTCGGTGGCTGAGGTAAGATCGATGTCTCGTACCTTACCGTTTTTCAATAAAAATAGCTTTTATAGTGAAAGTGACCGTTTTTGTGCCGTGTGTGACACAAAAACGGGCGTCACAAAAAATATTATTTGAAAAAAAAAAACGTCGCGGGGTGTTCAGGATTTTGCCTCATAGGGTGGATAGGCGTGAGAGCCTGCGACCGTATTTCAATAAAACCTACCTTCAGGACTCTATGTTAATAACATGCAAAGCTTCCATTAGTAAAAAGTAGAACAGATATCATATCCAACAATGTTAATATTAATCACTACATTAGTTTTCCTTAAAATTAGGATATAAATGGAATGAAGATTAAAATCACAGGTAGCATTGCTAAGTTAGCAGGTAGCATTGCTAAGTTTTACTCTTACTATAAAGAATGAATGTGACCGACACTACTGAACCTTCACTATTGTTTTTTTGCTCCCGAACGTTTTCAATAACTAGCCTGATTTGTTTACCCCCACTTTTATTGCGAGTTTTATTGCATTTCCGCTGCAAAGCCGACTGGCAAACATGGGTTAAGTGTCGCTCGTGATACTTTCGGTTTCGGGTCCAAAATATAAATTCTGATTTTTTGCTTTTTTGGCATGATCGTGTTGTAGAAGCTCACGGATCAAAAGGTCGCCGGCAGTCGCATAAACAAAAGCATAATAAAAAAACATTAGTGACAATAAATGTGTACCCATGCGGTGATACTGCACACTGCTGTCTAGTCATATAATTGACATTAGGTACAATGCTTATCAAAAGAGTGTGCCCAAGGTGCCCCTGTGTATACGATCGATTAGGCCTATGCTGTCAATGGTGTATCTACGTGAAGTACGTGTCTGCGTAAATGCCTCTCCTTAGCCAGTGATGTGATATCCTATCTGGGGCCCTATTCTTGAAAAACTTTCGTGAATATGGTATGTGATTATAGTTCGAAAAATATAGAAGTCAATGTCAAAGATATATTAAAATAATTATTACTTTGTACTTGGAGATTGATGATCTTCTTGGCGCGAAGAGACTCCCCTTTAACACAAAGCGCCATGGTGGTCACCGGTATGATTATGTTAATAATTTGGCAGTCGCTTTCGCACTCTTGATTACAGATTAACTTTTAAAATGTAAAAACCGACTTCAAATCCAAAATGCACTAAAAAGTCTTAAATAAACTCTTGACTATTGAAAGGAAAGGAACCCATTTGAGGCAAACAATTGCTTTTTGGAGTCGGTGCTTTGATAGTTGATGCTTGATGGTCAAAGTGATGGCTGGATGGATTTTTAGAGATTACAGGAGAAGGGGGGGGGGGGGGGAGTTGCACCAAATGACTCTGTGTTTTTTAAGAAGCTACAAACTACAAACTCACACTAAAAACTCATTATGGTTTTGAAGTCAGTTTTTTTTTTTAAAGTTAATTTTATTTATTCATTTTTAGAGATTACAGGAAAAGGGGAGGGTGGGGGTGTTGCACCTTATGACTCTGTTTTTTAAGAAGCTACAAACTGCCTATTATAAGTTCTTTCATTATAATTACTGAACTCCTAAGCGTTAAGGAGTTCCACCATCAGCTTAGCCCCACAAAATGTGAACTATCAGACGTAACAATACGTCAACATTAAAATTCTAGTAAAGAAACATATATGTGCCTTTAAAATTATAGGGTTTCCCTTGATTACACCAAGATTCCATTATCAGATCCCAAATTTTTAAAAAAATGGGAGCAACTAGAAGGTATACTGTTGGCGACAGCCATGAAACCTTATTTTACCGTTTTTTAAGGTTTGTCTATGTTTGTTATTACTCTTAATTTTTGATACTATTTTGTTCTGCTTGATATTTTTCTGTGTGTCAATAAAGTGTAAAAGTGAAAAATAGTTGTTTATTATTATATTTTGTGATTGTGTCTTTAATATTGGTGTCAGAAAAGTGCTTAGTGATGATTACCCACGCTCAAGCAAAAAAACTTGGCTCCACCGCCTCGTCAGCCTCGAAGACGTCGTCCGCCACCGTGCGGGCACAGACGCTCGCGGCGGAGGTGGAGCATCTGAAACGTATTCGTGATATTGATCGGGCTGCACGTGAAGCAGAAGCGGAAGCAGAGCGGACGATCGCGGAGGCTGAGTACCGGGCCCAAGTCGCTGCGATAGAGGCCGATGAAAGCCGCAGTCGTCGATCCAGTCGTGCCGCCTCCGTCAGTGAGTGGCTAGACGCCACCGTCCCGCTTTATCAAGACGGAGCACAGGATTTGCCTGATTCTCGTGGCCAAGCTTCGGCACACGATGCGCCCTCACAGGCTGAGGCGGAGGGTGCACCGGCCGCAGCGACTTTTTTCGATGCGGGTCACTCGTCCCGACACGTCGAACTCGCTGATGATCCCTTGATCAAGAATATGGCACCCGCTCCAGCAACTGCTACACTACACACCACATTACACTCTACATTACCACAACAGTTCAAATGTAACAATAATAAAAATGAATACTCTAACACCCTACACCTAGCTCAAGCCATCGCGTCTGTTGCGGCGACCACGGCGTTGAAGCATAACAAGGTCAGCTCTCCTCTTCCTATTTTTGATGGTCGGCCAACCGACTGGCTTGTATTTAGAAAAATGTATTCGGACACAAGTCCATCTTATACTAGTTTAGAAAACCTAGCAAGGCTGAATGTTGCGTTACGTGGACCTGCTCGAGATGCCGTCGCGGTTCTTCTAGCTGCCGCACGCGACCCGGAGGTCGTGATGCAGGCGTTGGAGACAGCCTTTGCACGACCAGAGCATATTATTTTAATGCAAATTTCAGCGATCAGAGCCCTACCAAAGTTAGCTGACAATAGCAGGGAGCTGAACTCGTTCGCCTGCAAAGTGCGTAATTGTGTCGAGGTCGTTCGTCTACTCCAGCGACCTGAATACCTCGCTTCTCCTGAACTGTCTAACGAAATAGTAAGTAAACTAAGTCCTATATTAAGATCTAGGTGGATTGATTTCGCGCATTCTCATGAGCATGCTAAGTTGTTCAGGATTGAAATTTTATCCGATTTTTTAATGCACGAAGCCAATTTACGGAGTCGATATGACATTATGCCATTGGATTTTGCCGTCAAAAACGTTAAATGTCATGCCACTGTCGGCTCGGCTGACGTTAAGAAAAGTAATGACAATTCAAAAAAAGTTTGCCTTTTTTGTAGTAAGGTTGGTCATGATGTCAAATCGTGCAAAGAATTTTCAAACATTAACGTTGAAGAGCGATGGCAGTGGGTCACAGTCAATAAAGTGTGCCATAAATGCCTTATAAAGGGGGGTCACACTTATGTTCTTTGCAAAAAGTTTTCGTGCAACGTAGTTGATTGTGCCAATAAATTCAAACACCATTCTCTTCTACATAAAGAACATAGGGATGACGTCGTTTATGCGGCATTGACTTCCGAGCCTCAAATCATCGTTGGATCGGAGGACTTAGTTGATGATGACTCGATTTCATCGGCTGAACACCGCGAGACTGTCACCCACACATCTTGTCCTACTTCTACTTTCAGATCTCTTCTTAAAGTAATACCGATAACCATTTCGGGCCCGAAGGGGTCTTATGACACCTTTGCGCTATTGGACGATGGTTCTACAAGTACTTTATTAGACTCTGACGTGGTGGTTGCTATAGGAGCTGAAGGAAGGAAAGGACAAATTAGAGTGGATGGTATAGGCGGAATGACAAAAATGACTGAGGTGAACTTCGTTGATATATCCGTTAAAGGTCGTCATAGTGCGGAAACTTACTTACTTCAAAATGTTCGATCGATACCGAACTTAGGTTTAGGCTCTCAATCTGCCGAAGCTAGGAACATAAAATCAATTCCTCACTTATCTAATTTAGTTAAATATCTGTCATATGACAAAGCTAAACCTATGTTACTGGTAGGTATCGATAATTGGCAGTTGTCTGTACCTCGTGTGATTCGAAAAGGTTCTCGAAACCAACCAGTCGCTTGTTTAACCGCGCTGGGCTGGGTATTGTTTGGTGTTTTTAAAAACGCATGTTCTCCGGTAGAGTTCGTAAACCATGGTACGGTTTTTGAGGTTAAAAACTCACTTGACGACCAGTTACATGAATATTTTCGTATTGACTCCATCGGTATTAATGCAAAAAGTTATTTAAAAGAGGATGATAAACGAGCAATCGATATTTTAAATGAAACAACGCGTCGGTTAGCTTCCGGGAGATTTGAAACCAGTCTAATTTGGAAAAAGAATATTGAGTTTATTCCTGATAGCTATCCATTAGCACGTAAAAGATTTCTTTCCCTTGAACTAAAAATGAATAAAGATAAATCTTACGCAGATGCTTATCGTGCTAACATTGAGGCGACTATTGAAAAGGGCTATGCCGAGCCGTGTAAAGAACAACCTTCAAACGAAAAACAACAAAATAAAATATGGTATCTTCCACATTTTGGAGTCGTGCATCCTCAAAAAAGAAAATTGCGTGTTGTTCACGATGCAGCCGCTTCCTACTCCGGGGTCAGTCTAAACTCTTTACTTTTATCTGGACCGGATATATTACAACCACTTCTTGCAATCTTAATGCGTTTTCGTGAGGGACGTTTTGCTCTAAATGCAGATATTCGAGAAATGTTTCCACAAACTAAAATTAGGTTGGAGGATCGTGATGCCCAAAGATTTTTATGGCGTACTAGCCCAGATCAGCCGTTAAAAGTTTACCGCATGTCGTCAATGATTTTTGGGGCCACTTCTAGTCCATTTACAGCCATATATTTAAAAAATCGAAATGCTGAGGAACATCAGTCTCTATACCCAGCAGCAGCAAAGGCCATTATTGAAGACCATTACATGGACGACTATCTTGGTAGTGTTGATTCTCAAGAAGCTGCAGCTAGTTTAGCTTCTGACATCGTTCATGTTCATGCACAGGCCGGTCTCGATATGAGAGCTTGGGTTTCAAACTCAAAAGAAGCTCTTTCGATACTTCCAAAACATATTTGCCTTCCTGAGACATCTGCAGTTAAGGTGCGTATTTTAGGTGTAGTCTGGAACACTCAAGATGATACTTTTTATTTTTCTCGTTCTAATTTAGGCGATTTACCAACCAAATTTACAAAGCGAACAGTTCTATCACAGCTTATGAAAGTGTATGATCCATTAGGGCTTTTAACTCCTATTATTATGCGAGGTAGAGTAATTTTCCAACAAACTTGGAAGCTAGGTATAGATTGGGACGACGAACTACCTGCTCATGTCATATCTAAATGGTTGTCGTGGTTCACAGATCTTTCCAAGTTGTCCTCATGTGCCATTCCTCGTCATTATTTTTCCCACAATGAGGTAACAGACTGTCAGCTGCACATTTTTGCTGACGCAAGCGAACTTTCGTATGGTTGTGTAGCCTATTGGCGTTTTTTGTGCGTCGATGGAACGGTGCGTCTAGGACTAATTGGAGGAAAAGCTCGCCTAGCCCCTTTAAAACCAATCTCTATACCGCGGCTTGAATTGCAAGCAGGTCTTATAGCTTCACGTTTTGCTTACTATATTCTTGGAGCACATCGACGAAAGCCTTCCCAAGTATTTTACTGGTCAGATAGTCTCACGGTCTTAAAATGGCTGAGAAGTGATGCGCGCTGTTTTAAACCTTACGTAGCTCATCGTGTGGGTGAGATCGCAGAAATAACTAATTTAGCTAATTGGAGGTATGTACCTTCAAGCATGAACGTCGCCGATGATGCTACGCGTATTGACTCTAAATTTGATATCAATTCGAGGTGGTTTTCTGGCCCCCATTTTTTGACTTTCCCGATAAAGTGTTGGCCAGAAGAACCGGACAATTTACCTGTAACTCCGGAGGAGATGAAACGCTCTGTGACCATTTCGGAAGTTGTGGGGTTAATAAATACGCATGATTCTTTTCTTCCGGTAGTTGCTGATTTTTCGCGATTCAGTAGTTGGCTCAGATTCTTACGCGCAACTGCTCGAATATTTTGTTGTGCTAGAGCCTTTCGCTCTCTTTTGGGTCGTTCTCAAATAGCTAAATTTAGAAATAGTGATTTAAAGGAGTCTGATCGATTGTCGATATCGTTAAAACCTTTGTTAGTTGAGGACATGACGCTTGCTGAGAAACATATTTTACTTAAGTCACAAATTGATACATTTGATAATGAGCGGTCATGTTTGAGTAGTAAAAAATCACTGTTAAAGCAAAGCAGGCTTCATGGACTTACATTAATTTTAGATGACTTCGGTCTCCTTCGACTCTCTGGGAGGATTGGCGCAATTAAAGAATGTACTGAAATTGTAAAAAACCCTGTCGTGCTTGATGGAAAACATCCAATTGTTCGATTACTCATTGCTTACCACCATCAAAAGGCTGCTCACTCCAATAATGAACTTGTTGTAAACGAACTTCGTCAAGCATTTTATATTCTTGGATTACGCACGGCGGTGAAGAAAGTGGCAAATTCATGTCTTTTATGCAGAATCAGGAAAACGGTACCCCCAATTCCACCCATCGGAGATTTACCCACTGAACGTTTGACTCACCATACAAGACCATTTACCTGCGTTGGTCTTGACTATTTCGGCCCAGTTTCTGTTACCTTAGGCAGACGCACAGAAAAGCGTTGGGTTGCATTGTTCACCTGTTTAACAGTACGTGCTATTCACCTTGAAATTGTGGGAAATTTGTCATCAGATTCAGCGATAATGGCACTTCGACGCTTTATTGCTAGACGAGGCTGTCCGACAACGATAATTTCGGACAACGGAACAGCATTTGTCGGCGCGAAAAAAGAACTTTCTGTGCTCTATACACAGCCTGTTCAGAACTACGCTTTGAACCAACGCATCAAATGGAAATTTATTGTTCCTGCGGCACCTTTCATGGGAGGTTGCTGGGAGAGGTTAATTCGATCTGTCAAAACTGCGTTAAAGACAACATTAAAAGAACGTGCACCACGTGAAGAGGTTTTACATACCCTGCTATTAGAAGTGGAGAGTATCGTCAATTCGAGACCACTAACGCATGTTTCTGTAGATCCAGATACAGAAGAGACGATAACGCCCTTCCATTTCATCCTCGGATCTTCTTCTCCACATTCCTTATTATCGGACTTCTCTGACGGAGATCTAATTCGTCGCGTACAGTGGAGAAAAGCACAGCGTCTTGCAGACCATTATTGGACGCGATGGGTGCGGGAATACTTGCCGAACTTAGTGCCACGTACAGCAGTCCGCCCTACAGAAAATTTGAAACCCGGAGACGTCGTGTTGATTGCAGACGGAAACCTCCCTCGAGGTTCGTGGCCTAGAGGTCGCATTGAAAAGGTTCATCCCGGGCACGACGGGGTAGTTAGGGCAGCAGATGTAGCCGTAAGAGGGGGAACTCTGCGTCGACCAGTCCGAAAGTTGATCCCACTACCCATGTAAAAACATTTTATTTACATAGGCAATGGAATCCGTACGTACTTAGATTTAGTTATGTCTGTTGCCACTTTTCTTTGGTGCTATCACACCGGGGGGGACGATGTTGGCGACAGCCATGAAACCTTATTTTACCGTTTTTTAAGGTTTGTCTATGTTTGTTATTACTCTTAATTTTTGATACTATTTTGTTCTGCTTGATATTTTTCTGTGTGTCAATAAAGTGTAAAAGTGAAAAATAGTTGTTTATTATTATATTTTGTGATTGTGTCTTTAATATATACCCTCTAAGAAAGTGAAAAAAAAATCGAATCGGTCGACAAACGACTGAGATATGAGGTAACATAGATAATAAAAAAAAAACATACAGTCGAATTGATAACCTCCTCCTTTTTTGAAGTCGGTTAAAACCATGTAAGAGTTGTAGAAAACAGTTTTGATTGTTTCGGTTTTAGAGCTCAAACAGTACATCAACGAAAAATAGTATACATATAAGTAACTATCATCTATTTATTTCTTAAGCAGCAATGTGATGTACTTATACTTGCAAAATATCTAATACAACTATCCTTGTGAATGATTCGTGTATTTCTGTTTTAAAAAACATTCATGCACAAGTAAAAGGGTACAAATAGCGGACTTAATCCTAAAAGCTACCAGTAAACCAAATATCTTAACAGAGAAAATAGAGTGACTTGCAATTACTGCCGTGTGGATTGAAACTGATTTTCGTTCAAAAATCTTACTTTAACCTAATAAAGTCACACCTTATTGACGCGAGAGATTCTAAAAAGGGCCTTTGAACTAAAATTTACACGAACATTTATTTGGAAAATCTTAAATAAAAACAAGAACGCTCTGCCACTGCAACTGGCCGCAAAATAAAAATGATCAATGATCAAAAAACACGCCAAGTGTGAGTCAGACTCGCGCACTGAGGGTTCCGTGCCAACTTAATTAAAATAGGGAATCCACTTAGCTAAAATACCACAATATTAATTTGACAGCAAATATATTTTTGTTTTTCATAGTGTTTGTATGAAGAACAAAGTTATTATTGCGGTTGTAGAAAATGTGCTATATCTCAAAAATTTCTCGTTCGATCCCGTCTGAACCAATTTTCTTTGAAAGTATTTGTTAAGATCTACATTACATTTTTTTTTTCAAAATTTACAATTGCTTAGTTTAGAAGTTGGATAAGGAGGGGGGGGGGGGGGCGATCAATTTAAAAGATCTATCCATAGACACCCCCCAAATGCATAGGTTTGAGTTAAACTTTTTTTTTGGTTTAAGTTTCATGTCCGGGAGACCTTAAATATGATTATTTTTTATTTTTTGTTTGAGAATCGTAAAGCGGTTGACAGGATACATCTTGGTACCAAATTTATTTCAACAGTGTGATGCTTATAGTTACAGAATAAAAAGGCTGTGACATACGGACGTACATACAGACAGACAGACTTGACATAAACTATAAAGGTTCCGTTTTTTGCCATTCGGCTACGGAACCCTAAAAAGGGAATAGAACTTTTGCCTCACTATACGTTCAGCCTTTTTTTTTCGAAAGTAGCGACCATCAATATACCTTTAAAATCGATTCCAATCGATGATATATTCGATGATGATGATCGTCATGTTTATTAATAGGCTGTTAAGGAAATCATCGAGCTTATGATTCGAATACCTGACATTTTACAAAAGTACCATTAATCTACCAAAGTATGTATGTTAAAGATTTATATTGATGTGATCAATCGATAACTGAAGTTTTCAGCGGTGGCCGTCATTGCGGCAAATGCAAAATACCTAAGCCCTTTCTCGACAAGCGTTTATGTTTATGGTCTCGACAAAACAAGAATTGTCTCAATCAAATAAGGACCTGTATCACCAATATCATATCAATGGAGTTGTGCCTCCGATATTGTTCGTACGCTACTCTGTATTCAGGACCCGCGCGCTGTAAGTTAGCAGGCGCGTCATGGTGCCGCTTGTCCGAGATATTTTATTACGGGGAGTAGGGGTGGCAATGTCGTGTAGAAAGGTTGTCATATATACATATATATAAGTCAAAATATGGCCGAGCTTTGAAGAAATGATACTAAAAATTAAAGGTATGACAAAATTAGTAACATACCATGTTATTTATTTGATTAAGTGCCTTTGATTCTGTTTGAGTGACCGTGTGGTTCTAGACTAATGAAAAAATAAAACCACTCTGTTTACGTGTTTGTAACCTAAAACGGAATATTTACCTTCATTAACTGTTATTTCCTTTAACCAATGGTTGTTTGGAAGAGATCGCCTCCAGCAATAAGACCGCCAATATTGTACTTGTGATTTGTATGTTTTTTATTCATTTCTCCTGTTCGGAAAATTGAACTTTCATGTGAAGATAGCCGGGTGGAAAATAGCTTTTCCATCCCTAGGGTGGAAATTAATTTAGTTTTAATTGCTACTACTACTACTACGATAATTGAGTCACATCATTTATTAAAATAAACAAGCTTTCCATATTTTAAGATAAGCTAAACATTAAAAGCGTGTTTATTATGGTCACTGATTTTACAAATTTACAATTGGTCAAATTTTTAACAATTTAAAATCTACAAATATAATGTTCGGTTGCCCGCCATACATAGTGACAACTTTTTTTTCATTTTGTTTGACTGTCACATTTTGTTTGTCTGTGCCGACATATTTTTTTAGTTTGGTCGATTATTGCACAGATTATTAAGCAGGCGGAGGCGATTTGCCGCGATTTTGTTGTTTATTAATCTTCTTACTCACTCCCACCTTTAGCTGTTACTTATAGCGCTATCTCATGAGGCAAAATTGAAACTGGAATTTGACATAACCTGTGGTAGTTTTGGTGACAAGGTTAAGTGCGTTCTATTAATACTATTATTTTTGTCTGTGAGAAAGAATCGATCGATATTTTTAACAATGATTTGAAATATTTTATATCGTCCGCGTTTTGTGTACTCTGTTGTCTTCTGTGCCGTTACTGTCTTTCTAATCGTGTGTTTTATGTATAACGTCAGTAAACAAACTGTATGTGATGTAAAAACTTAAGGTTTCATCTCTCACCAAACAACATAATGTGATGATTTTGGTACATAGATTCAATCAGTAGCCCTGTTGTAATCGTAACTCTTTAAAATAACAGTTAACGTTATTTAGATTTCTATAAAAACGAGTTTTGTTAATTTATCGAATATCGTTATCGCTATCTAAAAATGGCAACACTGGTTGCCCCTTCCCTTCTTATTTTCTGACTTGCGGAGTGCACTTTAAAGGCGAGGCAGTCGAGTACTGACCGCCGAAGCGAAAGGTTGTGGGAAGGAAACTATGTTAAAATGCAGTTATAATTATTTATGTGGTTAGAGATAGTAATTTGTATCATAAATAAGTGTGGTGATCGAATAAAGAACTTTATAAACTCAACCGAGTTTGATTCACGACACTAATATCTCATCATCGATTCTCAACCACACAGATAAATTTATTTATTTTCCTCACAGTCAAAATGAAAAATAGTATGTTTAACTCGAGTGAAAGCACCCATTTCACTCTCGAAGTATTTGTATAACAATCTACTATTTTGTTATCTGTGTCCTTACTTGTGCAGTAAAGAGTATTTATTATTATTATTTATAGCCGAAAACAGACAGTTACATTTCCGGAGTAACTTAAATAAGTTCAACCTCTACCTCACCTCCACAGTAATTTGCATTCAATGTTTATGATAGAGCTACCTAAGCTACAAGTTCTAAATAAGAGGTGGAATTGTGTAAGGCAATCATTTTCATTTTACAGTTTAAAACGTAAGGTATGATTTGTTAAACGGCAAAGAACAAAAAGTTTGACAGATAATACCGTTCGTTTTGAAATGTCAAATGAATAAAATTGCCTTACAGAATTCTACCTAAGATAAATACTCGTATATGGTTGCGTCAACCCTGCACCGGTTCTGGACGGATCACGCGTGTATCTGTGCGAACTGAGATGTGTCTGGACTCTGGCATAGCATATCGACGTACATACCGGCACCTTGCTCGCGGACAAATGCGCCACGTATTGGACTAGAGGTCTTTGTACTGTCTGATGTGATAATTAGTTATACGTATAATATTAAATAATAAAATGAGAGACATATGTAGTTATAAATATGTGTGTGTGGCAACCTCTTTTCCAGCTACTCTTCGCGCTGCCTACTGTGATAGAAGAAGAATTCAAACTGACAGCCGACATAAAGTCATTATTGCGCTCGGATTCCAAAATAAAACACAATGTTATTTTCTTGTAACTATATTTGTAAATAATAGATTCGCTTTCATACTGAACCAATAAGTATTCTTCCTTTACCTGCGATCCGAGTATCTCAACTTTCTCTACCGTTTTCCTCAACCTGATCGTAGGTATGTGGTGAGTTGCTAGGACTCCCACATGTGTGTTAACCCTCCATCGGTTCTGGGCAGACGACGTGTGTGTCAGAGCGAGCGGAGACGTGGTTGGCATAGCGACATACCGGCTACCGGCGCGGCTCGCTCTCTTTAGAACGTACTGTCGAACTAGCGTGTACCGAGCTAGAACAATATATCATTCTATGTGTGTATAGCCCTCCCGACGCTAGTTACCAACTTTTTGAACCAATTATGGAAGAAGCACTAAATAGGGTTTCGAAATCGAATAAGAAGATAGTTGTTTGTGGAGATTTTAACTTTGATATTTTAAAAGAACGAAAAATTGCCAATCAATTTCTTAGTCTGTTTAAATCGTTTAATTTAAAGAATCTCTTTAGGGAACCGACAAGGGTGACCCCTAGTACGGCCACCTGCTTAGATAATATTTTTTGTGATGAAAATGCTAGTGTTGTTGACAAAGGTATCTTAATTGGTCTCAGTTCTGACCATAGAGGTCAAAAGGTCTTTTTTGAACACAATCATACCGCAATAACACCTGTTGAGACTATATATAGGCCTGTTACAGTAAATAGGTTGGATAGATTTAGGGATACAATAAGCGATAGTGTATATGCAACTAAACCAAATACTAGTGATAGTGTAGATAAGCAATATGAAGATCTGTTTCATTTAATTAAAAACGATTTTCATGAAATATTTCCCTTAAGGAAGAATAAATCAAACAAGCCCAAATGTCAATTTAATAATTGGGCCACGGCAGGGATTCATAAAAGTAGGAATAAACTATATGAATTGTATGGTCTTCGAGAAAGCTCGCAAGACCCAAAGTTTATTGATTACGTCAAAAATTATTCAAAAATATTCAAAAAAGTATGTGCTACAGCTAAATCACACCATCTTCGTAAAATAGTATCTAGCTCCAAAAATAAAGCAAAAGCTACATGGAGCATCATTAATAAAGAAACCTGTAAAAATAAATTAAGGGATAATAAATTTACATTAAAAATCAATGATAAAACACTAAATTCAAATCAAGAAGTTGCAACTGCTTTTGAATCGTTTTTTTCACGTATTGCGCCCACTACAACTAAAAAAACTTGCCTCTTCTTCAGTAATAGCCGAATCTATTCTAAAACTTTATGTCAACGAATGTAATTCTCAATTTCACTTCAGGCATGTAGGACCTGAAGTAATAATAGAAACATTTCTTGAGTTGAATATGAAAAAAACTGAGGATCTGTGGGGACTATCTGTGCATATTATAAAATCAATTATCGACACAATAGCTCCTCAATTAGCAATAATTTTTAATAAGTGTATTGATGAAGGCCAATTTCCTAGTTTAATGAAGATTAGTAAAATAATACCACTTTTCAAATCGGGTGACAAAAGCGACCCCTCAAACTTCAGGCCAATATCGATTTTGCCAGTCTTGAGTAAAGTATATGAAAAGATTATATTTAACCAAATTTTAGCTCACTTTTCATCAAATAAGTTACTACATAATAAACAATTCGGTTTTACTAAAGGTAGAAGCACTACGGATGCAGGAGTTGCTCTTTTAACACATGTTTTTGATGCCTATGATAATAGGCATGATGCTTTAGGAATTTTCTGTGATCTATCCAAAGCGTTTGATTGTGTGGACCATGAAACATTGCTCAAAAAAATACGTCATTATGGGGTATCATTAAACTCATTAAACTTGATTAATTCTTATCTATCAGGTAGAACGCAAAAAGTATATGTAAACGGAATTGAGTCTTCTGGAGCGCCTCTAACAATGGGTGTGCCCCAGGGATCTATATTGGGACCACTTTTATTTTTGATATATATAAATGACCTCCCGTATTTTGTAGGAAATCTTTGTGATATAGTATTGTTTGCAGATGATACTTCACTTATATTTAAAATTCCAAGAGGTGAAGAAAATTTTGACGATGTAAATAATACTCTTTCACAAGTGTTACATTGGTTTACGATTAACAATCTCCTTCTTAATGGAAGTAAAACTAAATGTGTAAAGTTCACGATGCCTAATGTCCGACAGGCATCAACTCAGGTTAAGATAAAAGACAAATCGCTTGATATTATCGACTCCACAACATTCTTGGGAATCACTTTAGACTCCAAACTACAATGGGGTCCTCAAATAGAGGCCTTGTCACGGAAACTAAGCTCAGCTGCTTTTGCTGTAAGAAAGATTAGACGTTTGACTGATATAGAAACAGCTAGGTTAGTTTATTTTAGTTATTTCCATAGCTTGATGTCCTACGGTATTTTACTGTGGGGCTCGGCTGCTGATATAGAATCAATTTTTGTATTACAAAAAAGAGCCGTGCGAGCTATTTATAATCTAAAACCTCAAGATTCCCTACGAGAGGTGTTTAAAGAAATTAGAATATTAACTGTAGCCTCTCAGTATATTTATGAAAATTGAATGTATGTCCGCAAAAATTTACATTCATTCCGGAAAAAAAGTGATATACACAATTATAATACTAGGAATAAAAATAAGCTTGCTATTCCACAATTAAGGCTTCGAAAGGTTGGTAATTCTTTCATAGGGAAATGTATTAAATTTTTTAATAAAATACCAGAACACATTGTAAACTTACCGATCAATAAATTTAAAACTGTCATTAAAGAAACCCTTATGACGAAAGGGTATTATAAAGTAGATGATTATTTGAAAGATAATAATGTATGGACTCGCATGAATACTACAAACATTGTAAACCTTTTGAAAAGAGGCATTGACAATAGTGACTGAGTTTGTTGCGCAGCTTCTTTTCAGCACTAGCCCAAAATTGTCCCGAAGCTGTGGTAGGGTTTATATTGGGACGTGTAAAAGTGTCCTCAATGGGCCTATTTGCATAAATAAATGACTTTAATGACTTTTTATGACTTTTTTATGGCTCTTGGACAAATTCGACACATATGTCCATTACGTGTAGTGGTCTGACACAGCCGGTTCTATTTACACATAGATCACCACACTTACTGATCCACTTACTTCCACCTAAGAACCTCTATGTCATTTTAAAAGACCTAACCATGGACGCGTAGCTTTGACTAAAAAATTTTTTTTCAGTTTTAGTTTCATGTATGAAAGCCATTCTGACATAATTTAAAATTCCAACAAACTAAAATTCTTAGATTAAAATAAGCACAGGATTATTATTATTACGGTGAAGGATAAACCTTCACCAATTATATTAATTCTTTGTTATTCTGATTGGCCCTGTTCACCCTTTTTAGACAAAAATGGGCAAAAAGGTTGGAGACTGACCTACTTCTGCTCTTAGATGTAGTAATTATTTTGTTACACTCTGACGTAGGTAATTAAAACATGCCTTGAAAACATGTTTAATTTATAAAAAATGCACTTGTAAAAATCAACTTTGGCTGTGACAGACGAGGAATCGAACCCCGTGTTTAACGCTATTCCTGGTCAGTCACAGCTAAAGTTGCTTTTTACAAGTGCAATTTATATTATTAAGTTTGTATAGTTACAAAACACTATAAGTACATACAAACAAAACAACACAAAAATGTAAGTATGTTTAATTTACTTTTAACAACCATGCGTAATTTCGACATGTCTCACAATCCAAAAATATGCACTAATCTATAGTTCTGTACTAAATTATAAAGAGGAAAGATTTGTTGTTTGCTTTGGCTTGACTCCGAAACTACTGAACGGATTTGAAAAAATATTTCAACATTTTAGTTTCGCATTACGTTTGATGAATATAAGCTGTTTTTTTTTAAATTTAGGGATCCGTATGAAAACTTTAATAATGTAAACGGTGGAGTTTAAGGATAATCTTTATACGAATGCTACTAAAACTATTACCAATAGAGGAAAGTGATGTACTACAGTTTTAAAAAGGTCATTTATACAAACAATGAAGTCCGCGATACCATTTGTCCAACTTTTACTGTTTTAATAAAATAACCCTTTTTAACTTAAAATATGCAACATTAGCGCAGTTCTCGGTATTAATCCTTATCCAAATAAATTATTTCTTATTCAAGACTATGTTATTAACAATGAATTACTCTTTGAATTATTTAAATCGGATAAACCATCGAAAGTTATCATGAGAATACTATTTTATGAAAATTGAAATATATGCACAGCGCGCGCCCTAAGCGCATGAAGTCTTGCGGTATAGCTCGAGATTTTAATTATATAGATTTTGATTAAGTCGAGGACTTAATTGATCTAAAGGAGGAAACTGGAAGCGGAAAGTGCTGCTGCGATATCGATATCAGTCATACTATTAGTCAGCTCCATAGGCAACCGAGACTTGGGACCCTTATGTCAATAAAAAGTGTAAGCGAGATAGGCTCAAATTTATAACACGCCAACTATTAGGTACTAATATTTAATGGGTAAGTATAAATCAAATCAAATCAAATCAAACATTTATTTGCCAGAATACACAAGAGTATGCAAGTTACAAACTGCAGATCTTAAAAATAGGTAGTAATTGTATTCAGCCTGCATGCAGGCGTGCAAATATTAATAATCATCTTAACAAATAAGTCCGTTTATAATGATTTATCACATAATGTCAAAATTGTAATAAAGATGTCATAAAATTTAATTAACAATGTCATGAATGTTAAGTCATTAAATGTAACATTATATATATATATAAAAGATATTAAACTATAAAACATTATTTATCAAAATTATTAAAATAATCTTGTACACTATAAAAATTCTCTTTTAATAACCAGTCAACCAACTTTTGCTTAAATACATTTCCTTCAAGTTTTTTAGGTCCTCGGGTAAGTTGTTATATATAACTATACACATATAACAATTATTTTTCTTATATATTACTTTATTACAACGGCTAAAGCTGAAGAGTTTGTTTGAATTAACATGCTTATCCCAAATAAAGATCTAATTTGTTACTCCATAATTAATTAATAAGCTCGAGTAGGTACGTACTGCGCGCTTGCGCCAGCCGCTATGGTCGCTGCACTGGTCTCTGCGAGGAGATACTATCGAGGTCACCACCGCATATCCACCTCAAGAACTAAAATCGCTTGCTCCATGCTTTGTCTTTTTCTTGAAGTGACGCACGTTTTTGTGTGGTGTGTGCAAGCGATTTTCGTTGGGAAAGTGGTAAGGCAGCAGTTACCTCGACCGAACTTACCATGAAAATTTGTACGTGTTTGCGTTGCAACATTTTACGGGAAATCTGAATGCCGCAGGGATCCAATAGTAATTTACACTAAGATAATTATTTATTTACAATAGAAACTTACTTAGATAATTTTAAAACGTACTCTAATATTGATAATTACAATATTTTCAAATCTTATAGATCAAAGCCTCATTATGAAAAAAAAATAACTACACAACCTTGTGGTTGATCAGTCGCTTCACAAAATAGTTTTCGATTCAGCGCCACCAAAAATGTTTCTTTAAGTGGTAGTTAGATGGTCGAAAAGTCCCGTAATAATACCTCTACTCATTACTACAGGAGCTAGCGAAAGTAGCAAAGAAGTGACTGAATATAATATTTGATTTAAAAGTAGCGGCAAGCGACTTTATTCCGGGGCGGTGTTCCATCGCTCCTCACAAGTTAAGACCCTTAACTCATTTTATCAGCTTTGAGGGAGGAGCCGGTAGACGCTATATTTAGTTCGAATATCAAATCGTTTTCTTGATTGAGAGGAATCAATTTTAGTTTTATTCAGTTTGGTTTTATTTTTCCTATTGCATCTCGCTATATTTTCTGATTAACTAACGGTGGTTATTATAACGGTGGTATTAGCTGAATTGGAGATCCCCTTACTTCCACTTAGCCAAAATACCACAATATTTTGTTGACAGCAAATATAACTTTGTTTTTCATAGTGTTTGTATAAAGAACATAGTTATGTTTGCGGTTATTGAAAATGTGCTCTATCACAAAAACTACTAGTTCGATCTCGTTCATCGTTACATCATGTGTTTCTTTTTTTAAACTTTAAACTAGCTAAGTTTAAAAGAAAGATGGGGGGGGGGGGGGAAGGATGCCTATCGTCTGGATAAACTTCGATATCATTTTAAAAAAACCTTTCCATAGACACCCTACACGCATAGGTTTGTCAAATTTTTTTTTTAGGCGTGAACCCTAAAAACGAAGTGATTTCTGTTCATTACATTATTTTCACAAACTTCTACAATATTTGAAAAGTCCTTCAAACTATCATTTTTAATTTAATAGCGTTCTCTCTATAAATTATCAATGAGAAATGAGGTACCGTCGGTCAGACTCCAGAGGCTAATATATACGTATCTCCATGGCTAGTTTTACGATTGTTACTGACTACATGCCCGTACTTTGAAAGAAAGCTCTAATAGTAAAATTTAATTGGTCTCGCTTGACTGGTACATCCGTCATCTATTTGCTGGTGTTCTATTTGAGGCTACGCAAATTGCCAATATTTGACTTTTTTTTTGTTGAGGTTTGTATTTCTCACCGTAATATTGTAATCAACGCGAGGTTGTAATCTTATGGTTTCAATTTCGTTCGATTGTAATGTCTCGACAAGGTTTAGCATTTATCAACGTCAACCTAACACGAAGGACAAACTGGGATTCGCTTCGCTTACCCCGTTTATCCATCACCTACTCTGACCCACCCACCACTTTACCCAGTGATGGTATCGAACCAGTTATATAATGTATGAAGTTTAATACAGTTTACAAACTACACACACACAGTTTTGTAGTTTAATTGCCTCGGTGGCGCAGCGGTAGGAGCGTCGCACTTTCAAGTGACGGCTGCACCAGAGGTCCCGGATTCGATCCCCGGGTCGGGCCAAACTCATATGCCTGAGTTTTTCTGTGCAGAAATTCTAAGGGTAACCCGGAGTTTGGAAGTTGCCGGTGTATTACCCCCGTGCCTCGGAAAAGCACGTAAAGCCGTTGGTCCTGCGCCTGATCTCTCTCCGGTTGTGTCAGATTGCTGTCCCATCGGGCTATGAGAGTGAAAGGAAAAGAGAGTGCACCTGAGTTTGCGCACAAACTTGTGCACTTTAGTATGTCCAGTCGTTAGTCGTTGTGACTGGCCACCGTAGTCGAAATCGGCTAGTGGGACTACTACAGTTCACAAATATCGTCTGATTCCAACCTCACGAATATAAAAATGTTAGATTGTAATCACGCGGCTTTTGTATTACGTTGACATAAACAAGTCGCGTAGCTAGATCAACTATAGGTATTCTTTCGCCGACTGGATTTTCATGGCGGTAGTCGCTTGGAGACTAAAATGTTGAGTATTGAAGGTTTGCGTAGCTTTGTGTATGAAAGGGCTACACACCGATAGCAATCACTGTTTCGTAATACGCCTGTCGGACTGTAGTAATTGTCTGAAGTCACCACCACCGCTTAGCAGCTAAATGGAGTACGGTTCGATTCAACCGCTTCGATACGATACAATTGCTTCACTTAAACTTGCCAGTTTGCGATAAACTAACACGAGTAGTTGAGGATTAAAGTATTGGCTTTAGAAAATTATAACACGCAACTGAGATATTCTTTTTTTTTCTCTTTTCTTTATTAGTTCTTAAAGGCATACAAGTTTTCTTTAGAAATGTATGTTACATTCTAACAAAGGACTAAGTATAAAGATGGGGATTATTGACGTCTATACTAGTTTACAAAGAAACTGTGTGACAGACGTCCACTCTTCCACATATTGTTACAATAACTGATGTTATTAAATTGAGCAGTAATGCCAAACACATTTTTAGGTAAAACAATTAATTAAAAATTTCAAGACATATAAAGAAAGGGTAAGTACTACTTTGTGTGTGTGTGTAAATGAGATATTATATGTTCACTTTTTAGGATTCCGTAGTCCAACTAGGAACCCTTAATATTTGAATAAATTTACTGGTATAATTAGACATTAGATAGATTGGAGAAATACTAGTAAGTGTTAATTAAATAACCAATATGCTAGAAAGACGTACATTGTTTTTGTATGTACAGACAACAGCACGTCAAGATAAACACTGCGGTACCTTATTCAGTTGCAATAAGGGCTAGTTTGCAACAAAAGAGTGTAACCTGTTGTGATGACCACTGTACATACAAACTATTTGATTTTAAGATTTAAAGTGCAATTACGAAATACTCTACTTATAATATCGAGAGTCCCATGGATTAAAGTAAACCCTAAGGTTAAGAACGCAACTAAAACAATACTAATCTTTCCATCATGACATTAGTATGTATGACGAAGTTTTAGAAATCTCGAGGTTGCAGTCTAGTACTAAATGCGGTTAAGTGAGCCTCATACAGCTAAACCTGGCTTATCAGCTAGCGAGGAGCTTGTTAGCTGGCGATTGCAGGAGGATTTCAATGTGGAATTGGCACTTAGTGAGCATAGAGCTAGGAACGGCTTTTGCCAAATGAGATGAATTAATTGAATGGGAAGACAAGCGCTTTTTTTAATTAAGTAATTTTTTTATATAATTGTTATATATTGTGTTACTGCCGCGACTTTTAGCATCGATGCATGTGTAAAGGTCATTGTCATTTTGCGACTACATCGATGCTGCATTGCGCCTACATCGTGAATGCATCGTGACTGCATCACGACTGCATCGCGACTGCATTGCTGCTATAAGTCGCAGTGTGTAAAAGGGTCTAAGAGTTGATTTTACCAAAGTCAGATTGGAGTTATCCGACCAAATAATTACAAAACGATCGGTTTCAAAATTACATTTAAATACATGATTGCTGACAAATAGCTCACGTTCTCGAATAATGCGTTTTGTATTTTATTCGATTATGTTGGTAAAATCGACTCTAAAACCATCAATTACTCGCGTGTAATCTAAACTACTCAGCTTAAAAACAAACCAAATATCCTTCAGTCCAATCATATGTTTGAAAAAAAAAAAACTAGTAAAAACAACACGCGTCGTTTTTTATTAATCATGGTAAACATTTTAATTTAGCCCCTTAAAAAGCGTAACTTGCATTTTTACTTTCAATTTCCGTGATAAAAATAACTTCCAAATTAACAAAATTCCTTCCTGGTTAAACATTTCAGCAAAAGTTTTAAAAAAGAAACTTAAAAGTGTGTACTAAACAAAGACAGGAATATTGTTAATGCTATCAGGAACAGCTAAAAAAAACTTTGCAGCGAGGCTCCGACAAGTGTCAGTTTCATTTTCAGCACAAAGTTTCTATTCTGTTGGACTTGTACAAAAGTAGCTCTCTCTGTCACACATACCAATTACAGCTGTCTGAGTGAGTGTGTTCAATAGAAATGGAATGTTGAAAACGTTTGCTATAGAAGGAATAAAGGAACATTTATTTTCTCACTCTCCGCAATCAGCATACAGATAAGCGAAATTTGGCTTTATTGTAATTGTCATGGGCCCTATAAAGTTGATTGTTTTGTAAGCGCTTTTTTGTTGTTGTTTTAATTGACTGAATTAGCTATTTCTTTTTTGTAATCGACTTTCGTTAGTAACGCCATGGAAACCAGCCCGCTTATTTGCTATCATCATCACCACGTCTCATAAAGAAAATATAGAAAAAAATGCATTTAATTTCATTTATTTAAAATAACATAACTGTCAGCCGCAGGACGTAGACAACTCCTGTGGTTTGTGTGTTGGTACCTGTGGTGTGGTTTTGACGACCTCCGTGGTGTAGTGGCTAAGCACGCTGGTTTCAAGGCGTCGCCGCTCCGAGGTCCTGGGTTCGATTCCCGGTCGGGTCAATATAGAAATAAAAATTTTCTATATTGTCTCGGGTCTGGGTGTCATGGTACCACCGTTGTGTCTTATTTTCATAACACAAGTTTTTTTTTTTTTTCATTTATTTATCAAATAAAAAAATAATTACACAAATTTACATCAATAACATTCAATAAACCAATGAGTGCATTAGCTACTTACTTTGGGATCAGAGCAATGTATGTGATTGTCGTCCAATATATTACCATGCAAGACGGTTGCAAGAGGTCTGTATTTATTAATTTATTCACTCTTAGTACAAGCGGATTCAAAAGTTGATAACCTATCCGTATATATGTATGTTAGTCACTTATCATTTCGGTCGTTCAGTTTTATTTCCCGTGACCCACCTGCTTCGCTCCGTTCAAATATTGCTCTAACGTGGCAAGCGCTTCCATTTCCCGCAAACAAGTATGCGATAACAATGTTCAGTAGGCGTATTCTCTACAAGTCTTTTTGTATCGTCTATCTTCTCACTGATTATTGACATGTAACAAAACATGTAAAAATTCACAAGTGTGGTGATCCTTCCAACACCGACTGTTCATGTAGTAGAATTAAGAAAGTTGCTTTTGCTAAATACTTAGGGGTTCTCGTTGATCAGCGCCTTTCTTGGCACTTACACATTGAATTGACCATGAAAAGAATGCGAAAGATGATATGGACTTTCAAAACTTTACGTCACATTGCGAGTAAAAAAATACTTACTCAAATATATGTTGCACTGGCTCAGTCCATACTACTATATTGTATAATGCTGGCTGCTAATAAAAGTTATGTTTCTAAAACCATATTAATACCCCACTGAAAATTTTTATCACGAAGCTAATCTTCTGTCAGTTAGAAAACTATACATATTAGACATTGTTCTTAAAATGCACAAATCTCTCTCCTTTGATGCTAAATTTCTAACCAGGAGAAGGAAAAATAAGGTTGCCTCGCTACCCATCGTAAAATCTGACTTTGCAAGACAGCAATACTATGCGCAGTCTGAAGCAATCTATACTAATATTATAAAGCTGAAGAGTTTGTTTGTTTGTTTGTTTGTTTGTTTGTTTGTTTGTTTGTTTGTTTGAACGCGCTAATCTCAAAAACTACTGGCCCGATTTGAAAAATTCTTTTTACGTTGGATAGTCCATTTATCGAGGAAGGCTTTAGGCTATATAACATAAAGATACAACTCATAAGACCACAGCAGAAATGAAAAATGTTGCGAAAACGGGAGAAAGATATTCCTTTTGAGAGCTTCCGCTGCATACGCTGCGGAAACCGCTTAAGTTACACAAAAATTATGTATGACAGGATTGTTCAGCATTAAGAGTTCTATAATAAAGTCCGCGACAGCATATGTCTATCTTTTATGGTTGAATTACTACAACCTTTTTTATGTTAATAAATTGGTAAAAAAATAATGCATTATATTTAGAGGTGTATTTTACACACAGGTATTTATTCTTATCAAAATAAATACATTCATCATCACGAGCATTTCATTTAGAACCAAGTTGCCCTTTAAATCATTTGATTTCAATAAATATCTTAGGAGCTATCACAGTTTTAACATAACTCCGCACCAAAATAATGTTCGCAGCTTAAGTACAACGTGCGCTTGCGCTAATATATTATAAAGCTGAAGAGTTTGTTTGTTTGAACGCGCTTATCTCAGGAACTGCTGGACCGATTTGAAAAAATATTTCTGTGTTGGATAGCTTATTTATCGAAAAAGGCTTTAGGATATAAAACATGACGCTGCGACGGGAGGGGAGGGAGCAAACTCAAAACGCGCGGACGAAGTCGCGGGGGACCGCTAGTTTATAATAAAATAAATAAATACCTTAACATATACCCCCTTAATAAAACAAATGTAAAAACACAGTCTTGATATGGTTAAAATCTTTGAGTGACATGGATACTGAATCGTTGCTTAAATACTAACATATCATTATAATTTTTATCTTTTATGTACCTATATGTTATTCATTGGTCTTTACGGAAATGAAGGTAAGTTAATGGGTTGCAACACATACACGCGCAGGCACACGCACGCACACGCGCGCGCACACACACACACACACACACACACACACACACACATACACACACACACACACACACATGTTTTATTTGTATTTTGTATGTAAGTAGTATTATATATTCTCACTGATTATTGACAATTGTTTGCATTACTTAAAATATAATTGCTATTATTTTTCACAAGCTCAATACAGTGAAATTGTAAGACAGTAATATTTTGACACTTTTTTAAGAAATCTGTTCTATTATCAGAGCGATTGCTGATTAGTCCGTTTTCGATACCAACTGAGTGAACAATACTAAACATAGTTTAGTAGAGTTAGCAAATGAGAGACAGGATTTTGAAGATCTTATAAAATAGATCTTAATTATTTTGTTATATTTTTATAGTCCTACATTTATACGCACAATGGCCCAATCATGAGGCTAAGTGCGGAAAACACCCCAGCCAAACTAACTAACTATAGTCCTACATTTTCTATAAAATATAAGAACTTAAATGTGCTGACAATTTTATAACGCTTACTAATCATCAGCAAATGGCGACTGATTGACTCAATTGATTAATCAGAACACGCGGGCTTTCACCACAAACAACTGATAATAAACCTAGATTTATTATAATATCACTTTTACAGACCAGTGAAATTACAATATTTATGTATTTATTATGAAATTAAAATAGCATCGAAAAGGGTACTTGAAATTATACGAATGACTGTCATTGATTCAGTGTAATTACTGTAGTGAAATATAAATATCACATTTTTGACAAATTCCCTGCGATATTTAGATAAAAAAATGTCGTGTTAGTTACACCATTTCGATATAACACTAGAACAGGTGTACCGAGATTCATTATTTGTACGTTGTTGAACGTCGTGAACGCCCCAAATAGGCCAGTTCAAAATACATTATGTCATCGGTTGGTATTAAAAACTATACCCAATAAAGTATATTTATTGTTTATAGTGTGGATTATACACAGTCTGCCCATAAATACTGTTGCAATTAAAAATAAGAAAGATATTATTACATTTGAATTTGGAATCTGTCATTTTTATACGATCGCTCATTGTGTTTTCTAATTTTGGCGCCAATACATTTTATAATATTTTGCGATGTTAAAATGGAGTGGGGTGATGAAGAGACAATATTTATAGCAAGACTAGGTAGAGGATCTGTCAAAGACAAGATGCTCCTCGAACTTAACTTAATGTAACTTAACTTCTCATTAATTTTCAAAGTGACTAGTTGTAAGCGTGAGTGAATTGCCCCAGCCATCCAGGCCAATTATACTACCAAACCAACTACGATTAATAAGTGTCTTTTTTGACGGTGGCTGAGGTAAGATCGATGTCTCGTACCTTACCATGTTTCAATGAAAATAGCTTTTATAGTGAAAGTGACCGTTTTTGTGCCGTGTGTGACACAAAAACGGGCGTCACAAAAAATATTTTTGAAAAAAAAAACGACGCGAGGTGTTCAGGATTTTGCCTCATAGGGTGGATAGGCGTGAGAGACTGCGACCGTATTTCAATCAAACCTACCTTCAGGACTCTATGTAAATAAAATGCAAAGTTTCCAGTAGAAAGAAGTAGAACAGATATCATATCCAACAATGTTAATATTAATCACTACATTAAAGTTTTCCTTAAAATTAGGATATAAATGGAATGAAGGATTTAAATCACAGGTAGCATTGCTAAGTTAGCAGGTAGCATTGCTAAGTTTTATTAACTCTTACTATATAGAATGAATGTGACCGACACTACTGAACCTTCTCTATTTTTTTTTGCTCCCGAACGTTTTCAATAACTAGCCTGATTTGTTTACCCCCACTTTTATTGCGAGTTTTATTGCATTTCCGCTGCAAGCCGACTGGCAAACATGGGTTAAGTGTCGCTCGTGAAACTTTCGGTTTCGGGTCCAAAATATAAATTCAGATTTTTTGCTTTTTTGGCATGATCGTGTTGTAGACGCTGACGGATCAAAAGGTCGCCGGCGGTTGCATAAACAAAAGCATAACAAAAAGACATTAGTGACAATAAATGTGTACCCATGCGGTGATACTGCACACTGCTGTCTAGTCATATAATTGACATTAGGTACAATGCTTATCAAAAGAGTGTGCCCAAGGTGCCCCTGTGTATACGATCGATTAGGCCTTTGCTTTCAATGGTGTATCTACGTGAAGTACGTGTCTGCGTAAATGCCTCTCCTTAGCAAGTGATGTGATATCCTATCTGGGGCCCTATTCTTGAAAAACATTCGTGAATATGGTATGTGATTATAGTTAGAAAAATATAGAAGTCAATGTCAAAGATACATAAAAATAACAAAATAAAAATAATTATTAGTTTGTACTTGGAGATTGATGATCTTCTTGGCGCGAAGGGGCTCCCCTTTAACACATTAAGCGCCATGGTGGTCACCGGTGACCCCCAAACAATATTTTTTTATTGTGTCTTATTTTGTGGCAGTCAAAGCCTTATAGTCGGATAATGTCACGATCTCTGCGATTCGACTTTAGAATTCTCTCCCTGATAAAATGAAAATGTCCCCCAACAGATTTACCTTTAAAAAGTCTCTCTCTGCACCTGTATTTTATTCTTTCGCTTTTGTTCTCTATTAAATATTTGTGTAATATTAGTATGTATGCTTAAGTTAGAGCATTTTACTTCTTTTTTTTTGTATCACTCTTCTTACTTATTATTAATATTCCGCTACTTTCTGCATTATCAGGTGGTTGACTGGTAAAGAATGCCATAAGGCATTAAGTCCGCCAATCGAACAACTTACAGTGCAATAAAGTTAAAATAAATAAATAATAAAGCCTTAAAATACTCCAAATTGATGCATCAACCACTATGTTACAAGTCTATTTCGCACTAAGTTCTTCTTAAATATAACACTAATGCCCACCTTATTCTTCCCTCGTACACCGAAATCTACCAGTTTCATTCGTTTGTAATTAAACCAAATTCACTGTACTGAGCTCCTTTGACAACCGCCAAATGATTTGTTAAAACTGCCTCAGTAAAAAAAAAAACTATAAATATTTCTACCCGACAAAATTATCATCTTCAGTAAAACCAAACGGTCAATAAAAATTACATGAAAAAAGACGCGAGTGTTTACGAAGCTGTACTATTTTTAAACCAATAGTTTTCGTTCGAAAATCAAACATTCATAGTTCGAAAACTTTGAATTAATATATGGAGCGTGGTGTTAACCACGAACAAATCTGGTGCGTCATTAATTGACGCCACTTGTCATCAACTCATAGAATTGGTAGAATAAATACAAGGAATAGTGACCCCTATTTGTTATTTGCAAAACTTTTTTTGCTTAGCATAGCTTGTCTCGTATTATTAATAATAACTCTCTGTTCAAAAATCACATGCCATATTCATGCGATTGATCCAAACTAGTACAGAAAACGTTTTAAGTACACTCATTGAGGCCTCACCAATTTGTCGGTACTCGTACCGGTGGCAAATTAAGACGTCAAAGCTTTATTATCTTATTTGAACTTATTCAAAGATACCTACTTGGATCTCAGCGTCTTAAGTCTGCCGTGAGGACCATAAAGAGGCCGTTATGAAAAAAGGAAGTCCATATTTCCACTTTCTCAATGGACAACGACACGACAAGCTAAGCACTAATGTAACCTATGTCATTGTTATAAGGATTAATTTTCATCGAATTGTTTAGTCTGATGTACTGTGCTGCTTTGGTTGTTTCTATTCCTAACTTAAAGTTTGACTGGGTTAAGGTCCACTTTTGTACAATTGATTGATGAAAAAAAGCTTGTTATGAGTAAAATTTTCTTGAAATTGTGGTATATTGAATGCGAGTGATTCGAAAACAGAGTATCTGATTTTACTGCCTTCAAAAAGCTGACTGTCAAAAGCTGAATGTCAATAACTGCAGATAACGATTAAAATAACGCAATTGTCTTCTATTTAAAGAAACAAATTCTTATAAAGTCGGTGGAGTATGTGCGTAGACTGTTGGTGTACGTAAGCTTGACATCGTTAACTGATTTCAAAAGAATTTGTTTAGAATGTTATTAACACATACAGTGTATTTTTTTTAAAATCATACAGACGAAATAAGAAATAAAAAATGGTTAATTACTGTTTTCTTATTTAATTTTTATGAATATAAAGAATTTGTTTCTCTTACATAGACGAGAAATGCGTCATTCTAAGCTTTTAAGTAAATTTTTTGAAGGTCGTTTAATTTTTTAAATTATTTTTTAGAGGCTCAAACTACTTCATAGTTGAGGTAAGGCCTTTGTCCAGAAGTAAGACGTTACAGGCTTTAACTGGCATCTTTACTTTTACTTTTATTTTTTACAGCATGGTGCCCTCTATTATACCGAAGTGCGTCAGACAACATACAATAGATAATATATATATTTTTTGTCCTTACTAGGATAAGATAAGTAATAAGACTAGTATTATATTATCTGGGATAAGACTAAGCTAAATTACCCGTCAGTACTTGTATTTCATTAAGTGCGAAGAATTCTAGGAATTTAAGTAGAACTGAATTAAATTGCTCTGAGGTAGAAAAACAAAGTTACTTAGCCTTTTATAACTTATACCTTTATCAGATTACCGTTTGTATTAGAGGCTTACCAACAGTCCTAATCAATTGTCTTTTGATGCATATCATTCGTTTGACCCGTATGTGGAAAAGACCTCAACGAGGATTATCTATTAACATTAAAATAGTGTAAAAATGTTGTTTTTTTATAACCCTTCTAGAAATAAGACGTAAGTAGTACCCATAGTTTATAAAATATAACTTGAAGCCGGTATAATATACGGTGAAGGTATGATATCAAAATATTCGAGTATCACTACACCAAAGGTAAGGCCTGTGGGGTTGGCTCAAATGAAAAACCTCCAAATAAGGTATTGCTGAAGCTAACTTCTGTTTTTGTATTGTTTGTTTTGACAGAGACAATCAGAAACAACTTGTATATCCGATGGCATTGTGGTTGCACTGTAGTAACGCCGTTAGTACACCAACTTATTCGCATACGGCAGCGATGCGGCTGAATGATACCAACAAGGATCCAACTATCACATCACATCTAGCTATGTTATGCGAAACATAGCATATGAGAATTTCGCATGCCGCATGCAATTGCATTGGTGATATAATGGCGTTAGATACGATTTGCTTCTAACTATGCCATTCGTAACGCTTTGCTACGTCATTATTAGCGCTTTGCTACGTCATTCGTAGCGCTTTGCTACGCCAATAGCCTGTCTACGAGATGATTGTGCTACGAAAAGCTACGAGTGTGACCACAACTATAAGATCCCTTACACACTGCGACTTTTAGTATTGATGCAGTCGCGCGTTTAGAAAACGTGCTTCAGCATCGCGACTCACGCAATAAACAGATTTAATTTAGCATCAATGCAATCGCGTGTTAGCATCGATGCAGTCGCCGAAATTAAGTACATAATTTGACAATTTCCAGCTTCAGCATCGCGACTGAATCGCTGCTAAAAGTCGCAGTGTGTAAAGGGTCGAACAGTTACATTCTGTCATCAAATTTTACATGCCATTTTGTGTTATTCTTACTCACGACAATAGAATTACTACAGAATTCAAGTAAATCACACAATAGAATAAGTGAAGTGGTCTCAGGCAGGGCATATAAAACGTGTCACCTCATTTTAAATTAACGGTGATCCGTTCCATATTTACTTTGAATTCACCCTAGATGACATTTTATGACGACAATATTAATAAATTGCTTGTTTTATGAAGGTACAAGCGTATGTCCATAAACATAAAGTGACTTGGCTCTGCCCACCCCCTGTAACTGTTCAGTAAAACACAAATAAAAGTATTAAAGCATTTAGCTTAACTTAACTGATGTATGGGTTTAAATCCCGACAAATGGTTATTTAGATGCAACTTTAATGTAGCAAGCTCCATACGGCGCGATTTTTCTGCGTTTTACTGTAAGAATTAGACATAGGTAAATAATAAATGTTGAACACCAATCACATACATTGTTCTGATCCCAAAATAAGTAGCTAATGCAAATGTGTAATGAAAATCAGTTACAACGGTGGTACCACAACTCACAGACCCGAGACAATATAGAAAATTATGATTTCACCATTGATCCGACCAAGAGTCGAATCTGGGACCTCGGAGCAGCGACGCTTTGAAACCCAGCGTGCTTAGCCACTACACCACGGAGGTTGTAACATGATGAGTCTTAACACAAAATAAAAATATGAGTAAATGCTCCTTACTGCCTAGATGTCTGGTGGCTGGAAATTGAAGTTTCTTTTGAATAAAAGTTGGAATCGCTCTTTGATAAACAGTGGCTATAATTTTCAAAGAAACGTACCATGGAATCGCAAATAAAATTCTGTGGAACGGTATATGCAAAGCAAACTATCCCTTTGAACAGAAACTCTGAGGAAAAATAAAGAATATGATTTGTTTACTGTTGTTTACAATTTACTCTCCACTTACTCCTTCCATAAACCGTACAAAAAATACTAATATAATAGTTTAAATAAATATTGTATTATTAATTGATGTAGATTTAAAATTGAGATACTACTGAATCATAATTAGTCCGTAGGGCTTACTTTAATGATCAGGGACGCCCACAACCTAATCCATTCCACCTTTGTATTTTTCATAGTAGCTAATCTAGCTAAGCTTGCTATCATTTTTACATTTAAAGAAAGTGATTGCCATTTTTTATTTTATTTTATTCCAAACTGTGGACTATGTCATGCGAATGCTCACATAACTTTAAATTAAATGTTGTTTCCGGACAACATTTCAGTAAATAAAGTCAAAGTCAAATATTTATTTGCGATAAACATGGTTCACTAAAAGATCTTATTTAATAGCAGAGGTTCACATGATTTACCAAAAATTGGCATGCAAAAATATATGTTAGTAGGCAATCCCCTGATTATAAAGGCATATTATTTTATATTTAATGGCCAGAGCATAGCTGTTTCTATTTAACAACGCACTGGTATGACCTAGTGGCAGCAACAGTCGGGTCGACATACAAAGCATGATTTGAAACTAAAGCTGCAACGAAGTTTTCCTTACCTGGATATGTATTTGCATTTAACACTACTATTTCTAATGTTATATGTAACAGTGGGTCACATTTACTTGTAACTATTCAGTACAATATCCCAAACCCCTAATATATGATCTGGCGGTTCTATGAAATCTTTGTGTATGTGTAAAGAGGGTTTACGACGTAGCTTGACGTAGATCGCCGACAGTTTTATTCGCCAATAATGCGAACGTGGTAGCAGTATATCTCTGTAACAAGACCCTTGTGAAGATTTCAAGATCCGATTTTACTGCTTGGAGTGATTGCTCCTGTGAACGAACTTTGTGGTTTGACGTGGGGGAATTCTTTGCCGTTTTTACCTGTATACTGTACAAGGCTTAAACCCCTTCATTTGCATGCGTAAAGATACGGAAAGGTCAGCCTTTTCATGTGTAAAATAATGTAGGATTTTTTAGACATATGAATCACCCGGGACATAACTTTTGCACAGTTGGTCGTAAATATTTTCTCAATTTATGAGACTGAAAATAACTCAAAATTAAGATAGCATAGATAATTAGTACCCAACCGGTAATAAAAAAACATTGTGTTTATTAGTACGATTTTATACAATAAAATGATCCCTCTACTTAATGATACGAAGGTTCTTTTGTAGTGCCAAATACTGGCCGTAATAGAATAAAGGAATTCTAATGTAAGAGTATATATTTTTTTATGTAGCTTTTACTCGTATTAATTAGTTAAGAACAGTCATATTAGAACAGGACTACAGAAGCTGATAGTGTAGAGCTGCAGTATGTTTCCAAGTAGATAGTCAGATACACAATTAAAAATAGTGCACAGAAAGCTGGACACTCTGAACTGATCTCGGCGAATTTCGTAGCGAGTGGGGAAGCGAGACAATCATCGTTAAAAGCGGCATTGTTGGCGTTAATGAAACCCGGGAGATACCAACTTTGTTTGCCTTTGTTACCGCGGCCTGCCCTGTTACGATTTCGGCTTTAGGCATAAATAGATGTGGACCACGCCGGCAGGTCTTAGATAATATAGATAAGGTATGCACTAATACTACACGTCTACACTACTATAAGTATATACTACTATTTTACGCAACATTCGTTGGTGGCATGGACAGACTAAGTGCTAGTAATTTACTATCAAAAAGAGAGTTCAAGCGGATTATTTGCAACCTCTGAGAAGTGCTACAAGGCGCCTGTATTATTTCGGAGCTCAAATAATAATATCATAACGTCACTGTATTATATATCCAGCTCTCTTGTTGTACCCATTCCAGTAGCCGTTAAAAACTCAAGTTAACGACGAATACCTGGGACAAGTTATTCAATAAGTAGGTCGATGTTTTCAAATTGCGCAAGCGTGTCTTCTCGTCTCAATTACCTCAGTGTCTGAAAATTTTCTTCTTCGACCAGTGATGACATACGGTTCCGAAACATGGTTGCTTACATCGGGCCTTTAAGGAAGCTCAAAATCTCACAGCGAGCGATGGAGAGGGCTATGCTCGGTGTTCGTGATTCGGTCTCTACGAGATCGAATCAGAAATGAGGATATACGTAGAAGAACTAAGGTAACGGACATAGCCCTGAGAATGAGTAAGCTCAAGTGGCAATGGGAAGGGCACATTGCACGCATAACTGATGGCTTTTAGGGCAGATAATTTCTAGATTGGAGACTCTTCGACCAAAGACGCAACGAAAGACGTCTACCGACTAGATGGCAAGAAGGCCTTGTAAAGATCGCAGGAACAAACTGATAGCAGGCCGCTTGTGAACGGTCGCTGTGGAAAACCATAGGAAGGCCTATGTTCAGCAGTGGACGTCCGTTGGCTGAAGATGATGAAAACTATGACTATATAATGACAGCGATTAAGAGATATTATAATAAATAGACTTGAATGAATAATTAAAAATTGACACCTTATATACCTGTTTGATTGTTTAGAAGAGACTTAGTCAAAACTAGAACACACTCGAAATCTACACGACAAATATCACTGGTTCGTTTATGTTATGCTATGTTCTTCTACATATATTTATTCTGTGCTACCCACCACAACCTTCAGGTTCGGCGAAAGTTTGATTTCGTTGAAACCTTTGCTGTTTATTCAAAGTTTGCGTGCCGCGAGTTTCGTATCATCCTCGGTCGAAACCGCGTTTTCATGGGCTTTATATGTGATTTAATTAAGCGAATATAAGGGTAGGGATCGATTCAATAAAATGTTTTGATTCAAGTCCAAGGTTAACCCTGTAACCACTTAAACAAATTGTAATTATTATCTTTCTGTCTAATTTCATATAAGGTCAACTCAGTTGAACAGAATTTTCTTTAGCTAACATCTGAAATACCATTGTATTTTCTGCCTTCTATTCATTTCTGAATCCTACAAAGAGCTTTTATATCTCAAAGTGCATTTAACCGTTTGTCTCGTGTGTCTAGTTTGGACATTTGCGGGGCTAAATCGGCCTTTAGATCTTCAATCGAGGTCTCAAATGCAATCCTAGCTAAAGGCATCAATCCTGCTTTGTACATACATTCATCTCAACCCATGTATTTACAGCTTAAGCTGAGCTTTGATTACCAGCATTTCATTTTTCGTAGTGGGTCAACTTATAATGGAAATGCCTGGCTTGACTTATAGCAGAGTATACCCAAAGGATTTCCTGCTTACTCCGCGTGACAATTGCGCATCTATTTCGAGGGGAGGGAAGGTCTCGTATGGGGTCAATTATCTGGGAGCAGCAGTGTGTAGTGTGCAATGCAATTAAGTAGATTAAAAGTACTAGCGTGATTAAACTCATTAGCAGAATGCATCAAGGTTTCGAGGTACGTGTTGCAAATAGTACTCAACTGTAAATTATTTGGCGTTTTTGTGTCACTCTTACTTATACGTAACGAAGTGTGTACATCCGGCCGTCTGAGCCAGGCTTCTATAGAGATCTTGCATATCTAGGCTTATAACGAATCGTTAGTGACGCAGATGTATCCAGGTTTCATCGTTTGTGACGCAATAGTTTTCTTGGAAAATCAAAAAAACTAGGCTCAGACAGCCAGAATTTCGCATTTTCTGACTTTCCAGATCTCAACTATCAGAGGGTTTCAGGTCGCTGTTTCTTATAAAATGTGATGTGACGCGTTAGTGACGGTCATCCGAAGTAGTTTCATCCATTTTGATCCAGTACTTTTTGAGAAATCGTGATAAACGTGTGGCTCAGACAGCCTGATATCCGGTCGTCTGAGCCAACTTGTTTTTCTCTATATTTCACGAAATGTTACGTTTCGGACAAATGTTTTTAGGATTTACTGATGGGACGACGTTAGTAACAGCTCTCGACCAGATTTGAACCTTCGTGACGCACGCGTTTTGGAGAAATTGAGAAAAAACTGCTGGCTCAGACAGCCGGATGCTGGCTGTCTGAGCCACCCAGTTCTACCACTTCCAGGTGTTGTACGAAGCTGAAAACTCATCTAATCTGATGTGACGCGGCCTTTAAGTACAAAAAATCGTAAGTGACGGCTCTATATGCCGCCAATCAAAAGTTATAACCATTTTAAATGTTTTCCATACATCGATGCATTTGGGTGGCCACACTTCGCACTCTTTATGGAAACGGAAAGACAATTTAGTGGAAAATGTAAGCTAAAGCCCCTCGTATCAAAGCGGATGCTTTCTCCTGCTATTTAAATATTTAATTACGTAGTCAATAACTACGCCGATGAAGGAAAATATGTTAATTATGTATGGGTTATTCCAGGTTTTAAAATTACTCTTTATTTAAAAATAATCACTAGCTCCAGCTGGTTACTACAATATAAGACTTTTTCGGTATTAAATACATACTAAATACTCATTCCTCAACTCGTCCCATATTATTACGCCCCATTTGGGACAAGATGCAATAATTAATTTTAATCATTATGCAAATCGTCTCCTGCTTTTTTGGGTGCAAAATAATAACCCTAAAACAGCGCAGAAGGTGAAACGCAGTTCTCTGGGACCGCTTATTATTATTACGAACAAAAATTACTAAGCCAGCCTTATTTCACCTTCGGAACACGAGACGCGCGCCATCTTTGTGTCCATCTTTGTTCGAACAATATTTCTGATGCGGGGGAATAAAGAATGGAATGCGCTACCGGCTGAGGTGTTCCCGAAACCCTTAATGGCATTTGGGGGCATTTTCAAAAGAAGAATGATTACGCTATTACTGATCAGACATGACCAATCCTCGACGACATCATCACTTACCACCAGTTGTGATAGTGGTCAAATGGCTGATCATATATATAAAAATATATAGATAGACTATAAAATTATGCAGGATGGAAAGAAATCATCCACTTAATATCATTTTTTTAATAAGAAAGTTTAAATATGTATACATAATAAATAAAAATGTAAGTAAGTAACAATGGATATGGCGGTAAGAGAGGTGCGTAGAAACCAACTTACGAAAATAATGAAATAAAATGAAAAAAATATATTTTGTTTTGGACCTGTCATGTTTATTACCACAGGTTGTAGCGTTTATCTTCTTTTAAAGTTTATGTTCATAGGACAAGTAATAATTATTTTGTTTTAATAAAGCAATGATATAAGTTTTGTGCTCGTGGATTTTTACTTAGTTCGTAGACTTTATTGATTTTATGACGAGTATAGTATACCTATTTACGAGGAGTAGGTATTATTCACATTTGACTAAAATTGTTTTATCAGATGTATATTATATTTTACTTTGTAATCATTAAAAGGGTTTCCTTTCATACAACAAAATTGTGTTAACTTTTTGTAACAATATTATTGTTTTTTTTTTCTGATTATACTCATATTGATAGTTTTAACTTTTTGATTACATTAAATGACGTTAAAAATCATTTGATTAAATTATCTGCATTTCGTCCAAAATAAGCTGTAGACATGTATGGGATGAATTGATAAACTACTATTTGTATAAATGCTACACAAGAAACAATTCGTAAAATTACTTTATTATTTACTAAAATATCAATAAAAGGAGACTTCCACATGGTAATTTTTAGACGTTGGGTGATATCAGAATTATCAGTAAACAGCTATCTAAACGCCGAGTAAAAAAGTAAGTGCAAAGCGCTGATTATGCCTAGTCAGCCTGGAGCCTAGCTTTTTTCAAGAGAACGCTGACTACGCCTGGTAAAAGTAGTAAGTAGTCCAACTAAATACTGCTCTGCTTACTGAGGTCTGAGTCTGGAGCTCACGTCAAAACATGCCTAATTGTTGTCATAAGTCTTTGTGCCCCCTTTTAGTATAACTAGCCCAATATTATCACCATAAATTTCTTTAAATGCATTTTTTTAATGATTAACTTCGTAAGAGCAGGTTTCCTTGTCAGTACATCAGTCACTTATCAGTAGTGCGGATTTTTTTTCAGCAACTGTCATCACTGTAAATGTCTACTTTTTCGTCTGACGCTATCTTGCATGTCAAATTAACAGTGATTAAAAAGTGTTTTAATGTTCTTATTTAACATATTTTCTTTAACTTGATAGCATATTCCTGATTTTTAAAATGGTAAATAAAATATGAGTCTGTACATGGTCTGATAAATTATGATCTTGGCAAGATCATCTCATTTAAACTAGAAATAAAAATAAAAGCCTTCTTTGAAACGTTGAGAAAGTTTAAGAATTACTCAGGACGAGCTGCAGTTTGTAAATATATCTTTGATTTTCCGCATTTCGTCCCAAATATTATATAGGCATGGTGGGACGAGTCAATGAATTACTAAGTTTTCCATCCAAACAAAAAAGGAAACGACTTGCAGGATTAAGTTAGTATTTATATTGATTTTTTGCATCTTGTCCCAAGTGGGCCGTAAAATCACATGGGAAGAGTCGAGTAATATGTAAGTAGTATGTACCTTAACAAAATTCTCTAATATTGTAGTACCTTCGATAAACTAGCGGTTGTTTTCAAATAAATAGTAATCTAACGATTTTTTTCCTTGGAATACCTAAGACCATAAATAATTAACATATTTTCCTTCATCGGCGTAGTTATTGACTACGTAATTAAATATTTAAATAGCAGGAGAAAGCATCCGCTTTGATATGAGGGGCTTAAGCTTACATTTTCTACTAAATTGTCTTTCCGTTTCCATAAAGAGTGCGAAGTGTGGCCACCCAAATGCATCGATGTATGGAAAACATTTGGAATGCTTATAACTTTTGATTGGCGGCATATAGAGCCGTCACTTACGATTTTTTGTACTTAGAGGCCGCGTCACATCAGATTAGATGAGTTTTCAGCTTCGTACAACACCTGGAAGTGGTAGAACTGGGTGGCTCAGACAGCCAGCATCCGGCTGTCTGAGCCAGCAGTTTTTTCTCAATTTCTCCAAAACGCGTGCGTCACGAAGGTTCAAATCTGGTCGAGAGCTGTCACTAACGTCGTCCCATCAGTAAATCCTAAAAACATTTGTCCGAAACGTAACATTTCGTGAAATATAGAGAAAAACAAGTTGGCTCAGACGACCGGATATCAGGCTGTCTGAGCCACACGTTTATCACGATTTCTCAAAAAGTACTGGATCAAAATGGATGAAACTACTTCGGATGACCGTCACTAACGCGTCACATCACATTTTATAAGAAACAGCGACCTGAAACCCTCTGATAGTTGAGATCTGGAAAGTCAGAAAATGCGAAATTCTGGCTGTCTGAGCCTAGTTTTTTTGATTTTCCAAGAAAACTATTGCGTCACAAACGATGAAACCTGGATACATCTGCGTCACTAACGATTCGTTATAAGCCTAGATATGCAAGATCTCTATAGAAGCCTGGCTCAGACGGCCGGATGTACACAACGAAGTCGGTAACAATAATATCACGTTTCGGAAATGACTGCAAAAGTATATTGTTTTTTATTTATTATATTTGGATTTTTTTATTTTTAGTTTTATTGAAATATTGGCAACATTTTACTAATGATACAAAACCCAAAACATATATCTTTTCACACTTAGTATTTGTCAGTTTGATAATTAAGTTTCATTAGATACCGACATACACGTATTGTTGTTATGTACTTTTGTGTTTATTAATGATCAGACATTTGATCACGAACACACCTGGTGGTAAGTGACGATGCGATCGATTTTGATATACTAAGATCGCCCATACGATGGCCTTTAACTAGATAAGGATTCCTTTTGGACTCTAACGGATAAATAGACAGTTGATTCAATTCTTTATTATGCGCACAAAGTGTTACGTAAAGATCTTAGTGATATGACATTCTGATTCCCCTAGCCGATTTCCACTATGGTGGCTTGTTACAACGACTAACCGACTGCGCGGGACATATTATAGCGCACAAGTGTGTGCGCAGACACAGGTGGGACAGCAATCTGACACGACCGGAGAGAAGTCAGGCACAGGACCAACGGCTTTACGTGTTTTTCCGAGGCACGGGGGTGAAACACCGCCAACTTCAAAACTCCGGGTTTACACAATACACAACACTCCAATAACCTACCTGTCCTTTCTGAGTGAGATATTTGATAACCCTTATCTCTTAGACACACTGCGACTTTTAGAAACGATGCAGTCGCAAAATTTCAACCTTTACAGAAACTTTCAGCATCGATGCAGTCGCGATGCTATCGCGCGTTAGTGTCGATACAGTCGCGATGCAAAAGCAGGAAATTGTTAAATTATGAATTGAATTCTGCCGATGCAGTCGCGCTTCTGCATCGATGCTAACGCGCGACTGCATCGACAAAAATTGTTTTTTTTTTCAACTATACGCAGTCTGGCTATAAATACTGTTACAATTAAAAATAAGAAAGATATTACATTTGAATTTGGAATCTGTCATTTTTAAACGATTGGTCATTGTGTTTCCTAATTTTATAATATTTTGCGATATTAAAATGGAGGGGGGTAATAAAGAGAACCGAATCGCTGTGATTGCATTACACAAAGTTGGTATGGAGCCAAATGCAATTGCAAAATGCAAGGAGTTGTATTGAGTAGCTTTGAATCTGATGTGTTTAATGTCACATCTGGTGTGCCTCAAAGCTCCATTCTGGGGACATTTCTTTTTGTATTGTATATCCATTATATTGTATTTGAACACATTTTACACATTTTGAACTTTACGCAGATGATCTCAAAATATATAGAATCATGCGCTCTGTAGAGGACTGCTTACTCTTACAAGAGGACTTGACATCGCTCCATAACTACTGCATCGCAAATAAACTTCACTTAAATCTTAGTAAATTTGAAATTATGACTTTCACGCGGAAAAGACACCCTGTAATGCGACCATTTTCAATAAACGGCACTATCCACGAAAGGGTGGTCAGCATCAGGGATTTTAGAGTCATTTTTGACGCTAAGCTCACGTTCAGTTTACATGTGGAATCAATTAATTGCAAGGCGTACAGAATATTTGTTTTTTTTTCTAGAAACTCTTTGGTGTTTGCAAGGCCGTACACGTATTTACACTTATATCACACTTTAATAAGACCTATTTTAGAATATGCAGTGATCATATGGGATCCATTTTGTAAGACCTATGATTTTGACATAGAAGAAAATCAAAAGAAATTCTTTAAAATGATTAGTTGTAGATGCTCCCGTCACTGTGATAATTATTCCAATCTGTTGGACAAGTTTAGTCTTCTTAGCCTGCGACAGGGACGTATCCAACTGGAAGCAGTTTTTCTTTATAAAATTATACATAATTACATTGATTGCACAAAATTCGTCGATAAAATTAGCTACAGAGCTTCCTGCTCACTGAATTAGAAATAATAGCAAAGCCCTATTTTATATACCCACTTGTCGTACCAATGCAGGAAAGCGCGCGCCAATGTGTCGTATGTTAAAACATTATAATAAACTGTTTGCACACGAGGTAGACCCTTTTCAATATGATGCACGTAAATATAAGCATCATGTCATAATCATTCTCAAATGCGATGATACCGCCATCATATAACTATACAATTACTACATCATCATACTTGTTTGTGTACACAAATAGACAATAGTGTTGTACTGTACTGTAGCTACAATAATACTACTTACAAGCGCATTTGTAGACGACAAATTCTACCAATAATGTCAGCTATTATGACAGTAGCCTTCTGTTTCTTACTCATCTACGGAACATGTTGTTGGTGTGTACTATGTACCTACGTATTAATTTTTATGTAAACCACTTTTGTACATTACTGTTTGTGTTCTTCCAATTAATAAAATAAAAAATAAAATAAAAATAAAGAAAATAGGAGCAAAATCTAAGTTCGCTTGATATACGGACTTCGGAAATCCTATTTACTTGGCTAATATCTAATCTATCTATAAAGCAATGAATAGGCAGGGCAGTTAACAATACACATTAACAATAATATCGTTGGAAATTTTAATCACATTTTAAGATGCACAATGTAACCACACTTAATCAATCTTAAACGGAAATCTATTCAAGACACGTCTTTGTTAAATCCACCCCGTCTCGGAAATCAATCCGTTTAAGTGCCATCTGCACCCATTAATTAATGAAAGTCTCCTCGATATTAAAATTTAAATGTAAATTTAATTGCATAATCACCTCAAAAATGCGTCGCCATTATTTTAAATATGCCTTAACGCTCTTAACACGAGTTAAGAAGCCTAAAAGGCCAGTTCTCGATGCAAATTTAAAGAAATCTTGAGAGAAATTGAAACCCAGTTTTGTTAGGAGATTTTGTTATTTGGATGCATAACGTATTTAATCCTCAATTCTTTTGCTAGTGCTTTTATTTACAGCATTGAAGAAGAGACTGTAAATATCTTACACGTGTCGGCCAAGGTACTTGAGTGAGAGGTTGTTGGACAAAAGAGGTTAATCGAACGAGTATGGATTGTGGCTATTGAAAGGATTCATTTTGCAACGTCACTATAAGCTATACGTGATTGTTAGTTTTCTAATGAATCGATTTGGTTTATATTTTAATTAAGACGTTTAGAGACAGACCATTAACCAATAAATTGTTATTTCAAACTAGTAGTAGTGACCCAATCTAACGATTTTTTTGCCCTTGTCTAGCTTAGTCTTAATTGACCTTGGTTTTGTACGCAAATAAATAGATTGATGATAGCAAGTTGTAAAAGTGTCCAAAAGTTTTTTTAACTTTAACATTATGAAAGTTTAGGGTTATTGATACTTACATCGATAAAATACTGGAAGTAGTACGAAGATATACCTAGTGTTAAAATGCAAACCAATAGTTGCTCGAGTTTGATAGCAGTATATTTATTAATATTGAGTTTCAGTCAAAATGGCAAACATTACGAATTATAAAATTCCTAATGGTTTTTATAAACACAATTCTAAATAATTGGAATAAGAATAGTAATTTATTTACACACAAAAAATACATCAGTACAAACAAATATCATAATAATACATTAAAATCAATCAAGTTCGAAAAAAATATTTTTTGATAAACAAAATATTAAAATATATATTAATATTGTAAATCTGAAGAGTTTGTTTGTTTGAACATGCTTAACTCAGGAACTACTGGACCAATTTAAAAAATATTTTTGTGTTGGATAGCTCATTTATCGACGAAGGCTTAGGGCTATAAAACATCACTCTGCCACGGGATGGGAGGAAGCAAACTCAAAACGCGCGAACGAAGTTGCGGGGGATCGCTAGGAAAAAAAAAAACTCAAATTAAGGCCAATTAATCCAGTGTGTGCCTAAAAGGTCCCCGTTCCCGTTTAACGTAAAAGTTTGGTGCGATAGCCAAGGAGAGTTTTATGCACAATAATTAAGCAATTAATTGAACATTGTAATTGTATAAAAAGATATCGACTATTATGTGGGTAGATCATGTGTAAACTAAAGTGTAATAATGATCACTGTATCGCTGCCTTCTTGTACCTGTAAGATACTGTACTCTATTAATCTCAAACGGCTGATTAATGATACGTTGTCAAACTTTGTATTCTCTAAAACCGATGAAAAGTTGCGAAGCGATTTTTCAGGTTTCATTCACAAAGTTTCGTTCTTGGGTTTCCCACAAATAAAGTTATGAAAGTAAGTATGGACAACAGCACGTCAAAGTAAACACTAGGTATGTTATGCAGTTGTAATAAGGGCTAATAGTTTGCAACAAAAGTGGGTAGCCACATGTGCTGACGACTGCACTTAAACTTTGAAAACTTCGTTATTAACTGGATTATGCATGTAAAGTTGTGAACTAGTGTCACAGACAGATCGATATTGATAGGAAAACTTTCCTTTTGAACAGGTTATAAAATACCTGAGATGAAGAATAATAAGTCGAATGCGTATACAGGATGTTGTTTTGGTCAGTAACATCCAACTCAGGGATGATAATATGAGTTATACTTATTCTAAATATTTTTTTAAAATTCTAAGCAAGTTTTATACCAGAAAACTTCTTCACAACATTAAAAAAAATGACAAAACGAATGGGGAAACTCGCACCCTCGCGCGTAGCTAGCGCGAATCTACGAAATACTACGCCGTAGCTACAAAGCTACGAAGAGGCTACCTGGTGATGGTAGTTTTGATTCGATCGCTGTATCGCATCAACAAATTGTTTTTGTGGGTTTTTTTTATTTACAAAAAAATGGCATCAGTATCGTTTGTACTGCTACCCCTGAGTCGCACGTCGCTGACCAAAACAACACCCTGTATACATGAACGCTGAAAACTCTTTTTTTTGTTTGGTTCAGTCTTTGTGGAAAAGTATTTTGGGGGGTCAGAAGTAATATTATACAGCGTGTGGCCTGTAATAGGAGCAAACATTTTAATCAATGATTCTACAGAGTATTCTTAATTGCCTTAACCTGATCCTATTTCTTTAAAATGCTTTAACTTTAACAGAGGTAGCCCAGATAATATAATACTACGAGATAGTAATCCACAGTTATAATCCCTGATCAATGCATATAGAAATCGCTAGCTCGTTGCAGTAAATGACACCGTTAAGTTCTATAGTAGTATTTGTTTGTAATACATTGCTGGTTCGATTTATTTTGTAAAATAACAATAAGTTTATTTTTCATTGTGATAAATTAAGACCATTTAGAATTGATTATTGGTTACTTATAAAGACTATATTTTAACTCATATTACAGGCAACATCCTCGTTTCAAGTGATCATATTTAAATGACTGATTCAGCAAAATAAATAAAATATTGTGTTTAAGATCATTTTTTAAATACGCTAGTTTTCGTGAAAACGACCTGTAATCATTTAGAAAGTGGAGTAAATAAAACCGTACAGTATTTTGTGAAATACGATATATACACGGGTGAAACCGCGGGAAACAGCAAGCAAAATATATTTTAGGACTAAGACGCCTTACACACTGCGACTTTTAGCATTGATGCAGTTGCGTATTTTGAAAACGCCCTTCAGCATCGCGACTCACGCAAAGAACAGATTTAATTTAGCATGAGTTAGTATCGAGGCAGAAGCGAGATTGCATCGATGCTAACGCGCGTTAGTATCAATGCAGTCGCCAAAATTCAGTACATAATTTGTCAATTTTCAGCTTCTGCATCGCGACTGTATCGATGCTAACGCGCGTTAGCATCGCGACTGCATCACAGCTAAAAGTCGCAGTGTATAAACGGTCTAATATTGTAATTTAGAGTCGATTTTACCAACGTCAGAAAAGGAATATTCGTCGAATATAACACAAAACGCCTAATTTGAAAACGTCACATATTTGTCAGCAATTATTTTTGTATGTGTCATTTTAAACCGGTCGTTTTATACTTATTCAGTCCGATAAACCTTATCTGACGTTTTAAATTCGTCTCTTAAACTGCAATCTCGAATAACATACATGCATACCTGATTAAATGAATCAGGGGCCCTATTTTTGAATCACTCGCTTTAATATGACGAATAAATTTAGTTGAAAATCTTATTAAAAACTAACTATCTAACGCGAAATAGAGACGTTAGTTCTCAAAAAATTCAGTAATCTTATGTAAAATATATCGAATTGTACTAATTTTCATTGGGGAATCGGATATTAATCAATGAATATCATACGCCATCTTGACGCGAGTGATTCAAATATAGGGGCCCAGACCACTTACTGTTACACTACTGCAAGTCACTGTAAAAGTCTGCCGCCAAGGAGGTTTTACGTCTGTTTAGTTTTATCTACAAATCTGGGCTTTACGAGTGTTGCCAATTTGCCTCTGTCTGGCCACCGATGACATTATTCCAGTCTAGTAAATGGTTATGCATGATAAATCCCGTCTTGGGTATTATAAAGTCTGGATTTAAATTAAATTTAATACTGGAGTTACACAGTGATGTAATTCTATCTACAGCGTTTGAGTTGGTATTGTTTTTTTTAAAGAGATTTACAAAGCTTAAATTCAATTGTTGCTTCTGAATTTACGTTATTAACAAATTTGTTTTTCGAACTTTTCATACTCTTAGAAATAAAGTATACAACCTAATCTAACGCATTGATACTATCTACCATATTAAGGGTCGATTTAACCTATGTCAGATTAGAGACTTAAGGTTGATTCACGCTACAACGTGTCGGAGCAGGACCGAGCCGGAGCCGGGAAAAAATCCCATAGACATTCCAACGCCGTGCCCCGGCCGGCACCCGGTCGGAGCTCGGCCCGGCGCCGGCACGGTGTAGCGTGAATCAGCCTTTATCCGACTGAATCAGTATAAAACGACCGATTTTCAAATGACATTTACTGAAATGATTGCTTACAAATAGGTTACATTTTCAAATTAGGTTTTGTATTATATTCGACGAATACTCCTTAAAAGACTGGTAAAATCGGGCCTAACTCAACTAGGAATTATAGCAGTAATTGTTAAGTGGCTTTTGAATTGAATTCTTAAACTACATTTTTTTTATTAATAACAAACAAGAAGAAATAAAACTAAAACATGCTACAAAAAAAAAAAAATTAAAGTCTACCTATTCAAAAACGAAACCATTTCCTTGAGGCAAGGAGGCTATGATGCTGGCTGCGTTGTCGCGTTGAATAGCTATGCTAATCCTTTGAGCTTGGAACCAGCCAGCTTTATTATTGGCTGTGACAGAATTTAATTTTGGCGCAATTTTACCAAACAGCAATTTAGCAGAGGGTCCCCACGGTCCAAATGTTTCAACACCAAACGGCGCAAACACATAATCACTTGCAAGTGAGACGTACTTGCGACGCTTGGCGTTTTTAGCCAACTCCGCTGCTGCTCCAGCTTTAAAAGCTGATTCTCTGAGAGGGGAGGGGGCCAAAGTATCGACACAAGTTGCATCTCAAACTAAGGCCCGACCCCGTTCCCAGGGAATGAGCGTGAGGCCATCGGGTCTCTTGCCATCGTCACGGACCAAACCACGTGGTTCCAACGTGGAAGGAACATTAATGGTGGCAAGAGCTCTTCTGATGGCGTCATTAAGGGAAGCGTGACGGGCGAGACTCCCAGCGCTTTGTTGGCAACAAAGGCAGTGGACACCAAATTTGTCAACCTCCTTGCCACAGGGACACGTAAAAATTTCACATATAGGGGTGCCAAGGTGGAGACCCACATACACCCGGAAAGACTCACTATCGAAAAGAGTGCCTCAATGTTTTGACGGTAAAGCATGAAACCGATGACCAGAATCTTTGCAGGAAACCGCCAAGAGCCTTGCTCGACTACTGTCACTGACGGAATTTTGAAGTAAAGAATTGAAGGTCTCTCTCGCAAGAGGGACATCCCAAAGTTTTTGTTGGTGAAGTTCCTTTGGAATGTCTTCTCTAGGACAGAGATCTTGCCAAAACTCCTCCGCCTCTCTCACCTCAGTAAGCTGGCGAGGATGCTCAAAGATTTTTACGGCTAAAACGGAAGTGCTATGCAAAGAGGAGAGAAAATAGGGGAGGGCTATACTAGAAATTTGGCGAATTCCGATCCCACCAAAACGAATAGGAAGCGAAGCCTGAGCCCAAGAATTATTATCAAAATGTAAATTTAAAATTTTTTCCAAACCTTTTTTAAGAGTGGTGTCAAATAGTTTTAAATATAATTTTTTTTCCAGATTGGACTAGTACGTAGGAAATATGTAAATATAGGCACAAAAACACGATTTCAGTATAGTAAAAGCAATGTGTGAATTGAGGTGTTCTAATCTGGGGGCTGATAGGGTAAAATCATTCAACTTTTTATCAAGAAAAGGTCCGATGCTGGGATCAAGAAGAGGGGCACCTAAAAGGCAAAAATGTTAGGAGCAAGGGAATTAAATTTATCAATGATATCCTGACGGGAACCAGACGAAACGTGATCATTAATAAAAAGTTCACATTTTGAAAGGTTTAGTTCTAAGCCAAATTTCTTGAATCCTTCTATAACCAGGACAAGATCTTGGAAAACAACATCTGCTTTGCCTCCGAAGGAGCCGTCATCCAGATACCAGGCATTGAATTTAGAATTTAAGGATGAAATGACAGGATGAATGCCTAAACTAAAACCGGCCAAGTGCGAGTCGGACTCGCGCACTGAGGGTTCCGTGCCAACTTTAACTGAATTAGGGAATCCATCTACTTGTATTTAGTAAAATACCACAATATTTTGTTGACTACAAATATAACTTTGTTTTTCATAGTGTTTGTATGAAGTACAAAGTTAATCCCGTCATAAGATCGTTATAAGATCCCGTCCAAACCAATTTTCGTTGAAAGTATTTATTAAGATCTACATCATATTTTTTTTCAAAATTTACACTTGCTTGGTTTAGAAATTAGATGGGGGGGGACGCCCATTTTACCACTTTGGAAGCGTCTATCTATGAAACGTTTGACTTTAAAAGAAAATGGTTTTAGAAACCTCTATGTTATCTTAAAAGACCTATCCATAGACACCCCACACGCATGGGTTTGACAAAAATTTTTTTTTTTTGGTTTTAGTTTCATGTATGAGAGCCCCAGTGTCATTATATTTTATTTTTTGTATGAGAATCGGTAAGCGGTTAACAAGATTCATCTTCCTACCAAATTTCAATTGTGTAATGCTTATAGTTACAGAATAAAATTGGTGTGACATACGGATGGACAGACAGACAGACAGACAGACAGACAGACAGACAGACAGGCAGACAGACTTGACGAAACTATGAGGGTTCCGTTTTTTGCCATTCGGCTACGGAACCCTAAAAAGGGCTGGACCTAAAGGGTCGCCTTGCTGAACACCGACTGCAGAAAAAATTGAATGTTCATTGTAAAGCAATTTTGATTGATTATTGTAACACTGGAAAACAAAGGGATAAATCTGAGGAGTGTGAACTACAACTAAAAAAAACTACAACTTGATTTAAATGCCTATTCCCAAGAAAACTTATTTCTGAAAAAAAAGTTTTCTATAGTTCCAGTGAGTTTTACTCGTATGTGAAACCTTGTGAGTAAAACATTCTGACAGGTTTGTGTTGAGATTGTTTGTTCCAAGGAAACCTCGTCTCTACTAAATAGCAATTTACTTAGTGAATATGCTTGTTTTGCACTTGATCAGTGATGTAAAAATATCGATAGATTTACTCGTATAATTGTAAATCATTTGTTTTTATAATAAAAATTTTCATCCACAGATTTTGTGAACCGTACATTTTAAGTAGAGTTAGGAGTAAGTACCTATTAAAAACGAAACCGTTTCCTCGTGCTGAGGAGACGATGCTGGCTGCGTTGCCATGTTGGAAATCTAGGTATGCTAATCCTTTGAGTTAGGAACCAGCCAGTTTTATTTATTTACTAAAACAGAATTTAATATGGTTCAAATGTTTTTTTTGATATGTTTAAATTAAAAATTAAACGTTCCTTTTAAGTAGAGATCATAGACTAGAAGTCTATGTTGTGCTCATGACAGACATCTGTCTAGGGTCGTTATTCGAGAAAAACTGTTGTGCTATGTCAACGACCTCTATATGCTATGTTCCTTTCGTGAGGACGTGTGATTTCTAATTTATTGTATGCATGTTAAAGATATGTAATATGACGTTCCTTTTAAGTAGAGGGTTGTTATTAGAGAAAAACTGTTCAAAACTCTTGTGCTATGGACGTGTCGTGAAGTCGTGTGATTTCTAATTTTTATTGTATGCTCATGCTACGCGTCACTTATTTGATCGGAATGGTCACCCATCTAAACACGACCGCATCGTAGGTTGCTTAGCTTCAGGATCACTACCAAAGCACTGCTACCACTGCGCTAATAGTACTTTACTGAGCTACGAGCACCTCACTATTACTATACTATTATTATTACCTCTACATTTATGAAGTTTTGAGTTTGCTCTCTCCCTCGTCGCAGCGTGATGTATTATAGCTGAAAGCCTTCCTCGATAAAAAAAGCTATCCAACATAAAAACACTTTTCAAAATCGGTTTATTAATTTCTAAAATTAACGCGTTCAAACAAACTCTTCAGCTTTATAAAATTTTTATAGAAGTAAAGATAATTTTATTTAGGTACTTTTTAGGTAGACTATCGATATAAATAATTGGAGTATGCACTAAACTTCATTTCTGCAGGCTGTAAGGACTTCGCGGATAATTAGCGTTCTGACTGCGCTACGCTACACGGCAGATGAGGTGGAACTTCACATAAAGCGCAGCGTTCTCACCTAGGTCTAGGTATCTATAGGTTGCATTAATTCGAGTAGATATCAATAAATGGATGGGTAAATTAGCACGAAAAACTTAAATATAACAATAAGAATGTAAATTCTAAACATAATCATGCTTAACGGTCTTTAATTGCTTGTAGGTAGGGTTTCATTTTGGATGTATGTATGCTAAGACTTCGCTGTTCGTCCGTCCGTCTATCTGTCTGTCACCAGCGGTCGAAGTCTGGAAGCAAAATTTTTGACATTTCCCGTCGACTATTTCAATTTTCTGTTTCATCCAATATCATTTTATCTATTTAATTTTTAATTATTCTTAAAAAAATCAATGTATTTTTTAAAGATTAACTAAAAACTGTTATCAAGCAATAAATACATAAAAACACAATTTTGTCTCTGCGTCGTCTACGCGAAATATGAAAAAAATGCTTCTTTCATATTTCGCGTCTACACCCGCAGGTTGTATCTCAAGAACTGCGATGGCTGGACAGATGCAATTTTCACAAATTATGTATTAATTTACAACAAATTTGAATAGCTACTTAAACCAAATAATAAAAAAATATATATTAAAGGCTTCCATACAACAATCGCAATTATTGTGCCCTTTTTTCCTTGATATCAATAAGGGCACTTCAAATATTTACCAATGTTGTTTAACTAGTCAATGGTACGGAACCCTTCGCTCGCGATTCCGACTCGCACATGGCCAGTTGTTAGGGTTTTTGTGGTTAGATGACCGAAATACGGAAGCTAGGTTTAGGGCCTCGCTCACCCTTCATATTTTTACTAATTGATTGCAATAGTAGTGCAGTGCATCAGAGCACGAATGCAAAATCGCCTAAGTACGTATGACACTATATGTTTTACACCGGTTAAAATGTTTTGTAATGCTTTTTAGAATGTTTTTAACACTCACAGTGTCATATTTTATATCCATAAAGATGAAATAAGAAACCAAAAATTTGCGCATGGGCGGGACTTGAACCAGCAACCTTTTGGCAAACCGGGCCAAACGCTCTTACCAATTGAGCTACCGTGCTGTTAGTCCGACCCTGCGAAATTTGTGGTTTCTTATGAAAACGTCAATTGCGTGACGCTTAGCGTAAACAGATGGCCCAAGCAGTTATTCTTTACAGAATAAATTCAACTTGGAAATTGATGTCGCTTCGCTATCTAATGCTTTTTAGAATGTTTTTAACACTCACAGTGTCATATTTTATATCCATAAAGATGAAATAAGAAACCAAAAATTTGCGCACGGGCGGGACTTGAACCAGCAACCTTTGTTTTGTAAGTTAAGTAGTTTCAGAGATTAGCGATCTCAGGGATCTCTTAATCATTTGCACAATTCATAGAAGATTCGTAGTAATATTCGTAGTGAGTAAGACACCGTGACTCCGGTTTATCGTGGGATCCGGAGGTTTACAAGGGCTTATACCGCGGGGTTTGCCAAGAGAGCCGCCTTAGGGTTACCATGAATTAGGGGGGAATTGAGACTAAAAATGTTTAAAATTAGCAGATGACATACAAAAATAAGTGATGATAGTGACGGTAGTTGGAACAGCGGCTGAAGTCTGAAGCACAAGGAATGTACTTTTTGCCATTTCGCCCTGATTAAGGTAAATTTTATGATTTTCTGCTGCCTCAAATAGAATTTTAACTATCATAGCGTTTTTCGAGCACCACCTGGTTGTTCAACAGGAAAACTATGTCAAGATTTCCATCTCAGGTGACAGAAATTTAGACATGTCATAGGCAAACAGGTGTGGCTTTCGATCACTTATATTAAAAAATAAGTGATTATTTATTATAGTCTCCATATTGTAGAAGGGGAATGGGTATTTATGTAGGTTTATGTATGAGCGAGTATTTGAATATGCCCAACGATACATACATTTTAAACTTTTACTAAGCAGCCATTATTAAAATGAAATCTACAATTCAAATTGATACTTATGATATTCAGATTATTGCAGCCATGTCGATATCAAGTAGAGGAAATCCATATACTATTATTAAGCTGAAGAGATTGTATCTTTATTTGAATGCGCTAATCTCAGGATTTAATCGACCTATTTGAAAAATATTATTGTATTAGATACCTCATTAATTTATCTTAGAAGGCTAGACTAGTATAAAACGCTACGACGGGAGAAAATAGCGGGCAAAGTCGCGGCGTATCGCAAGTAAATGAAGGGTCAACTCAAATAATGATGAATGTCCTTTGTATATACATAGTTGTGAGATAATTGGGTTTAAAGTTTATAAACGGTAAAAAAATACCCTGGTTTAGTCATAAGAACATGTGATGTTGAGCGTTCTAGCCGTGTAGACAAAAAATAAAAAATAAATTATCTCGGGACTGAAAGCTATATTGCTCAGTTTGTCAACGAGATAATTTTGTGCATATATCAAGGGACCGAATGACGTTAGCAGTTTGAATTTTAACATTTTTGGACATTCATCATTATTGCAGTGGACCCTTCAAATGATAAAGGGTGACGGAAGTTCTGAAATATCTTTCCACATGGTCATACGAACAATGAATAAGAATTATGATCCTGGATGGGGTTAATACGGGTTGTGTTCCCCCGGGAGCCTCCCAAGAATGTGGGATCGTCACCGCAATATCACGTAATGGGTGTCGATATTTGGCGGAGTAATACCCTTAATTACCTCTGATTTAGTAAGCCTTGTCTGCGGTGATGTGGTTTCTAGCTTGCATAACTCACGGGTTGGCTAGGATAAACATTAATATGTAGTTAAGTTTGTGGGATATAAAATGTCCTCTCGCGACTCTACTTCACCTGTTTCAAAGACTGAAACTCTTATTTACGAGACAAATAAAATCGTTACAAGTTGTTATATTCATCTAACAGTGAGAGAAAATAACTCCTTTACTGTAAATCTTGTTGTACTAAATAATAGAAAACTATAATATGATTTTGGAAATGTTTGTCAAATACTACATTTAAAATCGATTACGATTTTAGCATTAAAAGGTAACAAAAATAGCTTTGTTTTGCTTCTGAGTAATGTAACGGTTTTAATAACTTTTGTTTGCACTCACACAATTAACTGGAAATTCGATATCAGTAACCTTCTCTCCCGGAAGGAAAATAAACAAGATAGGCTGGGTTAGTGGTAATTCGATATCGTTTAGTAGAGCTCATTTACGATACATTTCTCCGTATAGGTAGAGTAAATACTTAAGGCCAAACCTTACAGATTTGCTTACATAGCCATTCTGCATTCGCAAGCGTTTAAATGGTGGAGAGTTCACTAATGCTTTGATTCCTTAAATTGTACAACTATCAGAGCGACCAAGTTCAAAATAATAAACTATCGTCATCATCAGAATTATCAGCCAAAGGTCGTCCCATAAAATTAATATTCCTACCGGAATAGAAGGACAAGTAAAAGCTGTCAAACGAAACCGATTTAAGATGTCAGTAACTAACATAAGTAAGTAACATTAAGAGCTTTAAATGAGATAAACTTTCGATCAGGTGATTAAAAACAATGTTCCTAAGATAAACATATTAGTTTACTGCATGATAAACAGCCGACTCAAAATATTGAACATGCAGCTCTGGTGTAAAACTAAATATTATTTCATTATATAAAATATTCATATATACATTCCCTGTGTTATTCTGTCTTTACTTTTTACGTAAATTAACGTTTGTAGAATAGAATAATCAAACTGCGTACTTTAAATTTGAAGCGCATTGGTAAATATAAGTCGTATATTAAGAGGCTTCGCTTTGGACAAATTTACCTGTTGAATGATTATTTGTTGGGTTATTCCGCTGTAATGAACAATCACCGATCAAGTCACCATGTTTCAACAGAAATATTTCTTCAAATTATACACAATTTCACATAAATTTTCAAAAACTCAAATGAGAGAAATTTTCAGCAAGCTTTCATAAGCCTCCGAACTGTTTGACATCTGCCAAAAATGGTTCTGCTACCCATCTCTTTTTATCACACAGTTTGCTGCTAGTGACATCTCGCTTTTGTCGTTCTATTCCAAAGAGATAATAATTTTATGGGTCGTCCGCAATGCTGAACATTTTATTATTATTATGACCACACGTTTGGTGTGTGAGTTAGCGTTCTTGATTACAAACCGGCAGCCGCGGGTTCGAATCCCGCAAGGGGCAAATGTTTAGTGATGACTACGAACATTTGTAGGTTGGTAAGTCATGGATGCTTTATGTATTTGAATATGCATGAGAGACGCCCCAGATATTATAGTTGATTGGTATTCGTTGCACAAGGAAGAAAATTTCGTAGTTGTCTGGCGCATATTTTTTCGTTTATTATTGTTATTTTTTGTTTCAGGTCGTTTCCAGAGAAAATATTAATTTTTATTTTTTTACTGACTTACTTGTTATGTATGGCGCCGTGGTCTTATCTACATAAATATTTTTGTCAAAAGCAATAGGGTTACTACGTTACATGGTGTAGATTTTATCCAAGGGTCTCGGCGTTTAATAATACTTTCTTGATCGCGATATCAAATCGAATGAAATAAAATTATAGTAGTTGTTGTGGTACCACCGTTGTGTTCTGATTTCCATAACACAAGTGCATTGGCTACTTACTTTGGGATCAGAGCAATGTATGTGATTGTTGTCCAATATTGAAAAAAAAAGATTTATTTCAGACGACGAGTATATTATTTAGTTTTTAGTAACAGAAAGGAAAACTTATTCCTATGTAAGTATACTTATATGAAACAAGTTTATAAACAACGACAAATTTACCTTAGTCGTCGGTTATTTTCTTACATCCTGGGTAGTTTTCAAAACCGGACAAACAAATGACAGTGTTTGTCAGTTTGTCAGTGCAACGGCCGCGTCTGGGAGTCGTCTCCGCCCGCCGGATCCGGAACTTGTAATTTCCGGCACTCCACTGGGCCGCACTTGGGTTTTGTTTGTTCGCTATTACAGCGAATACTTCCGGATTCGACTGCTGGCCAGTTTGGGTCGTTGGATGTTGATTTCAGTACTTAATAAAGAAAGATTCGTGGATGAAAAAAGGATGTTCGTATTTTCCCCAAGGTTTATAGTTAGGTACATCTTCATATTTATTACCCTAAAGATAAATAATTGAGGGTCAGGATCATAGTCATGTATGATTATGTAGTAATAATCATGAAACACTAAGTAGGTACATAGAGCTTATGTTTGACTATTATTGTTAAAATGCGTTCCATTTCACACAATATCATATCATAATATGTTTTTCTCTTGCCGTGATTCCAGTTATTCTTATTTCCTTTTATTAACCATTTCATAAATATACATTATTCTAATGTAAATACATAGGTTGGTACCTACGTAGTTTAAAAAATACTATTTGTATCGGGATATAAATAATAATTCAAAGTTTTTAAAATTGGCAAGCAAGCCCAAATCACATTAGCAACTATTTTTAAATTACCTACATAAGCTTCAAAAAGACAGATCTGCCATTGATTCGCAATTCTACTCAAATCAATCTCAATTCATTTTCTATGTAAACTTTCCTTCAAATCCGACTCTGGGCTGCACCTGCGCCCGCCTGCCCGATGATTAACCTCATCTCGAGCAAGGATTCAAATTGCCCCCGCGGGGCTTCGCACTAACACCGGGAGATACAGTATATAAAGGGCTGATTTTTCAAAAGTCAGATAAGAAATATTCGTCGAATAAAATAACTGTAATTTTTGTAATCTATCGATGAATAATTTTTCAGTCTGATAAGTTTTATTTGACCATTGAAAAATCAGCCCTTAGAAAGATAGAAAAGCGCTTATTTGACTTACATTATGATTAACATAGTCGTAGAACTGTGATACAAAACATTTTCTTAAAATAATAATGACTGGTTAAGGGCTGATTTTACAACGTTGACGTTGGAAAAATCGCCCCTTAATACTTAACATCCAAAAGGAAAATAAGATTTGGAATTAATGTATCATAGGTCCTAAAAGTCCTAAATTTTTTATAGCAAAAGTCTTTAAAATGTATTCCAATAATGCTTACATGACATATGCTCCCTACCCTTATTTAGCAAAAAATGTACACATATCACTTCCCCGTGACACAATAACCGAGGACCTTAACGCATGAAGTGCATGAAAACCAGCTTTTCTTGCATTTTAGCAGGACTTGGGACAGTATTCCACAACAGGATATTGACATCCTTGTTTTGAGTATGCAAAAATGCTACGGTGTGTCAGGAGAGTCTTAGGTGGATCCATGGATTATTAATTTTAAGTTTAAAACAATTTTTATACTAATAATATAGTTAATTTGTTTAGGTTTTGATGTTTCAAAAGTAAAGTTAAGATTGAAATTTTGTCTAAGTTTTTCCTTTAAATTTAACTGTATCTAAAAGTTTACTATCAGAGGAGATAGGCTATTAAAAGAGGTTTATTTAAATGTGCAGGTGTCTTAACAGAAAGTTAATAGAAATTGAGATATTTAGGTTTGATTGAGATATCCCTAGACCATGTTGATGTCTATAACAAAACACAAATAAGTAGGCATGGCGCACCTCGTTTAGACGTTCTTACTAGTGCATTTAACAAGGTATTTTCTTTTGCGCCGTCTCAACAATATTTACGCTACGTTAACGTTAAGTTAATGACAGATCCAGAACTTAAATATTTCACAAGCACGGTAACTCATTAGTTGCAACTGAGCCTGAAATAATCAAAAGGATAATGTTAAAAGACATTCGTTTGTTGCGGTAAGCTTTAATGAGTGAGCCTGCTCTCTGCCTTTGTAGTAGATGGGGCTTATACTTGTGTTTGACAAACTTTAGCGCTAACAGTTTCCTTAGTCCGTAGTTAATCGAAGGAAAGTGCCATCGACGAACTGGGACCTAAGATAAGACGCGAAAGCCTTCGTTAAAAATGTACTCACTAGGTTTTTTATCCGATATGGAAGGTTCGTACGTATTTTGTAGGTGTACACTCTGTATTAAGTCGCTGATGTACCCACATGTCGAACAGAAGAACTAAGCAACTATGTTACGAAACCAAACGTAAATTTTAACTTATTATGCCTAATACTAATTTAGCCAGATTTTTGACTTGGTCTCTAAGATACTAATGGCCGGTTTTACATTGTTCTTACAAGTCCTGTAGGCCTAACATGCATGACACAATATTTATTTCGATCGACATGAAAAAATTAGTCGATCTGTGCTATTTTATCATATTCTCTAACATGCCAACCACATTGGACAAATTTATCCAAAACGGTAAGGAAATAAGACAATTTCTAACCATTCACTCAATTTTCTGTCAAATTTGACTGAGAAAGATAAATTTGACATAATGACAGATTGACTCAGATATTGGCTATAGATGATGAATTCAAACCTTGGACGAATAAACCACTGGACGCGCAATGACGGGCAATTTCGCTTGTGCCCCCCAGCCACGAAGCGGCCTTTTTGGCCTCACTTACAGGTGACGTCTTGTCAGTACGATGATAGAGTTCAGTGAGAAACATTGACGGAAAAATGGGTATATGTGGCTTATTTTTATGTAAAAATTATAGCGGCAAGACAAAAAATATTTATTTTAATCCGTAAGTAACGTTTTATCCCAAAAAAGCTGTTATTTTTTATGAAAATAGTGAAATGTGTTTTCCAAGAGAAAAGTAACATTGCCATTTAAAAAAGTGGTAGTCAGTTACTACAAAATCAACAAGATAACGTATACTTTATACGGTAGGATTGTCGTATGTTTATCATTCGTTCTCTTGTGAGTTTAATTTTAATTGTGCTTGACTATTGTCGATAAATCATATCGATAAACGTGTTTTTATTAAATTTTTAATATAAATTCTTTTAAAATAAAATGATAAATCTGTAAAATGTTTCACTCGAGAGGAGATTAAGGTAATCTTAAAAATACAACAGTTTGGATTGAAATTTTTAACTTTATATTTGACAATACATCTTTATCATATTACTAGCGGAGGTTTCGCCCCCATCCTCGTCTTGCCCGACCTCGTCCCGCCCAGCCACGTAATTAAAAAAAATGTTAAGATTGGACAACCCTTATCACTAAGGGGTATGAAAAATAGATGTTTGCTGATTTTCAGACCAAGTTGTTTCGGAGGAGTACGAGAACATGAGAATTTCATATATAAGATTTCAGATTTCATGTAGATCAACTATTGAAAATAAAGTGGGTAGAAGCCGTCCGAAGAGAGGCAAAATGGATCCCCACAAGACATCACCGTGTGTGTGTGGTATCCATTTTACACCAAACGTGACATAATGTCAACGCAAAAAATCTTCTGGTTAATTATCCGTTATGAGGGTTTTAATGGTGCAAGGCTATGTGTATTTACGGGCTGTTTAAATATGTCTTAGGAAGTTCTAGTTAGTGTTACTTGCCAGACCGTTCATATAAAACGACGTTCTATGTTTCAATTGTTCATTTGATGGTTTGTGCATTACATGCCCATTATGTAATTTATTGTTTTTGTGATAAAAAATAAATATCATTTTAGAAATGATTCGTTCGTTCATTCGTTCCACACATATCGATAAAAAATATCGACACTCTTATGCACTAAATGTCAATATTTGACACGACAAGCTCCCCCCGCCCCGCAGAAATTAGCTAATGGTGTTTTCATACATTAGCTGTTGCGTTTCATATCCAGTGGTTAATTCATCCAAGATTCAAACTTATAATTATCTTATGGGTATTATAAAATCCACGGGGACTTTTTTTTATATATTTTTACCTTTTATTGTTTTTTGAGAGCCTAGGATAAGATATGGCAGCAGGACAAAGTCAATAAATTTTGCTCTAAATAAGTTGTTTTTCATTTATCGTCGACGCGAATGGTGGATGATAATGTTTCACAGCAAAATGTCAAAATTCGGTAAAAGTATGTGTCGCATGTTAGCGTTCATTGATAATTTAGTCATGTTTCGAAATATGACAGTACGACATGACTTTCATGGCAGCCATGTTAGCAACTGTGGTTAAGTCGATTTTTGACAAACAAACGGGATAGTATTCATATAAGAACCCAGTATATACAAAAGTTGGTAACTGGAGGCCACAAAACCTCTATGGTGGACAAGAGTGTAATTGGAATGGCTCCCATTATATTCAATAAATTGCCGGATGTTTTAATAAAAATAGATTCAGTGACATTTAAAAACAAATTAAAACAACTACTGATAGAAAAATGTTATTATTCAGTTAAAGACCATTTTATTTGTAAACTGAATGACTATTTTATTGTACTAAAATATTGTATGTCTAATAAGGCAGGTCACAGTGAGACGTCATTTTTATTAAGATCTTATGTACCTGTGTTCCACAATAAACGAATTTGATTTGATTTGATTTGATTAGTATGCTGCGATATTTTTTTATTACGGCGTGCATGTTAAGCTTGCTGGTTAATGCCATCCGCCAGATACATTATACCAAATGACGTTTTATACTTTAAGTTGATCATTGGTTAGTGTTTATTAGTCAATGGTCAAACACGCCCTTAGTGTTGTTCTCTAGCTAGTAATTCGACTTTTAGAGTAATATACTATAACGGCCGTATTTTACAATATCCTTTAGTGCTATCTGCCAGACACGTCATACAAAAATACGTTCAATGTTTGAATTAATTAATGGTTTGTGTTTATTAGTCAATGGTAAAATACGGCTTGAGTAGATAATATTAATATAAAATATAGTAATAGTTATTAAAGTAATATACTGACGGCCGGTTTCGCAGTGTCATTGTAACTTCTGTTAAATGCTATCTGCTAGATACTTCATACAAAATGACGTTCTATATATAAATGAATCAATATTTAGAAGTGCTTATTTGTCAATTGTAAAACAGGCAGTGAGTGTCTTGTTACAACGGAGCTTCATAGAAATTATGATGCATTAGAATGTTTTTAACACTCACAGTGTCATATTTTATATTCATAAAGATGAAATAAGAAACCAAAAATTTGCGCACTATATATATTATAATGCAGCTATAAATTTGCATACATTCAAAAAGTAAAATTACGAGTATCAGTACTGTGAACAAAGCTTTGCGCCAGAAAATCATCATTTACATTTAAATTGCTGCTTTGTAGCTGCATTGGAGCTGTATAAAACATACTTTATGGTTCTTTGACGCTGTGAAGTGGAGTCGTTGAACGCGTATATTGATAGTGAACTGGAAGTTTTAACTTTACTCGTAGTTCTATTTGTTATAGCTCTAAATTTCGAATAAATAACGTGAATGTAGAAAATGTAACGAAAAAAAAACTTTTTAGAGTTAAAAAAAAGGTGTCTTACGCGGTCTATAGCTCATATGGTCGGTTACCATACTTACTGTTAGTGACGAGAAAATCGAAAAGCAAAATGGATCGGCATTATAGAGGTACCATCGAGTGATGGTGCCCTTTCACTATGCGACCTGTCAATCTGCCACCGACCGAGGCATGCTCACGCGCAATGATCCTGCCGCTCTGTTTTCATATTAACTAAAATAGATTAATCGAAAAGTGCGTTTCTTTGTAATCATTAATCTACACCACCATGTCCAACATCTTGACAGGTGATTGTTGCCGTGTGATGGAGGTCAGTTTCGGGGGTGCATCGTCTCCGGTGACTAAGGAGTCCGTTAGCGGCACGGCATTTTCTGCCACAGTTATCAGTTTTCAGTTGTTGTAAAACGAGTCACGAGGAGAAGCGGCTTGCGTTGAAGCCTTTTTTGCTCCAGATGGACCAGACAGGCTTCATCATGTTCCGATATTCTGACCGCAAAATCACGATACCATTCCGGTCTCATTCTAGCGCGTATTTCCCAGTTGTTGACGTTGATGTGGAAATAACCCTTAACGCGTTTGCAACATGTCCGTTAGATTACAAAATATGGCAACACTTCGAGGAAAAGGTCTGCTCAAAGCCTCATCCTGATTTGGAATCACTCAAGGCATCCTTGATTAAGGCAACCGCCGATATTGACAAGGACCTCGTTCGTGCTGCGATAGACGACTGGCCACGCAGATTGAAGTATTCAAAATCACGGCGGTCGTTTTGAATAAACTTTATTACCATATGAATCTATGTTTTATTAAGTTCATTTCGCAATATAAATGGTTACATAAATAATAAACATGTCTAAATTATTTCATATTACACGTGTGACAGAACTTATGACCTGACTAGGTATATACGTGGCGTACTCATGCATATTATGACGATTACAACTTTTTGAATCGATATATCTCAAAAACGGTGGATCGTACGAAAAAAAAGTATTGCTACATTTTTGTAGATAATTACATGATGTAACATTTTTGTATGAGGTTTTTCTATGATAAACTTACCGTTTTGCTGGAAATCATAAAAAAGTATTTTTTTTGTTTTTGACCTTGAATAATTTATTTCCTTACATGATGTGGAACTTTCAAATTTATTTTTCTTTGTATCTTAAACAATCTTACCAATTTTCAGCTTGGAGGGAATTTATGAAGCTTCTGTGATGATTTTTGTACTTAGATTCAATCAGTAGCCTCTTGTAATCTTAACTCCTCATAATAACAGTTAACGTTATTTATATTTATATAAAATCGAGTATTGTTATTTTATCGAATAACGTTATCGCTATTTAAAAATGGCAACACTAGCTGCCCCTTCTTATTTTCTGACTTGCGAAGTGCTCTCGAAAGGCGAGGCAGTCTAGTGCTGACCGCCGAAGCGAAAGGTTAAGGGAAGGAACCTATGTTAAAATGTAGTTATAATTATTGATGTAGCTAGAGATAGTGATTTGTATCAAAGATAAGTGTGTTGATCGAATAAAGAACTTTATAAACTCAACGGAATTTGTATTCGCGACATTTCAGAAGCGAGAAGAAATCTACAGCCCACAAAAGGTATGTACAATTATTTTCAAATGATAAGAGCAAGTAATATTATTTAAGAAAATTTTCTTGAAGATAACGCCATAAATACCACGACAGGATAGCATTGGTTGGGATAATATTCTGCTGCGGTTGAACTGTAGCAATATTATCCTGATTTAATCGTGTTAAGTTTCCTACTGATCGTTTGGTCAAGGCTACTCCTTGATAATGATCTGTGGTGACTAATACGAGTATGCTCATAAGCAAAGTAGGTAGGTAACAAATTGTCGGGCTAGCCCTAGGTTGTTCTTAATATGAACTGGGCCTATGCTAACTCGACGCAGTCGTGCTAAGCTATCATCAAATCATTTGGGCAAGGCTACCCTTTGCTAATGGTATGTGAAAGCTAAATGCGCGATTTATTAAATTGGGTCAACTACGTAGGCATGTTTAACAAAATATTATACTTTTTTTTTCTCATAATTATCGGGGTAGTGTTAGGTTGCATTGGTTGGGATAATATTTTGCTGCGGTTAAGCTGTTGCACTATTATCCTGACTAAATTGTGTTACGTTTCTAACTGACCATTTGGTCAAGGCTACTCCTTGATAATGTTCAGTGGATACGAGACACGAGTACGTGCAACTAAATAGCTAAATATAATAAATGACCTCAGTAGTTCCTTCATCCTAATAGGAAATACAAAAAGAAATAGGTATTCAATATTATCATGTCACTGCCTATTGTAGGTAGCTATGTTTAGTTGATTGAGAATAACCGTTCAACCTGCAACTGTTCTAGGGCTAATATTTTTGTGTTCATAAATAATTATACAGTAAAAAATCTTTATTTCAGACTTTGCATTCATAATTTGTTAACAGACTTATAAACTATGATAGTGAGTTCAACAATTGTGTGTTTAAATCAATTGTGTTAAATTTCAACCAATTCAATCCAATTTAATTATTAATATTCGAATCATTTCTTATTTCAATTCAATTTCGTTATATGACATGAATTAAGTGCCTTTTAGGGTATTTACACCCATTGATTATGTGAGTTAAACAATACTGAGTTTTTTATATTTTTTTAACTGAGTTCAATTTAAGCCAACTCAAGTAAATTAAATTAGAATAATTTTTCTTTCACTTCATTTGATATGACTTGATATAAAGGCATTTTAAGGTAAATGCCTTATTGCCAATTCAACCCAATTTAAATTCATATACATTTTAATTTTAAATTAATATACATTCGTACTCATTCAATATATAACTTGAAATAAAGGCCATAGTGTCAGATTTTACAAAGAAGTTTTAGCGGCCAGGTGTGTCGCGTGGGCCAAGTACGTCCTTAAGTAGCGGCCAGGTGTGTCGCATGGGCCAAGTGTGTCCTTATGTAGCGACCAGGTGTGTCGCGTGGACCAAGTGTGTCCTTAAGTAGCGGCCAGGTGTGTCGCATGGATCAAGTGTGTCCTCAAATAGCGGCCAGGTGTGTCGCGTGGGCCAAGTATGTCCTCAAATAGCGGCCAGGTGTAGCGCGTGGACCAAGTGTGTCCATAGTTCTGTACATTTTTTTATTCAAAAGCAGTAGTAGTGGCCAAGTCAGTCAATCAATCAATCAATTAAATTCATGTTTTGTGGAATACATGTACATCAGTTATATATACCAGCTATGTATTTTTCTCGATTAGATCGGGCCATTTGTGCCATGAAGAAGCTATGTATGTTTTACAAAAGGTCAAGTCTAACTGTGAATTATTTTACTAGAAATTTTCATTAGCAACGGTCATGTGAGCCATATAGGTGCACTTACTTGCGTTCAGGATTATTTGAAACATTGTTCCTTTACTAAAATTATGCTCCAATAAGTGAAGATATGGCTCCATAGTAATTAGGTTTAAAGACATTTATTCTCATAAATACATACAGTTCATTTACAAAGATAATTATTTAAACCATATCTTAGTAAATAATTACCATATCCAAAGTATGATTTTGTTGATAACAACAGTAATGCTGGTATTCTTTTTCTTCCGAGGTGATGAGACTGAAGAGCACGAGACCAAACCAGGCTGCTTGGGCCTAAAAAGACGAAAGAGCTCCCGATCGAGGTTGAGGACATCGACATCTTCTAAAGGAAGTCACAAATCAAAAAGTACCATTTCGGCGTCACCAACGCTCGAAGCCGTCGAGTCACCTGAAATTACCGTTTCACACAATCCGAAGTAACTGTTTGGCTCCGATCACAAAGAGGAAAAAAATAACAACCACTATGTTTTAACTGTAGTATATTCATTCACTGGATAAGTCCTTGTACACCCAATTCTGATATTTTTCGCGGAGGTTTATCTTGATTCCCGACGTTTTAACCATTGCAGCGTTCGTGGTCGCGAGTAGGCTAGGATGTTATTTATCATTTATAAAAGAAAAAAAATATTATCACTTCTTCTTAGCAGAATGGGTTATTTTGTTACGATTGAGTACAGAATTTTGAATATATGTACAGTCGACAGCACATCAAATTACCCACTTTTGTTGCAAACTTAACCTAAGATACTGCAGTTTTTACCTTGACGTGCTGTTTTCCGTACAACTGATAATTTTGGTAAATGCATAAACAACAGAAGCCCTTTTCACCGTCTTGTATGAGATCACTGTCAATTCTCTAATTAAAAATAAATTAGTGTAATATTCATTTTTTAATCGCTCCCACAGACCTAATCTTATACTAAGTTGACTTTGCGAAAAATACCGCGCATTTACCACGATCATGAGAAAAATATACCTATTAGCACACGATGTCAGTAAATTCTTACTTGAATTAACGTCGTGACTTATTTTCAAAACAAAGATTTAATTCATTGACGCGGTAATTTTAATGTCGGGTTACTTAAACGCCATTAAAGTCGCGTAACGCGTCACAATGCAGTTCGTTTATACAACATTCATAGAAAATACCCTTACTTCCTTTATATAAATTGTTCTGTCGTTTTAACCATACTAGAACTGTAAAGAGTAGCAGATTCCGTTGCAATTTTGACAGCGCAGTTAACCGCCAAACTTGTAAGACATAAAATGTATATAAAGTTTATCAATTATCATTTATTTGATGAAAGAAATACACAGTAGATAAATAATTAATTACAAACTTAACATCGCTCGCTACATGTGCACACCCGGTAGGGTACAGTAAAGTAAAGCAATTTTATAGGTGAGTTTTACCTGTTAATAAATTGTGGAGTAATTATATTAATTTCGGAACAGATGGTCCTATACCTATACATATTAATATTTATTTATGACTACTATAAACATTTAGGAACCAAATAACTTATTACACAATATTTCTGTAATACTGCACAAACAATAAAAAAAAATGAAATTATACATCAAGAATGAGCTTAGGTAGCTATACTTTACTTTTACTTATTAAATAACCTTCCTATAAGTATTCCTGACTAGTAGACAGTCAGTTAAATTAATGTATCCTAAATGTCTACATAAATTTGTTTTAAATGACATTGTTTATCTATAAATCATTACTCCGACAATTTGTAAAAAAAATGTTTCAAATCAAATCAAATCAAATCAAATCTTTATTTTGCTCACTAAGTGTTACAAGAGTTCTTAAAATAATAATCATGTAGGTACTTAAGACTTAGTAACCGCTAAGGTATTGCAAACAGTTTTGTGATATTATTTTTATACTTATTGTCTCTTAGCACTTTTATTATATACGTCTGTCTAGTTTTCGCTCAATTTAGTACTTATGTAAGAGACGAAAGGCATTGTCGCGGGTCAGGGTGCCCTTAAAGAATAATATTTTTTTTGTTAGGAAAAATAAAATCGTATGCCAGTTTTCAAAAAAAAGGGTCTTCTTTCTATGTTATTGTTTGATGCTCTGTTAAAATATTATCACTTATAACGAGGTGACCTTACATAATGTACTAAGCATTGACTTGAAAAGAAATATATTTTCATTTATGAATATTATATTGACGCCAAACACGACGTTTGCTCTGCAATATGCTTGGGTTTGGAATAACTAAAGACGCATCGCAATACATTTAAATGGGGACTAGGGACGTCTACACGCCAAAACGTCAGCGTAAATAGGAGACCGTGATCTCATAGGTCAATTTATAGATAATTATGCACAAAGGCTTTATTTCAAAACTAGTTTTTATTCTAGTTCCCCACTTTGATATTTTTCTGTATTCTTGGCAATATCATGCAGTTTATTCTTTTTTACATGTAACAGCATAATATCGTTGAGTTTACTTTGCTGAGTAAATTGTATTCGTGGTAGGGTTTAATTATTAATGTCATTTGACTATTAAATCTAATCTCAATTCTGTTTATATTAATTGTATAATGATTAATAAAGTGAAGTAGGTACTTGTTCCTGCTACTAAATTAAGACCACACCTTCATGTACTGTTCGTTAATGATTTACAAATATGATTAATATGGGCCCTGAAATATTGATTTTTTCTCATCTGAACACACATAATATTAGGGAAAGTTAAACTACAAAGTAATATTTTATGTGAACAATTGTAAGATCATAAGAGACTCTATAAATAATAATAATGATCCCTTAAATGTCTGTATCTCCGTAAACCGTATTTATAAGGGATTGAGAACAGACATTAAGGTAACCATTCAATTCCAATAAAAAAACCAAAACCACATAATAGCCTAATTCTTCTCGTATGACTTCAAGTGCTAAGATTCATAACTTTCATTGATATCAATGAAAGTTATGACACGCGCCACGCAAATTACGAAATTTAACTTTTTTTTAAAAGTTATCTAAGTAGCTTCAATAATTCTTGATTATGTTCTCCACGATTAATAAGTGACATTTATTTTGGATGCTTTAGTGACTTTCTAATATCTATCTCAATACATAGTTTTATACATTACTCAATATGAAAAATTCAAATCATGAGACTGTGTTTCAGAAAGGAACTTTTGTTTTAACCTGATTATTTTATTTACCTTATACATATCATTATACAATTGTGAACTATTATCATATTGCTGGATATGTGATTGGTGTCCAATTAATTGTCTTTTATTGACTTGACTGATTTGTTACTTTTTAAATGAACTGTTTATGTAGATAAGGTCTCTTTTAAGTTAGGATCGTTTATATGTCACACACTTACGACTACAATAGGTTACCTATACATTTTCATTCATTCATCAATTTAAAAGTCAATTTAGTTAGATTCTTGCCATATTGTTATCTTAAAATCAGATGTTTTTTTTTTAATCTTGTTAAGTATAGTAGAAGACAATAGACTGTAATAAAATAAAATAAATATGGCTTCGATAAATGACTTTTTGTCATTCATAGACAGGAGTAAAAAAAAAAGATAAGTCAAATTAATAGTTACGATTGTTATCATAAGTATAATAACATAACCATTCTTAACTTATTAGCCTGTAGAACGAAGTAACTAAGAAACTATAGGTAAATAATAGATTATGAACCCGGTTACATAAAATGTATAAAATGTTCGTTGCCACAAGTCTTATAAGGCAGGTAAGCAGGCAAATTATAATCAATCTAAAGATTCAATAGATCAATCTATATTGGTCAAAGCTACAGCAACTCAAGTCAACCAAAAATAGGTTATAATTATTAAAAGAACTAGAAATTTGATAATTGTAATTAATTAAACTTAAATGCCGAATGTGATGATTTTCTAATGTGTACGCTAAGGTAAACTTAGAATTACTAAGTTAGCCCAACAGCTTAATTTTTATTGCTTGTAATATGATAAATGGAGTATGCTGTAGTAGTATTGATATAAATGCGCCATTGTAAATATTTTTTAAAATGCACCAGGAGGTGCATTAGGTCGGATGGCGGAATGTGATGATTTTTGTACTTAGATTCAATCAGTAGCCTCTTGTAATCTTAACTCCTCATAATAACAGTTAACGTTATTTGAAATTAAAAATGGCAACACTGGCTGCCCCTTCTTATTTTCTGACTTGCGAAGTGCTCTCGAAAGGCGAGGCAGTCTAGTGCTGACCGCCGAAGCGAAAGGTTAAGGGAAGGAACCTATGTTAAAATGTAGTTATAATTATTGATGTAGCTAGAGATAGTGATTTGTATCAAAGATAAGTGTGTTGATCGAATAAAGAACTTTATAAACTCAACGGAATTTGTATTCGCGACACTTCGAATGTCTAAATTGACCTTACTACATACCTCTTTAAAATAATAACATCTATAATACAAAATCAGACACTGAATGTTGCTGAACTCGCTTCCTAATAATGTTAACGCTATTAAGAAAGTTGTAGCAGTTAGTCTAGAGAGTATATTGCCCTTATGTCGTAGTGAGAGTTTAAATACTTTCTTGCATAAACGCTTAATGGAACTTACTTGTTCCGTTATAAAATACTTACAATGTAAAGTTACGTTAAGCTTAACATTGCGTGATGAAAGAATGAATCATTACCTCGCCGTAAACATCAAACTCTACTACAAGAGCATATGCGGGAAAACTGTATTCTACCGGTAGTAATAAAAGTTTATTACTAGCATACCTACTTTGTTTAAATTGAAATATGCATTGAGGTATTAATTTTAGCATTCCATGTACATGCTGAGTCGCATTAAAAGTTTTGAATATCGTACCCAGGCGCGTATTGCGATGTAGTTTTGATAGGTAAGCGATTCAGCTTTTTAAATAAGCAATTCGTATTGCGATTTTGTATGATATCATTACATTATTATATTGATAATATTCGTTTACACTGAGTCGGAATTGAGCTGCCTGGAAATAGAACGGCTAAAGTTGGATTGCAATACGGCCCCTGGACGTTTGTTTGGTCTACTTATGGCGTTTATGTAAAAAAAGAGTAGCCAGCAAACATCCCACTGCTGAACAAAGGCCTCACCTCAGTATGCGGAAGTATGAGCCATTATCCGCCAAGCCGTTTCTTATGTGACAAACCTGTATTTAATGTTTCTATACACTTTTGGGAAATCTAAAGATGTTTACGATACAGAGTTGTTTCCTTCCTATCAGCAAAAACCACACGTACACACAAAATTAACTGATAAAACAACGAAGAAGACACAAAACTGAATTAATGAGAATTAATTAATTGGCTTCAATGTGTAAAATAGACTCAAAACCACGCGCCGCAACTTATAACATGATTAATTTTAGCGGACAAACACCAATCAATGGGAGTTTCATTAAAACTGTCTTACAATCCGGGGTTTAATTAACCTCCTACGCAATGAAATTAATAACAAGCCATAGTCATGGGTTCGTAGACCCTTGTAATCTTATAAGTAGTAAACACAACTCCAAGTTGATCTCCTAAGCCTAAATGTGGTAAGGATCAGCAACAGAGTATAAGTAAGAGAGAGGTTTGGCGACATATTGTCGCGTGTACAGTAAACAAGGATGGATTAAGGGCATAATAATATTTAAAAGAAGTAGACGCTCACGGATCAAAAGGCCGCCGGCGGTCGTCAAACAAACGCATAGCAAAAGACAGTTGATAAACACATCCGTGAGGAATTAGGATTATATACAGGATGTGGCCTGTAATAAGAGCAAATTTATTAAATATAGACCTTTTTTATGAAACAGTAATCAATTCTGAATGGTTTTATTTCGAATAATGTATAATAAATTTATTGTTTTTTTCTCAAATAAAACCAGCAATGTATTGCAAACAAACATGTCCAGGTATAGAACTTAACATCGTCACTTACTCCAACGAGTAGCTGTTTTGATATACATTGATTAGGGAGAATAATTTTGAAGTACAATATCTTCCAGAAAGATTTTAGAGCACTATAATCACGTCAAGGTAACTAACTACGTATGCCTTGTAGAACTACTGTTCAAAATTTTTGCTTATATTACAGGCCACACTCTGTTTATTGTTAACAATGAACACATAAAATAACTATGATATTTTTCATTACTTACCGAAATAACATCATTTAGTGGTGAGGCTAGCTTATTGTTCGCATGTTGCAAACGGCTTCACTAAATTAAGCTTAGCTAATTAATTTATCTAAAGTAAGCTCTATTGAGTACAAAACAATGAAAAAGTATTTTTTTACAGATTACATCTATTTTATAGCATGAAGTTTTTGTTAGAGGTTCTTTAATAAACAATAAAATATTGTACTTAAGTTTTGTCCATGAAAGATATACGTCTTCGACTAAATCCTTTTATTGTAGGTATTTCAGTAATCGATGTAACTCGTAAACTCCCTGAGCGCGTCTCTGTATCTGCCCGGTCCGCAGTGCAAATATACGGAACTATAACGTGTCCAGAATCCGTTTACTTTTCAATCTCTAGCGATCGCAGCTCCCGAGGTGATGGAAAGACCAGACATATGGGAAACGAAACTGCTACGCGACGAACTGATATAAAATGTAAGCTGGGTTTGAAACTTTCAATAGTCGTAAGGCAAAAAATATTATTTTTGATTATACAGTTGCTAAAAAAAAGTACGAGCCAAATTCAACAGGGTTATCAATCGAGTTTAGAATACAGGAAAAATATTTTAGAAAAAATTTAGACCCCCGACTCAGGGATGATTAGACTTAGTACCATCTGAATTATGCTTAGTTTAAAAAAAACTTTAAATTATATGCAAGCTTGATAAAAGAAAAACCTCTTCACAACATTTTAAAACGAATGGTAAACGAACTCACACTATCGTGCGTAGCTACTAGCTAGCTAAATAATACGTCGTAGCTAGTCAGCTATGTTTTGACGCACTCACTAGTATCGCAACAATAGATTGATTTTGTGTTTTTGTATACATTTTTTGGTATCGTTTCTACAACCACCCCTGAGTCGGGCGTCACTGATCCAAACAGCACTCTGTATAAATAATAAATAAATAAATATTTCACAACATCACATGCTTTGTTCCGCTCCCAAGCTAAGTAGCTGAAGCACTTGTGTTATGGAAACTGGAAACAACAGTGGTACCACAACACCCAGACTCGAGACAATATAGAAAAGATTGTTTTATACATCGACCCGACCGGGAATCGAACCCGGAACCTCACGAGATGGCGACGCTTGAAACCAGCGTGCTAGCCACTCGACCACGGAGGTCGTCGTAAGTATATATTTCATTTAAATATATATATTTAATGTATTCTAGTTTCGACTATTCTTTCTATTTTTTTATTCTTTCTTTCATATACACGGTGTAAAAAAATAACGAATCAAAGGGGTTGTTTAAGAGTCGAGTGCTCAATACAGGTTTTTTAACGTATTTTCTTATTGAAAAAAATCCTGAATTCCAAACTTGACTGATAACCACCTCTTTGAATTTGACTCGAACTTTTTAACCCTGTTTTACAGTTTATTACCGCTCTATCGAAATATGCATGAAATAAGTGTTTCAATAGTAAATCAAAATTTAATGTGTAACTAAATAAATGTAGATGCAAGTCACTCCTTTGATACGTGATGATACACATATTTTAAATTAAGGCTGGATTTTTACATTTCGACTAATTTCGACCTACTCGTAGAGTGACTGATTTCAGTCATAACTTTATTTAAATGACATATCTTCTATTACAACGAATAAACTCTTGCGCAACGCAGAGACACCTTCTAGAAATTTATAGGAGAAGTTAATAGTACTTTCTCACGGTTTTACAAAATAAATAAAAAACTTTACTAAAGGCTCATTACTAACACTCCTACACGTCCAAACATAGACCCTACCACAGCTTCGGACAACCTGAAAAGAAGCTGCGCAACAAAATCAGTCACTCGCTATAACATAACAACTATCACTTAGAATAAATCCTTAACTAAAATAATATAATATAAGTAGCTAAGTACCCTTAGTACTTAAGTAAGTAGAACGTTTTTTTGTTCAACATGAAAGTAATTGTTTATTATAAAAAACTGACGAATTGCAGTACCCTTTGGTTTCAGTCATAGACCTATTAGACGTCGTTGGTTTCAGTACTTACAATTTAGCATTTTAGGTCTAAGAAAGCACCTGCCACATATAACGGAGCCGGTTCCATCCTCTTGGGAGTTCTTCAGAAAATTTACTGACAGTGAGCGGCGCTCACCGAAACTCATATAACTCAGCTCAGCTTAAACTTTAAAGTATGGACACGTAACCTCTTTATAACAGCAAGGAGAAGCTGGGAAAAACGACCACAGCGCTCTAACGTTTTACAGGGAGTAAAGTTTTCATCCGCAGGACTATTTCGTATCTAGCCAAAATTTTGCAATAACTACAAAAGAACGCAAATTCGTTATATCATCGTTATATTAGCCAAAGGACGTCCACTGCTAAACATATGCCTCCCCTACGGTTTTCCCCAGCGACTGCTCACAAGCTGTCTGCATCCAGTTTGGTCCTGTGATCTTTACAAGGTCGTCTATCCATCTCTGGGTGGACGTCCTACTCCGCGTGTTTTGTCAAGGTCGAACTTTAAGCCCAATGGTCATCAGTTTTTCGCGCTATGTGCCTTGCCCATTGCTACTTGAGCTTACTGATTCTCAGGGCTATATTCGAACGTTACGTAATACGAATGACCTATTCTATGCAATTATTGCCTAATTTTCGCTTTCTAGATAAGCAATTGCCTTGCCGTTGTAACTCGTATGCATCTGTGGAGTGCCTGCAATTACCGTTTGTAAGGGAAAATACTAGGACTTCATTCGGACGAGGATTGTGTAACAGAGATATAGCACACATACGTCAGCCTGTGTAAAAGCAGTGTGCTATTGTATGCTTTTAAATGGTGTAAAAGAATTTTTCGACTGTACAAATCTCACCGTTATGTGAACTTTAGAGGTCACTGGGACTTTCAACAACAACAAAATGTTAATCTCAATTTGCTGAATACCATATGTACGGTACGTAACATTTAAAGAATAACTGGTAGCAAAATAAAAGTCACTGGTACAAAAGATGATTCTATTCAAAGTAACTGCTAAGCTAATATGGTGAAATGGTAATGGTAGTTGGATGAGCACGCGCGATATGTATGGTAGCTCGTCGAGTACTGGTGAAAAAATGAAAACTTATTAAAATCATCAATTCGGTCGATGACACGTGAAACGCTGACAACGCGCCGATGCGCCGCGATTGTGAAATAATGTACGTAACTCGTACATATTCCCGACCAAGAGAAGATGAGATAAAATATGGTATCGGTGCAGATGAAATGAGGCGAATCACAAGGGTGAAAACAATATTTTTGGTGCATACAGGTGATTGGGCATCATTGGTCTTAATACTACAAAATTAGTTCACAAATGAATGACGCAATTTTGGCGACGACGCCTTATCCTCACTAGCACTAGCACTGGCACCTTGGTCATTTTTAACACTAACACACTCAACACTACTGGAATCGTAAACCACACCGACGTCGCGGCGGGCAGCCGAAGTCGCGCGCCGCCGCCGCGCCCGGCAGCATCCCCATACGGCGAATGCTAGTGCAGCTCCTCCAATGCAAACGTAAATGGCTACGTAATGATGGATATCGTGGTCCGAAATCTGGCTTATATTGGCTTGTTGGTCTTTCATCTGAGTTATTTGGTTTCCGATGCTCTCAAGATCCTTTCCAAACCCACCGTCGCTTAAGATAGGATTCTCGAGAGTGGCATTGGGCAAGGACATATTTATAATGTTATTAACTGGCGGGATGTAATGCGTCATTATGTCTGGTACGGCGTCGAGACGATTACTAAACTGCTTGTGTGACAAAATAGTAAACGAGTCGCCCTTGATGACGCAGTCTTCGCCAAGTGTGATGATCCCAACCTTGCTGAGTCGTTCGCTTACGATCATGTTTCCGCATATCATTCTTATCGGACACGGCCCGCAACAGGAGTACAGGTAGGTGTTTACTTTGTGTAACTGGACCCACGATTGTTTACAAATGTGTACGTTTGTCTTGCACGATCTTGTGGTTGGGTCCTTTACACATAGGGACTGATCGTTATTTAAATGGTATATGGGACTGTGTAAATAGCAAAGAGTAATGGTCTCGTCAAGGCTAATACACATTTGGTAATCATTATCAGGCAAGGGCAAATACATATCTTTCTGTATATTCATTGCAATATGAGTAGCGATCGGCTCCAGGGTGACCATGCTTCCGTTGATTTCTCGGTAGATTGGTATGGTTTTGTAAATGTCGTAGTGGTCTCGGCTTACAAGTGGTATTTTTATCTCAAAGATAATATACTCGTAGGTCACTCTTGCCTTGATTTTTAGTAGGTGGTAAATCTTCGCTAAGTTATTCTGAATGTCATCGATTGGCAATGACAAGTCCTTGTTAAGATGACCAGAAATAGTGTTAAGCTCGCGAAGAAGTTGTTCTGGTTTCAAGAGGTGAATGTTGAAGTTTCCGTGGATTATGTTGGTAATGGTTTCTAATAAAGTATCTTGAAGGTTTCTCAAATTGTTCAATATATTGGTAGCGATTAAAGATGACATAGTAAATTCATTATTGTTGATAACGCCTTCAATACCGGTTTTAGAATCTCTAGCTGCTTTTTCTAGCGAATTCAGATGTTGGTTAAAGATCTTGTATTGCTTGTCCATGGTCTGTTCTGTTCGCTTTAATAAGTTAAACTCAGCTTCAACTACAGACGTCTGGTTTTTCCACAGGTTTGCGAGATGTTGTTGATTGATTTGAACTAAGTCTATGTCCTTTTTATATTGTTCGGCAAAATCATCGTCCAAGATTCCGAATAAAGTGTGGGCAACCGAGCCAACGCCGTTTATAAGCCCGCGACGCTGTCTAGACGGTGAGAGCTGCTGATTTTGCATCATTGTATTATAGTATTCATATTCTGCGTAGCCGTGACGTAACTGGGATATGATTACGTCGCATTGCGCTTTTATTTTTAGACTCGCACAGGTGGTTTCTAAGTGATCGAAATATTTGATAAATAATATGATTCCTTGTTGATATGGTTCTAAATTATAGTAAACGATTAGTTTCCATTCATCACGAACGAGGTACATGGTTGAAACTTGGTCGAAATAAAACATGTTGTTGTTGTTTTGAAGGCTGGTTAGCTGATAGCTTCCAATAACAGGAGTGCAGAGCATCAATAATGTCATTAGTAGGAATGATAACAGATTGCAAGATTTCTTTGTTCGTTTTGGTTGATCAACTTCGTTTTCTACTTTTGGTTCCGGTTCTGGTATTTGTTTGTGGTCTGCAACATGGTTTGAGTTTGTGGTAATATAGATAATTTTATTATAGGGCGTTTCATGGTTCCGTTTTTGGTTTTTGGGGTAACCACTCTCACGAGCCCGTCTTTACCTGGGTGAAGCTCTACAACTCTTCCCAAAGCCCATCGCCCTGCTGGTAAGTTGTCTTCGTGAATAACGACGACGTCATTTAGTTTTATATTTTGTTTTGGTTCAAGCCACTTGGTTCTTATATTAAGTTGAGTAAGATATTCGGCCTGCCATCGCTTCCAAATATCCGTAAATATTCTCTGTGTTAGCTGCCACCTGGTTCGTTCGTCTCTATCGGTTTCAAAAATGGTGAGTACTGGTCCGCTGCTAAGAAAATGGGCTGGTGTTAAATAATCAAGGTCCTCGGGGTCTTCTGTTAGAGGGCATAATGGCCTGGAGTTGAGGCAAGCCTCTATTTGAGTCAAAATGGTGGTGTATTCCTCGTACGTAAGTTTCTGCTCCCCGACCACGCGTTTTAAATGGTGTTTTAGACTTCGTACTGCGGCTTCCCAAATTTCTCCCGCCGAAGGCCACGAGGCGGCGTTGAAGTGCCACTGAATACCCATTTCGCTGACTTCAGATAAAAGTCGTTGGTGAAGATGTGGTTTAATTCTTTAAACTCTTTATTTAAGATGCGACTAGCTCCTACGAAGTTCGTTCCGTTGTCGCTATAAATATGGTGGGGTATACCCCTTCTAGCCGCCATTCTTTTCAATGCAGCAAGAAATGCGGACGAGGTCAAATCGGAAACTAGTTCCAAGTGTACGGCTTTGGTTGCCATACACACGAATACTGCTATATAGCCCTTGGTAGTTTTGACCCCGCGTCCCTTATTAGCTTTAATAAGGACGCTACCCGTGAAATCAACCCCTGTATGGTTAAAAGGTCGAGACGGATTACTTCTGGAAGCTGGTAAATCTCCCATCAGCTGCTGTTGTTTTTCAGGGTTCGTACGTCTACAATTGACACAGCGACGAAGCTGTTTCTTGGTAGCTCGGTTTCCACCTACAACCCAGTATTTTTGCCTCAGGTATGCTAATGTTACTCTGGCTCCTCCGTGGTAGGTACACTTGTGTGCATGGTCAATTAAGAGTTCAGTTAACTTACTGTTGTGAGGTATGATGGCGGGGTGTTTCGTTTCTTCGTCTATGTATGCTTTCTCAAGCCTGCCTTCCACGCGTAATATGCCAACTTTATCTAGGTACGGCTTAAGGTTACTAATCTTGCTCTTCATATTTACAAAATCTCCGCCTTGCAACTGGTTTATTTCATCGGAAAATTCTGATGACTGAGTAACTTTAATGATTATTTCTTTCGCCTTCTGCAATTCTGACAGAGTTAAATAATTAGTTTTGTTTTTATTGCGTGGGGAAGCTCGCAATATCCACGCGAGAACTCTGACAGCTCGCATGAATGTGCTGTATTTATTGATAATCTGCTCTACTATGTCATTTGGTCTCGTGACGACATTAGTTTGCGCAGATTTTTTGACTTCTTCGTCAGTGGTGTAAGTTGGTTTATGCTTGTGGTCATAGTATGTTGGTAGCCATTTTGGTCCTTGCCACCACAGTTGATGTTAGTTTAGGTCTTCTGCACTGAGGCCTCGGCTTGCGCAATCTGCTGGATTTTCTTTGGATTTGATGTAGATGCAGCTAGATGGCATGACCTCAGTCACTTGGTTGACTCTGTTTGCAACAAATGTCTTCCAACGACTTGATTCTCCCTGAAGCCACCCCAGGACGACCTTGGAGTCGACCCAGCCATAAACTTTGATGTCATAATCTGGTAGGCATCCCTTGACCTTGTCCATGAGTTTAGCCAGAAGGACTGCACCGCACAGCTCTAAACGTGGTAATGAAATATTTTTGCTTGTAGGTACAAGTCTCGCTTTTCCGGCTACTAAAACGACAGACGATGACTCATTTTTATTTATTACACAGTAAATAACTGCCGCGTATGCTTTGGTAGACGCATCACAGAAGCCATGTAATATCAAAGACTCGATTGGTCGCGTGCCCAGCCACCTTGGTAATCGCAGCTGATCAATCTGGTTTATGGTGTCTGATATTTTTCTCCACTCAGTACAGATGTTTTCTGGTAGTTCCTCATTCCACTCAATGTTTAACTGCCATACACTTTGGAAAACAAGCTTTAATTTAGTAGTTAGTGGCGATAGCCATCCTAGGGGGTCAAAAACTTTAGATATGTCTGACAATAATGATCGCTTGGTTGGATGCGCATTGGTCGATGGTATTTTTGACTCAAATGTAAATATGTCGTTTTTCGGGTCCCACCGAAGGCCTAAAGTTTTGGTGGTTTGTGGTTGTTTAAAATCAAAACTATTTTGGTGTTGGTCTTGGCCTTGGTTTGGTATCAATTTTGGAGTATTTGAGCACCATTTGTGTAAGTTGAACCCTCCTGACTTTAAAATATGTATCAAATCTGTCTGTATTTGTTTTGCTTCTGCTATGGAAAAGCTTCCATAGAGCAGGTCATCCATATAAAATGAAGTATCTAAAACAGCTGGAGCCTTGCTATTTTGGTAATTTGGTTTCTCATCCAAGGCCAACCGTTTTAAAGTCATCATTGCTAAGAATGGCGCTGCTTTTGTGCCGTAGGTCACGGTGGTGAGCTGGAATTCTTGTAGTGGTTTTTGTGGTGAATCTCGCCAAATAATCTTCTGGTATATCTGATCATCTGGGTGAATCCAAATTTGACGGAACATCTTTTCGATATCTGCTATGAAAGCGTATTGGTACTGTCTCCATCTTAAAATCAAGGTTTGTAAATCCTGCTGTAAATTAGGTCCAGCTTCCATTAGGTCATTTAGGCTATGGCCGCTGGGTGTTTTTGCGGATGCATTAAAAACGACTCTAAGTTTGGTAGTCATAGAGTCGGGTCGACAAACTCCGTGGTGCGGTAAATAATAATCGAGTTTCTTGTTACCGGCATTCACGTGCGGCGCTTCGATCATGTGACCTAATTCCCGGTATTCACTTATAAATAATTGGTAATCTTTAGCTAATGTTTGATTTTTGGTAAATTTTTTCTCTAATTGATGAAATTGTGCGATAGCCATTGGTTTGGAAATTCCTAATTTGTCTTCTAAATTAGACTTGAGGGGAAGCCTTACTGTGTATCTTCCATCTTGGTTTCTCTCTGTGGTAGCTGAATAAAACTGTAGGCACTGTTCGTCGGCGGCTGAGATGTTCGAGTCTGGTGTTATATCTTCGATTTCCCAAAATCTTTGAAGGTCTTCAGTGTTATTTATGACGACATTACAATGAAAGGTCTTAACATTGCCGCACAAAATCCAGCCGAACTGAGTTTCTTGCGCAACCGGATATTGAGAATCGAGTTTTATTATTCCACTCAAAATAATAGATGAGTAAATATCAGCCCCTAGTAACAGGTCTACGGGTCGACTGACGTAAAATTCAAAATCTGCAAGATCGATGTTGTCTAAATATGGCCATGCTGGTTTTTTAAAAGATTGGTTAGGTAATTTATTTATAAGGGTGTTCATAATAAGAACATTGGTCGACATGGTAAAGTCATTGTGAAGGGATGAGATGTTTATATTTGCCACTCCTTTGCAACTGTTTTCCTTCACGCCTACTCCTAATATGACTCCCTGACATCGCTGACGTGGTAGACGTAACATCTGGGCCGCGTTTTCAGTTATTATTGAGGTTTGGGACCCCTGGTCGATGAGTGCTCGCAGCTTGTGGTAAGTTCCATCAGCAGCCTTAACGTTCACATAAGCAGTGGCTAGAAGGATTTCGGCAATATTATCCTGTGAAACATTGCACTTTCGTTGAAACGTTTCGGTATTTGACACAGTCATGGTATTGTTGGTAGGTATTTCGTTCGAGGTCGCCAGTGCATCATGTAATAAAGTATTATGTTTTGCGTTGCATTCGCGGCACGTTTTTGTTGATGTGCATTCTTTGCCTTGGTGATCGAAAAGACAATTTTTGCACAAATTGTGTTTCGCAACTGTCTTCCGTTTGACGTCTGACCTAGATTCACGGAACTGCTTGCAAAGGAAAAGTGGATGATTTTGGTTGCAAAATACACATTTATGTGCTTCCACATGGAAAGTTTTAAGAGGTGATAATGGTTTGTACGGTGGTTTATTATATTGATTTTGAGTCATTTGATGGTAATTTGGTTTCTTAAAGCGATTTTCTGGTTGCATGGTAGGTTTGGCGACTTCTTGCTTTCGGCGAAAAGCTTCTAAAGCTGTGAACTTAATTTCGAGAAAGCTTAAAAAGTCTTCTATGGTTGGTAGGTCTCTCGGATTCTGAAGTGACTCGACATAGTCATTGTGAGACTCGGCATCTAACTTTTGAGCTAATAGGTGAACCAAAAGTGGACCCCATGACGAGACATCAACTCCAAGTTTTTGAATTGCGTGTAGGCATTCGTTGGTAGTATCGTGCAGTCTCTTGATTTGAGATGCCGATTGACTGTGCATAATTGGTAGGTTCAAAAGAGTGTTAACATGAGATGTAAATATCAATTTAGTGTTATTAAAGCGATGGTTTAAGATTTCCCATGCGATTTGGTAGTTTTCAGAGCTTATGTTTAAATGTTGCACAAGCTTTTCGGCTTCTCCTTTGATCTTGCTTTTTAGGAATTGAAGTTTTTGAGCGCTAGATAAAGACGAATTATTATGTATGGCCTCTTGAAAGAGATCTTTAAAGCCTGTCCATTGTTGGTAGCTTCCTGTGAAAACTGGTATTTCCATTTGAGGCGTCATCTTCTCACGATGTGAAACTGACCACATTTTGGTATTAATAGCTTTCTTGATGTCGTTGAAAGTTTTTTCGTGGTGCAAAAATTCACGTTCGTACCTCGGGTTTTCACCTTCTAGTTCAATGTCGATTTCCCAATGAAGAGAATCGATCACTGACCATCTTGATTGTAGTGTTTTTAAAATATCTTCGAACTCCCATTTTTCGCTAAGCGATGGTAGATCGATGTTGGATACTGTACGAGAAAATGCTTTGAAATTACTCGCCTGTTTTCGAAGCATCTTGTCGAGTTTGCTGGTAGTACCTTCTGATTTTTGTACAGGTGCAATCGGTGGTTGTGACAATGGTGTTGCTGGTTTTAGATAAACTGATGCCAATGGTTTGCTGGTATCAGCGTGGTAGGACGATATGGTTGTCCTTGCCCGATTATAAAAATCCCTGGTTTTTTCATAATCGTTATCGTTAAAATACCCATAGTTCTGGTCTATTTGGTCTCCTTGAGCCAACAAAGCCATATGGTTGTTGTGAAACTCCTTCCAATAGGTGTCTAGAGTTTCTAATTACCTCTTAATCATTTCCGGTGTCTTACGATCTTTACCATCTTTCTTAAAATTGGTTAAAAGTTGGTCCATTCCCTGCATTAACTGGTTTTGTGTCTCCAACAGCGCTTCCATGGTGATGACGGTGTTGCTGACGATATTAAAGAAAAAATGGAAAGATCTTACTGGTATTAGTAGTGTAGCTCTGCCTAACTCGCTGCTGGTACTGGTGCCGCGAGTCTGCCAGACTCACAGATACTGGTCTGCTGGTCGTGGTTGAGAGGACTGGTAAATCCTATGGTACTGGTTTGACGGAACACTCCTTGAGCACAAAGTTAATCACTATGGTCTGAGTCACTTTTCACTCGCGGATGGTTCCTTGACGAATCGAAGGACCATTTAAATGTACGGTACGTAACATTTAAAGAATAACTGGTAGCAAAATAAAAGTCACTGGTACAAAAGATGATTCTATTCAAAGTAACTGCTAAGCTAATATGGTGAAATGGTAATGGTAGTTGGATGAGCACGCGCGATATGTATGGTAGCTCGTCGAGTACTGGTGAAAAAATGAAAACTTATTAAAATCATCAATTCGGTCGATGACACGTGAAACGCTGACAACGCGCCGATGCGCCGCGATTGTGAAATAATGTACGTAACTCGTACACCATAGAAGAAAAGATGAGTAGTAATTGATTAGAACAACTTTTCCAAATGTTATCAAGCGCAAACATTGGAAGGAATATGCACAAACCAACCTCACGGCGCAACTACGAGTAATTTAATTTAATTTAACTTCTCTGTAAAAACCTGTATCGGAAAGGCTAGCCTTTTTTACCCGTCTACGGAGGGCCACAATAGTAAAATTACGCGACTTCCCCGCCATCTCAGGTCCTAACGTAATTAATTTGGCCTATAAATTTTGAGGATGACATATTTTTTCTACCTTTTAATTTATTGCCGCTCGTAACTTTTTAATAAATTTTAGTGCTGATGCTGAAGTATTACGCATTTAAAGTATTATAGGTAAGTATATAAAGGTAGAAAAATTATGTCATCCTAAAAATCTACCACAAATTTAGTGATCTAATTAATTTATTAAGTCTTGATCTGTAATCTGATTTATTTATAACCATCTTTAAAAATGTAGCTCAAACCTAAGCTCAAATTACAATTTGCTCGAGAAATCTTTTCTTTGTTACTAACTTCACTTTGGAATGGCTTTAAAGAATGATCTGCATTATCACTTGTCGACTTAAACCGATTTAGATCGTGAGGTCACTAAGGCTGGATTCACACTAACCAACGCGTGGATCAGTGCTTAAAATGCGCTTGCTACATTTTATTATTATATTCTTTATTGTACTTATAAGTAGTACAGAAATCAAACAAAATAACAATATTAATGATGACTTCGATAGCACCAATGATAGGTTTTCGTCAATGATAACCTCAAACAGTAAATTAGGCAAACCAAACATAATCTCGGGTTCCGCATCTTAATGTTGAGAAATAATTTGGAGACTGCATTTACATTCTTATTTTTGGCTAACTCGTTGTAAATTTCGAAAGAATTCGACGGAAGATTCTTTGTTGCAGAAAGAGAAATGCAATCTCGTTGACTAAATATTTGTTTATACTCGTATATGTGATGTTATGGTTTTGTATTTATGTTGGTTGTATGGATATGTATATACAAGCAGTTTTCCGAGACTTCGCCCGCGCAAATATCGCATGTCACAAAAAACGTTTTAAATTATAGCTTATGAACTCTTCTAATGTATAAGCTATATTATTATTAAGTATCCAAATCCATTTAGTAGTTTAAGTGTGAACGAGTAACAAACGTCCATACGTTTTCACAAACTTTAGTATTTATAATATTAGTAGTATAGTAAGATTTTAACATCGATCTGAATTATATGTGGTGTGTTATCAGCTTAACCTGCTTCGCATCAAAATGAGGGTCGCTTGGTATTCAGCGAGGGGCGTCATCCAAGCTCCCGACCTTCGTCAAGACTCCAACCGGGAGACACCTTTAGGAAATAGACGACACTCAACTTGATAAAAATGGGTATGGAAATCTCGGATTGAGTATTCACGATCGGGTGCAGGTATTTGTTATAATGAACTTTGTATGTATGTGAAGTTACTTATTCGAGTCGTTAATGAAATATAATGTGATTGGGTAGTTTTCTGATAGATTATTAACCAGAATAATTGCCGAAAGTTGTTTTTTTGGTATAGGTTTGCTCTTGATTCCAGACCTAACCAAATGCGATTAAGACGAAGTCGAAGGGCGAGTTAGCCCAGAAGAAGCCTGTTCACTCGAACCTTTAATAGATTCGGATTGCAATAACTAGGAAACACTGACGCGGTACGCGGGCAGCGAGTTCCACTCCTTTGCCGTTCGCATAATAAATGTTGATGAGAAGCGCTTAGTTCTTAACTTTAACGTGATATACCGTAAGTATACGAATTGGGTACAACAAAACAATTAATAATAATTACTTTTAATCTAAATAACAACGAGTTTCTTCTTATTTCTGTATGTTACGATCTAGATAATTTCATAGAAATCTATCTAGGTAAGGCAATGCAATACTGGTAAAGTCCACGTAACTCTGTGAATTTGGTTTGCTGAGCAAGTTACTTTTACGATTTAGTGTTGAATAAAATGCTGTCTTATAGCTATGATGGAAATTATTTGTTTACGTTTTGTATCTAATATTGCCTTTCATTTCGATACTTTGTTTCCTACTTCTTAATGGGATAGTACAACTCAACTCATTAAATTGGCCATACATCGGCATATTAAAGTTGTTGTTCAAATACTTTGTTAACACCTCAAGTTATTTAACTTCAAACAAATATTCGCTCCCCAAACCAAGATCAAGTTAAAATTGGTTGCAAAACACTTCATTGTTACCCTGTCTGTTGAAATATTTCCCTTTTTAAACTGTACTATGAAGGAACTCAAACAAAGTAAGGCAAAGAGTTGTTGCAAACGTTTTTCTTAGGTTTCACTGCTGAAAGTTTGTGGTGTTTCAAAATGATTTTACCATTTCAAATGTTTAAAAAACTCTATTTCATCAGTATTTTATTTAAACAAATACGTCTGCCACACCTGTCTGTCCGTGATAACCTCAAATATATTTCACCGATTTTATAAAGTTCTTACCAAGAGAGTGATTAATAGGAAAGGTATCGACTTAATGTAAATTGTCAAAAAACTCATGTTAATGAACCCCTAGCTGGGTCACTAATGCAGAAAAAAGTATTAAACACCTTTATTCAGCTCACTAACGCTCTTTGTAACATCATTGAGTGAGCACTTGATTAGAACGTCTACAAAGTAAAACGTTTATGAGCGTGAACGCGCGTTAATCGAATCACTCTACACAAAAATGTTTTCGGTGTACATGATTGTAGTCGCGAATTATGTGAGAAACGAGGTTTGCGAACGTGCCTCCTGAGGACATCTAACGAGTGTAATAGGGCTGTCGTTTCTGATTATCGTAACACAAGAAAGGTAACAGAAGAATTTTGAGCTTTCGTAATGATGTGAAAAGTCCTGTATTTAATAAGGACGTTGTCATGATGTGTCTCGTATAGATCAGAAAGTCTAGAATTTTAGACACTTACACTCTTGTCCAGTTGGATGTTTTTGTTAGCAGCTTTTAATTAGATCTACGAAAGTGTTTGGCCGCATAATTATATGGAACCTACATACTGATGAAATAAGAAATGGTTTCTTATTTCATCTTTATGAATATAAAATAAGAAATGGTTTCTTATTTCCTCTTTATGAATATAAAATATGACATTGTGAGTGTTAAAAACATTCTATAGCATTAGGTAGCGAGGCGTCATCAATTTCAAGTTGAATTTATTCTGTAAAGAATAACTGCTTGGGCCATCTGTTTCATAAACAGACGGCTGGATGGCGCTAAGCGTCACGCAATTGACGCTTTTATAAGAGACCACAAATTTCGCAGGGTCGGACTGACAGCACGGTAGCTCATTTGGTAAGAGCGTTTGGCCCGGTCAGCCAAAAGGTTGCTGGTTCAAGTCCCGCCCGTGCGAAAATTTTTGGTTTCTTATTTCATCTTTATGAATATAAAATATGACATATTGAGTGTTAAAAACATTCTAAAGTATTATGCGTTTTCAAGTTGACACTGTAAATGCGAACCCTAAAAAAGCCAAGAGTTGCGACTCGCTCGCTCCCGGCACGTAATTACATAAAAATAATCATATCAGGCATACGACAGCCTTGGCAAGTCACGTGATAAAATGTTAGCTTTCTAGCTTTCCCAAAACGTTCTGGAAATATAAAAATTGACAGTTGTTTGTTTTATGGCGTTCAAAAACTAGGTACTGTAGGGCGATTTAGGCGTGTTAGTTTAGGGGTAATTTTATATAAATAATGGGATTTTAATAAAGATAAGGAGGTAATTAGGTTAGTAAGCTTAGTGGTTATTTATGTGTAAGCCCTTTGTATTCGCATAGCGATTGGGTGGTGTCTGTGTTGGATACTATACATTATAAATGATTACAAGTTTTAGGAGATTTTAGTGAAGAAATCAAGGGTTATTATATTTTCAGTTGGAAGAAATGAGGGGGATGAGTCTAGTAAGGGAATTTTTCATCACAGATATCGGATACTCAAACGGTTGGATGAGTTATCGGATTTACTGGTTTCACAAGTTGTCAATATTTAATATCAAGTCTGACTGGTTGATTTATTCAGTGTAGTGTTAGGTAGGTAGTGAAATTTTTCTAAATCATTGAAATGTCTGATTTGGTTTAATATGTAGAAAGCAATGTTAATTATGTGGTGTGATTTTTATGTGGGTTTTCTCATGCTGAAGTTTGAACGATATTTCTATTTTCATTTCGTTCCTACTAGTTGCTAGCTGCAACCTTCAGAGATATTGCTGTGTTGTAAATGATATTACCACATAGGTAGGTTTTATAAGTTATTGATAGGTAAATTTCACAGCTGTGCTTTGAAATTTTACCGACCGGGGGGGATGTAGAGGTTTCAAGCTACGCGTTAAACCTCTACGTCTCGTTCGTTCGACTCTTCGTATTTCAAATGTAGAAAAGTTTCTTTACAAGTAAATATTGATAGACGTTTGTCATATCGATTGTCAGTCAAACCTTCGCGTGTGCTATAATAATTCAAGAATCTTGTGAAATATTAATAAGTATTGATTAAGAACATAACAGAATAGAGGATTGACTTGAAGTGTTAAGTGGTTTTATTGTTCATTTATTTACATAGGCAATTATCACAGATCACGGTGACACAAACACACTTTCATATCTCCGTGATCACAGCGACGCTACGCTTTCTTATAGTACTCATTTTATCACACAACTAGCGGTTCCCGCGACTTCGAACGCGCGTTTTGAGCTTACTCCCGCCCCTCCCGTTTCGTCGTGATCTTTTATAGCCTAAAGCTATCCAACACAACATTTTTGAAATCGGTCCAGTACAAACAACTTACTAAATAAAGATGTTTCAGTTGGAATATTTACGTTTAATAAATTTTTTTTAATGATGCCTATCATTCATAGTTGAAATATTTTCAATAAAATTAGCGTATTTTGTTTCTTAGCCAACCCACGCACCATCATGGCCGATAATTTGTCGTCAAAAGTCGATTCTCTAAGGCAGTGCCATACATGGAGTAGTGTGTATAGTCTCTGTGTTATGTTATATAAATATAAAGTACATCTTTTATTTCTTAAAGGCAACAGCGGTGACGCTCGCGGATTAGAAGGTCGCCGGCGGTCGCGTAAATAAGAGTATAAAAAAAAGAATGTTGATAAACACATCCGTGAGGGATGATACTCATAATTGTAAAAAAATGGTACCAACGCTAAATATTAGCATGTTATTTGAAGGAGTTATCCCATTTACATGATGCTAGATGACTATTATGTATTAATATATATTTTTTGAAGTGAAACTTCTTTATCGGCATTGGAAAAAAAAACCGTCACATTTTTCGGTTCCGCGTCACATTTTTACTGAAGTAAGGACTGTAAATATTTTCATTAATTTAATTTGTAGAAAAATAACATGTGGTCACATGGTCATGAATTCCTAGTAGTGAACGTGACTCTGATGTTGGCGCCATGATATTTCAAGCATTGACGAAACCCATTGCATATTTAGATCATTATTAAATATCGTAAATGTTAAATATTTTATAAATATTTTAAAAATATAATGTTTTTTCATATATTAATATTCGGTAGTATAGCTTAAGTGCTAACTCGTTTTTTAAATTAGGTCAATGATTCTATTGGTTCACCAACAACTTTGGCTATTGTAATGTATACATACCTACATACTTTAAAAAATATATTAATAAAGCTACTGTATGACTGTTCCGAAACTGAAGTCTGATGTGATGGATGTCAATCTATTGACAATCATTAATTAGACTGTGCAATATTTGTGTAATCTTTCTGTCACGAGGCATCATCTACTTCTAAATACAATATCATTGTCAAAACCGCATGAAAAATATAATCGCTATCGATATTAATCGATAAATTTATAAAGGTTGTTAACCCCATATTTATTTAAATGAATGGTATCCAACTTGTTAATGTTTTGCTACCGTTCTCGAAAAAAATATTTATCAAAATGATAAAAAATAATGTATGTTACACAAGTCAAATTTAGGTAGATAGGTTTTTATAGAAAAACCTATCAACCTAAATTTGACTTAAGATTAACGTCTGTTTGGAAATGCGAAGTGTCCACCATGTTGAATTTAAGACGGCTATGTTATAAGAATTACTTGGATTAATATTTAGATGATTTAATTATTATAATTATATTTTATTCATTCAGATTTTTATGTCTGCCGTATAACACATTGTAACTATTAAGATAAATTCGAAATTAAATTTCGCAATCAATACTTTAGTAAATGTTTAGAAACGAAAACGGATGTCAACCTGACTGTATTTCTACAGTTGTTCAGGGTTTTAATTAGTGCGACCTGCATGCCAAAATATCGTCTCTATTTGTGCTCTCTTTGTGTCCTATCTTTAAATAAAAATAGCCTTTGGACATTCCCACACATCGCCATCTAGTCCCAAAGTAAGCTACTCAAAGCTTGTGTTATGGGTGCCAGACAACGGATATAATACTTAAATACTTTTTGTTTGTAAATACATACATGATATACATAGAAAACACCCAGACCGATACAAACAGACATGTTCATGCACACAAATTTTTGTTTTGTGCGGGGATCGAACCCGCAACCCGCTGCGTAGTAGGCGATATTCGACCACGACACCAGACGGGTCGTCATATCTTTGTGCTATTTTTTTAGAATAATTGAAGAAGAATCTAAAGATGGATACAACGTGTTTATTATTTAAGCAACAACGTGTTTATTATTTAAGCACACGCGGTCACATCTACTTATTCTTTCCATTCTCCTCCAACACCACCTCTCAAACGTTTCCAATCTCTCTCTGCCTTTGTATGTCAATGTCAACGTCACGCTTCCATCAAATGATATACTCTAGACCTAAGTTTTTATAAGTCACTGCCTGATTTTCTTGCAGTTGTTTGCTCTGGGTAAATACCTATTGCTGTTGAAAGTAATTTTCGCCATAGCGACTCTAGAGATTACGTCTGAAGTTCATCTTGAGTCCTATGTTATTAAACTACTAAGGTAAATATTTGACCTGCTCCTAATATAAATGGTTGAGTTTTATTTTTAAGCTATCTGGATTAGTTTTAGATGCAATGATAGTTAAAGTTATATTGTGGTAAATGTAAGGGCCCAATTCTTTAATTACTTTGTTTTTTTTTTCTATTAAGTTTTGTAAGTTTTCCCTTCTTTCTGCTACAGCTGCTATTTTGTTTGCAAATATTATTAACTGTATTCCAATTCCGTTCATTTTAATTCCACCTTGTTCTGACTCTACTGTTTTCTTTATATCACTTGAATGAATACGTTGAAAATAAGTGGCCAGGGCGGACATCCCTGGCTGTCACCTAGTCTGATACTTGCTCTTGCCTTTTTCTCTTCTATCTCTATTATGATTTCCTGCTCCTTATCCTCCACTCTTAACTATATCACTGTATCAAAAAGCTATATCATTAAGAGAAATAACCACGTGGCAAACTCAGCTCATACTAAAGTACAAACGGACATATAATCAGTCTAAATAGCAACGCCTCCCTCAGAGTTATAGCACACTTAACTATCATCTAACAAGGAACCTGTCAATTTGCACACTTTGCTACAAAATCAGTCCGTGTTAATGTTGACAGTGACTTTATCAGTCTGACAGTGACACTTAATCACTCTAAAGCAAATAATTCTTATAAGGGTCATAGCCCACTCAACTATTTCTCGGCCATTCTCGGCATGGAAAAAATGTAAGTAGCGTACTTAATTACAAAATAAACTCATATTAAAGTACATCTTAATCAGTCTGACACTGACACACTTATCAGTAAAATTATTCTCGTTAGGGTTAAAGTACATTAAACTTTTCAGTGAGGAAGAAAATAACCAGGTGGCATACTTAGCTGCAAAATCAATTCATATTAAAGAACATCTCAATCAGTCTGACACTATTCTAGTCAAAGTCATAGCACACTTAACTATTCCCTACTAACTTATTTCTTAGGTTTTAGAAATAAATTTTACAATCTTAAAATCAAAACTCCGAACACAAAAATCCCCTTCAAAAATATATCGGTGTTGCTAGAAAATAAATTTAAATGTAACTGTTATAAGTTCCAGTTTGAATAAATGATAGCAGCTATTCATTTCAAAATAACGAAACTAAGTAATTAATTTCCAAAATCTGTGGAATCATATTTTCCTTCTACACACTTTTCTTCTCTCGACTCTGTTATATTTCCTTCATTTTATTTGCTTTTTTCCTTTTAAACTTTTAGTTCCCGCAGCACAAAACGGGCCAATTAATCTGATGGCACTAGAAAAAATGAAAACGGCTGGAGGGTCGTCGAATGATAAATAAAAAGCACTTAAATAAGGTAAATTAGACTCATTCAGCGTCAGCAAACAGTGATTCAAGCTGGGAGGGAATTTATTTCAATCTTGAAAAGGAGTAGTGTCAGTAGGGTGACGTTTGTTCAGACAAAGTTACATTACGTAACATTATACGAAATGGCAATGGTCGCCTTTTAGATCCCCCACACATTGCGACTTTTAGCATCGATGCAGAAGCACGTTTTCAAAATGCGCGACTGCATCGATGCTAAAAGTCGTGCGTTTTGAAAATGTGCTCCTGCATCGTGACCCACGCAATGGACCGATTTAATTTAGCATTGATGGAGTCGCGCGTTAGTATCGATGCAGTCATCAAAATACAGTACATAAATGACAAATGTCAATTTCCAGCTTCTGCATTGCACATGTATCGATGCTAACGCGCGTTAGCATCGCGACTGCATTGCTGCTAAAGGGCGCAGTGTGTTAAGGGTCTTAAGGAGACGGGTGCACCAGAGGTCTGGGGTCGGGTCAAAAATATGTATCTGGATTTTTATGTTCAGAATTTTTTTGAGTAGCCCTTAGTTTGGAAGTTGGCGGTGTTTCGACCCCGTGCCTTGGAAAAACGTAAAGCCGTTAGGTACTACGAGTATTATATTTTCTGTGCCGTTAGTCCTGCGCCTAATCACTCTGCGGTCGTGTCCCGTCGGGCTATGAGAATGAAAGGAATGGAGAGTGCACCTGTGTTTGATGTTTACAAGTTTAGCAATATAATAGTAATAATTATAAATAGTCCCATATACGATTTCAACTTGTGCACTATAAAATTATTGTTATTAATACGGTGGCCAGTCACAACGACAATCCGAAAATCATTTATTATTATTACTATTAAAGTGCTTAACTTGTAAACATCTCACTTCTATCGTTTACTTCAGGTATGAGGTCGACAGCAATGATTCCATGAAATTACTTTTTAAGTCTTTAATCCATGGTAGGTATATTACGAAAAAATGTGAAAAGAACTTGGACAAAACAATCGTAATTAAAATCTTACTGAAGGAAATATCCATAGCTTATATAATCTTCAATGATTCCTGTAATGATACTTTTATATCTATTAACAGCTTCTTCTCTCTCCTCAGGAGTTCGAAAGACTTGCTTGCTGCGCACATGGCCTACTTCCTGTAGACCATTAGAAAGCCATAGAGCAGTATTGGCCACAATGAAACAAGCTGGAGCCACAGTTTTCAAGTCTTGATCAAACATTTTACGAGAGTATATTTTTTTGGCATCTAAGCTGGCATATCGAAGGGTCTGCTCAAATGTTCTAAAGTATGTATCCAAGAGGTCGTAATAATACTCTTTTCGCAAAGTAGAATTTGTGCTGGTTGTGATTAAGAATAATGTGTCGTATGCAGAGCTGGTTATTTTCACTGTTTGATAGTCTATCAGACATGCATTCATAGGCTCGTCTTTCTGAAACGTAAACAGAATTTGTGAAAATAATATTATCTACCAGTATGTACCTACACTAGTTCGTCGTATATTTTTGATAAATAAATTGTTAACCTCATATTTAAAGAGAATGTTCTCTTTCCAAATATCACCGTGACATATACACGGTTTCTGTACAGCGAATGCAGCTGATTCAATAAACTTGACACAGTTTAACTTCAGTTCATTCAAAAGTCCCACATGATCAGTGCTTCCAAACTTCTCAATAGCTCTCTGGAGCCTATCTAGTACTATTTCCATAAATCGTTTATTATTTTCTTGAGTAAACGGCAAGCATATTTTTTCAACTTCGTTAAAGGTTTCTGGATCTTTTTCCTTCAGTATAAAAGACAAGGCATGAAATTTGGCCAACGATTTCAAGGAGATTTTAATGTGAGCGTAATCTAAGAACTGCTTATGTGTGTAAGGTGCGTAACCTTGGGCACACATATTCTCCATAACAATCGCTTCTTTGCAATACTCTTTACAAGTATAAAAGCAAGTGGGAGTCACGTACTGTTCATTTAGAGGAACGTTTATTTGTATTTGGCTATATTTATCCAACAGCGTAGAATACAAGTATATTTCGCGGGAAAACATCACGCCTACAGCGCCACTGACCCGGTACCTTTCGTCGGTCGGTGCTAATTTAAGAACTAAACTAATGTTTATCGTGTTTCCTTCATTTTTAGAACTCAATGTAACAGGAATAAGAACACCAAAGTAGTTTTGCGCTATGCTTTTAAAGGATTCTTTGGAATATTCATAATTTTTGAGGTTATTTCTCGAAGCAACTTCATCCAGTATGTTGCTAATGTATGCTTCTGATATCATGGCCATTATTATTTTATTCTCTTATACTTATCTTGAAACTACTACACAAAACATAACTAAATTAAACAAGCTATTGATATTTTATAAAACACAACACAAAATTAACAAAATCTCAATCAAGACACAACAACAAACAGCTGATTCGTCACCGATTGTTGTCAATGGTGAGTGTCCACTTGTCATTCAGAATGACAGATACGTTCCAATTCACGCAGATTCACACATCAACCATCAAACGTAATGTTGTGAAACGAAAGTGCGTGCAAAGCACTGTTTTTTTTTGTATTGGTTTGACGGCTTTGGACGTCAACCATTCAGCCTGTTTTCAGTATTCTAAGTCTTCATCATAAATATTTCTCAATTTTCTTTTCAGATTTCCATCAGTGGGTGAATGGATGGATGCAAAGCACTGTCATGTATCTGTGACAGTTCTTTTTCCGACTCTTATTTGTCCACTACACTGTAGCATACTTGGATCAATTAACCACTGGATATGAAACGCAAGAGCGAATGTGTGAAAACATCATCAACTAATTTCTGCGGGGCGGGGGGAGCTTGTCGTGTCAATTATTGACATTTAGTGCATGAAAGTGTCAATATCTTTTAATAATCGATATGTGCTGAACGAATGAATGAACGAAACTTTTGTAAAATGATATTTATTTTTTAACACCAAAACAATAAATAACATTATGAGCATGTAATGCACAAACCATCAAATGAACAATTTAAACATAGATCGCCGTTTTATATGAACGGTCTGGCAAGTAACACTAATTGGAACTTCCTAAGACATATTTTTAAAAAGTACATATAGCCTTGCACCATTAAAACTCGTCCTATGGGATAATTAATCAGTAGATTTTTTGTTTGCATTAAATCGCGCTTGGTGTAAAATGCATACCACATATAAGGTGGTGTTTTGTAGGGATCCATTTTGCCTCTCTAAAGTAGGTAGAACCCAACAAACAATTATGCGTTGGTTGCAGGCTATTTTAATGTTAAGTGTACTACTATTGATTTATAATGGATTCAGTTATCACTAAAGGTGGTTCAGTACACTTATTAAATAAGTTCAGCTCTTCAAGTTGCATTACAACTGTAAATAACGAAGCACTATTTCCTTAGTAGTTAGTGTAGTATCAGTGGCTGCGTATATACTTAAGACGTTAAAGCTTGTTTCTGCTTACAACGTTAAAACCTGTTGAAAGATCTTCATTAACTCTCTTGAACTCTTATTGCTACAAATCTGTTATAACAGATTTGCTTTTAGATCATAAGACTTTATTTCAACTTCAGTAACGTTAGCGGTTCTGCAAGGGAGTTAATTAAGAGTGTAGTAACACCAAACTCTACATGCGTTGTATAACCCTTATATACAGTTTACGCCTGTTATACTAAAGGCAATCATAGGTTAAATAGTTACAGTGGTTTTGTACGATCCTTATATAAAAGGTTTTGGTGTAACATGAATTACTTGTAACTCTGTAAAAACACCATTAAATGTTTCGAACGCTTAAAGAGTTTGTGCATAACCTAACCTCAAATTCTGAAAACATTTATCGAACTGAGCTCGTGACAATTTTTGTGTATCTTTTGTGTTTGTGAATGTATGAACTGTAAGCTGTGCATTTTCTTAAAAATGAAACGAATTCATTCTAGGAGAGCACAAAAACGAAAAGGTGCAGTGAGATATAAAATTAAGCAAGAGTACCAAAAGTTTATGAAGTCGATTCAACAAGATATCGATGTTTCCAATTTAAGTAATTGTGATTCTAGAATAGATTTTGCTGATACGGATGCAGGTTCAATACCAAATAAATGTGCTTTTTCTAAAAAACCTGCTAAGGAGGTAAACGCTTCAACATCTACTAGCCAAGAGGAAGTAAATTATATTGAGCAACAGGGTTCCGCACAAAATTTTGACGATTGACTTTAATAAAGATTTTTTCGATTTTATGCCAAAAACTAGCTCGGACGAAAGTGATGAATTAGTTAATATAACACATAACAATATAATGTACTTTCTGCCACTCCTTCATACAGTATATACTTTAGGTAGATTGAGGCAATAAAAGATAAATTATGGATTCCGTATTTTTTATTTAAAAAATACTTTACTAAAGGACAATATTTTTTTTTGTATGGGAGTTGGGCTTAAAATAAAATTCTAACAAACAGAAACAAATGATACACAAAATGAAAGAATAAATTCATACAAACAAAAAACACACATTTTTGTTAATTTTTCGATATGGGTTTTGTTTTTATTTTCAATCTAAGTCTTTTGTTATTAGCAAGTGCAGCAGAGAGTTGCAACACTGTCCGCAGTAAGTACGTTTTGTTTACAGTAATAGAAACATTTTGTTTTGTTAATTTTTGAGAAAACGAATACAAAGATACTTAAATTACATTAAAAATCCAAAAAGAGAAAATGCCCACTTTACAATCATTAAATTTGGCTCTGGTATTCTAACATCCGTTTTTGGCTCACAGAAATTAATGCTATCAATATCGATGCTAAAAGTTTCCTGCAATGCTGGGTTGTTGGTTTCCTAAGGAACATAAACATTTTGTGGTAATACTGTAGCTGAAGTAATTGTTGCATTTAATGCTTCAGAATGTTTTTAACACTCACAGTGTCATATTTTATATTCATAAAGATGAAATAAGAAACCAAAAATTTGCAATGCAAAAAAAAAAAAAATGCAAATTTTTGGTTTCTTATTTCATCTTTATGAATATAAAATATGACACTGTGTGTTAAAAACATTCTAATGCATTAGATAGCGAAGCGACATCAATTTCCAAGTTGAATTTATTCTGTAAAGAATAACTGCTTGGGCCATCTGTTTCATAAACAGACGGCTAGATGGCGCTAAGCGTCACGCAATAGACGTTTTCTTACGAAACCACAAATTTCGCAGGGTCAGACTAACAGCACGATAGCTCAATTGGTAAGAGCGTTTGGCCCGGTTTGCCAAAAGGTTGCTGGTTCAAGTCCCGCCCGTACGCAAATTTTTGGTTTCTTATTTCATCTTTATGAATATAAAATTGTTGCATTTGTCAAATTTTCTTGAGAGTTTTCAAAGTAAGCACGTTTTCGTTCTGAAAAAAAACATTCAGTAAGAAAAATTTTGTTTTAGACTTTCGCGCTTTGTACACATTATGTTTACATTAGGTCTTAACGCGATACAATATTTTGATTTTTTTACCTTGAAATGAAAAAGAAATGCACTTATGTAGATTTGTAAGTGCGAGAGAGGATCGCGTCGGCCACGAGCGTTGATGCAGAGTATAATTGATTTTGTTTGTGTTTTGTAAAAAATGTGAATGTATGTAAATGTTTACAATATTTTGATTACGAAATAAGTCACTGAACGGGTTCTTATAAGTATTTATTTCTTACCAAGATTTCTGCTACATCATTTAAATTGATAGTTGATGGTTTGTTTTGTGAACGTTTGGGTTTCACAATTTTGTCCGCCACAATATTTAAATTTAGGGCTGCTTGGTTCTCGTATTGCTTCTGGGGATAGTTATAGTTATCACCATCATCTGTGTCACTTCGATTTGTCATGTCTGTAATAATTTTTTCACCTTCGTCGTAACTTGAGATGTTGGACCTTTTTACGATGCACATCATTAAATCCCAATCAGGTTCTGGCTTGGAGTTTTCGTCATGTATGTACCTAAATAGTCCTTTTTGGGATATTTCAGAATATTATTTTTTTCCCATCCCGATGGACATGTCATCAGTTTAATTTTTTTTCCTTCGACAGTCTGAACAATCTTGTATGGCATTGTAATGCAACCTGAAATAACAATGAAAATAACTTAGGTATAAAGTAAGTAGGTATCTACGATTTTTTTTCTTTTTCTTTCTTTCACTAGACAGGACATTAACCAGATAGTTAAATGATTATTTCTCTAAGTTCCTATAAGTAGGTTACTTTAATTTAATATAAATAAACGATCACACTCACAGCCCCAATAGGATTCCGTGTGTGGATGTGCCACGGACACATAAAAAGACAGACACAAATAATAGGTTTAAATAGTAACAGTTAATGATCGTGACCGTGATCGGAGTGCCTAAGTGAAGAATTAAATAACTTTTTATTTCTATCACATTTGTATACTTCTTATTTTAATATTGTACTTACGCTATAAAATCCTATTAGTTAAAGGCGTTAGGTGTCTATTCTAAACAATAAAAAATACTCACGAATGTTACATAAATAAAAAGTTATGCGAACTATAAGCAAAGACATTGCCTATGATCTCATTTTAACTGTGACTAGAAATATGTAGAAAGGTACCTACTTATAAGAGATAAGGTAAACAATTCGAGTTAGCGGACAAAAAAAGGTACCTACTACCTTCGTTCAATCAGGGTGTCGGTGTCTTTGAACTACAAATCATCGCGTCTTTATTATTTTGTTTCATAAACATTATCGAAGTACATTTTTGACTAGTACTACGTACTTTTATATTTGAAAATGTTAAGATAATTTCTTAACAATTTCAAATATAAAAAGTTCAGTGGTAGGATCACTACCGCTGAACTATCAGGCCGGTCAAATATGCTTTAGAGATATTTCCCAATCTTAAAAGAATAGAATAATACAATTATTTGTTAATTAGGTAAAACAATCTACCTTATTATTATCGCTGATGTATGAAACAGAAGAGAAGAACTACAAATACATAGCAGGGTCCACGTGTGGTGTGCAGCAGGCGGGACGCGTCACGCGACAGCGTGCGTCGGCGCAAACGTCCCAGCGAGAACTGAAGACTGACTGAACTGACAGACAGCTGACCCGCGAGACGACCGAAGATTACCGGCTGGCTGAAGTTAAGAAGGCGCCAGTCGTGAAAACAAAAAATAACTAAAATTAATGATTAAAATTTTATATTGAGTTATTTTTGCTATGTTTATTTTTGTAAAAGAAAATAACACTATAGCCAAAGCATAGTGAAGAAAAAAAACTAACTTGAAGCTAACAATTTAAGTTAAAACGGTATCTGTGATTTAAGTTTAAGTACCTAGGTACCAGCAGGTTACTTTGCGCCTGGAGTGACTTGAAGATTAGGGGTTTCATTACTTTGTTAGGGACCCTAACCCAAACGTGTATAAATAAAGCTAAAATCGGTATTTTAGTCTCCACAGCAGGTAAATGTCTTCGATAAGTGTATAATTCCTCTCTTATATCAACCCAAGACCGTATAATACTCTTAACCACCGGCGTTGTAGTTCATCAAGTGTCATAATTGATTTAAGGGAAGACTGTAACTTTAAGAAAACATCGCCATTTTGATTACTTTCTGTAAACATAACCTAAAAATTAATTGGTACAAAATCACTTTCTATAATAACGATATATTTACATTTTTCTTATTATTTTACTTAGTTTTATGTATATAATCACTAATGAAACCGAGCAACACTTGAAAATGACGTTTAAAACTATTTTAGGTTATTTGCATTTTCAAATGTTATCCTTTTATTCCTCTAATTCATATTTTTTTGAGGGCGCGTTAAAATTGAGATGAGAAACACGATACACTATCACAGTAAACTGGCAAGCGCACTAATAATTAACTTAACACTTCAAAAATACTTTAAATCCACAATACTTACATTTTGTGATGAGAATATTGCAATGTCGGCACTGTCGGCAGATAAGCTGAAGCACTCATTTAGACAAATAATAACTTAATAAATTAATAGAATTCTTTTTACTTTAAAGCTTTTACAATCTGATTTTGACACAGAAAACTTTTCAAATGACTTATAAGGTATCAACGTACCGGTCTTAGTTCTAACTAACACCACTATAGATTTGTTATATAACTCTAGGTTTCAACTTAACTCCATTCTAAAGGCGCTATAAAGTTTCAAACTAAAATTGACGTTCTTGTAACACCTCTTACACACTTCAACTAAAGGTTTTGTAGAACCACTATATAGGGATTCATACAGGCTTAGCCTGCAAAATTTTGTGCCAAAATCGAGGGTATAAAGGTGTTATTACGCTCTATAACTCGCTTATAAGAAATACGCTAACTCTTAAATATCTAAGTAGAACCGAAATACATGTCTAATAAAGCTTGTCTTTACGCTAAAATGTTTGTTGGGAAGCCGTCCTTCTACCCACTTTAGTTTCCTTAATAGATCTACAGGAAATCTGAAAATATATTAAAAGGATGTATTGTCATATAATATTAATTACCTTACCTTAATCTACTCTCGAGTGATACATTTAACAGATTTATAATTTTATTTTAAAAGTGTTTATATTAAAAAAAAATTAAAGTACGTTTATCGATATGATTTATCGACAATTGTCAAGCAAAATTAAAAATTAACTAATAAGGGAACGAATGATGAACGTACGATAATCCTAACGTATAAATAAAGTATACGTTATCTTGTTGATTTTGTAGTAACTGACCACCATTTTTTTTAAATGGCGATGTAACTGTTCTCCTGTAATACACATTTATCATTTTAACAAAAAATAACAGCTTTATTGGGATAAAAAGTTACTTACGGATTAAAAGAAATATAAATTGTCTTGCCGCTATGATTTGCAAAAGTATCTTTAAGTAACCAAATAGTTACTGTGATTTATATATTTAAACAAAAGTGTTTGGTTAACCAAAACGTATTAACATAAACGAGAGTTTAATTCTGGGTCGTTCCTCAAAACTAATCGAACGTAATTGTTCGGAGGTTGATTATTTTTTCCGCTAGCAATCATTGCTAACGTATGATATTGGGCCAAAGCTTTCAGCGACACGATGTCCATGTGGTCAAAGTCCAAATATTGGGCATTGTTAAGTTGAATTTCATAACATTATTTTGCTTTAAATTTCCGCTAAGCGACGCCGGCGCAAGCAACTAACAACACGAACCGTCACCGCTGATTCCAGTAATTTGCCATTGTGATTGCCGAATCCCAAAAAATATTTCATTCATCACAAAAAAAATGTATGGAGTTGAATCGGCGTGGTAACTCTTTTGGAATAACTTTTCATATTTTCTACCAGTGTCCAACTTCTGAAGATAGAAAATACCTTGGTGAACTTATATGAACACCCCCCGCTTGAATACATTACTCAAGAAGTCTTTTAGTCGCAGTACGTTAGGAATTGTTTTTATCACTAAGTGTAGAGTTTCTCCGGTAGTTGCATCCAACAGTACTGGAGTTAAAGAGCCTTTAAAATGTGATTCTTCTGCTTGGTTTTTCTTCTGCCAAGTTTGCTTGCCACACTATCCAAGATCTTCGTTGTATTTTATTCGTCTGGCCTCATGACTCTATTTGTGTTAATTTACCCAGAACAGTTACAATATGAAATGGCTATATTGCATTACCATCAGTATCTAGTGACAGACCCAGCCTTATAATTTTACTTTTTCACTCAACTGCCACGATTTCAAAAAATATATACCTATGTCATTCTATTTTTTAATCAGAATTTGTTTACTATCACAAATTGCTAACTGAATGCACAGGGAGATTGATAAAAATGCGTCACACCAGTTCACTGCTATTTATAAAGTAAATTATTATTCACGCCAGGCTGTTGACCATACTGATTCAATACTGAAGTGTATGTTTGTATGTTGATGATAAAAATGACATCGAGTTCAGTAATGGAATATGCTCATGAAACCATATAATGAATGGTTATAAAAGTCGTCAAACTCTATAGAATAGTATTTTGACTATTGACATGCCATAGAATCTATTTACATTACAGACAGACATATAGCTATTCACGCTTATTTATCGTTCTAATAAGAAAACTCTAGAAATATATTTAGTATCACATCAAGCAATTTTAATTTACGTATCTTTTATTGTTTGACTTTATTGAACTTTAGTTATCAGGGGAATCCATTTAACATAAACACGCTGGATACGAAGTACAATTTCATTTAAATGAAATTACGCTTCTTATTTATGCATTGCATTTAACTCTCGACTGTTTTGACCTGGTTGTGACTTTTTGTTTGAAGGCAACTGTAAAAGAGCCTGTTACTAATCTCCTAGAGATTCATTGAAAACTAAGAAATAAAAATACAGGTCAGGCTAAAAATAGAACCGTAAAAACCAAGGATTAGGTAATATTAAGCAACAGATTGCCAAAAAATATTTAAAAACCTGTTAAGCGTATGCATGCAACCCTACATTTTATCTTTACCTTTACGCGTGATGACGTATCCATAAGAGACCAGAAATTTCGCACGGCTGGACCGACAGCACGGTAGCTCAATTGGAAAAGCGTATGGCCCGGTTAGCTAGAAAGTTGCAGGTTCGAGTCCCGACTGGCGCAGTTTTTGTTTTCCTATTTCATCTTTATGAATAAAAAAACATTATTATTAACACTGTTACTGTTAAAAATATTTTTAAACCTACTTTTTATTATTCTGCCTTTACAGTTTTAGAATACTTTAGCTGACACGAATTTTATTACTTTATTTAACTAGCGGACCCAGGGAACTTTGTTATGTCCCCGTCGCCGTCCCGCCCGACCTTGTAATTTTAATTATTATTATTTAACTCCAACATAGTAAAAATCATGAAAATCGGTCCATTAGCTCAATTTTTTTTATTCTTTCATAAAATTGCCTTCTTCTGACAATAACAAACTCCAATCGGTTCAGCCGTTCACGCGTGATGCAGTGAACAACGGAAATATGGATTGATTTTAATATACGTATAGATTTTACAGTAAGCATTAAGAACATTACTTTATGACAATACAGAGGTAACTTTGGCCCGTTTCATAACTTTTGTAAGCAAGTATCCCCGAACTCTCCCTAGAGTTGCTTACCCTCGTCCGGAATCCTTGTCCGTGCATATTTAATGCACAGATTAAGTAGCGCGGGGGCAGAAACTAGAACAATTTCTAAGTAGTGCAAATGAGACCCTAACTGTTTGCTATGACCCTAGGATTCATTGCAAGCATTATAAAAGATTTAATAAAAGTTTATGACTGAGTAGCGTCAACTTATCTACTGTAAGAAACGTCGAATTGCGATCAAACATTTTGTTCATAATATAATCCCAAATCCTTATTACATAAAAGGTAGTACCAAACCTAGGGCCTAATTATCTGGCCAGTTAGAATGCCTTTTTTTAAGGGAATATTGTTACGTTAAAAGAAATTTTAAATAGGTAAGATTCATTAAAAAGGATTCTTCTCCAAAAAAAGGTAGTAGAAATTCAAGTAAAACAAAGGCAAATGTATGCATAAAATCCAAATGTTCGGTAAATATGTGTCCCAACCTGGCAAAATACGTATAATTATAATTTGAATCAAATGAATGATCCTCAGCTTGAATAGATTCATCCCTCATTTAAATAATATTCTAATAGATCGCGTCGTTTAATTAACCATTAAATTATTCACCGTGTTCAGTGTGTTCATATTAAATGGATCACTAGTTAATCAAAGTTCAATAAAGTAAAACAGTAATTACTATAAATTAAATTGATTTAATTATTTAATAATAGAGCTAGCTCCAGGGTTTCCTCTGATGTACTAGGTTAAGAAAAACATCTTTAATAACTGCACTGCATGTTATTTATCTAACAACAAACAAACATACTTATTGAATGTGCGTGAATACCCTTTATTTTATTAGAGGGACTCGTATTTTATAAATAGCAGTTAACTGTGCAGCGTATGCTCTATCAAGAAGCAAGTGCATTTAACTCACATTTCTAGAAAATAAGTACGCTTATTAGTACTAAAAATTTATTTAGTTAATATCCTTTTGACGACCCGTCTGGTGTAGTGGTCGAGAAATCGCCTACTACGCAGCGGGTGCGGGTTCGATCCCCGCACAATACAAACATTTGTGTGCATGAACATGTCTGTTTGTATTGGTCTGGGTGTTTTCTATGTATATCATGTATGTATTTACAAAAAAAAAGTATTTAAGTATTATATCCGTTGTCTGGCACCCATAACACAAGCTTTGAGTAGCTTACTTTGGGGCTAGATGGCGATGTGTGGGAATGTCCAAGGGATATTTATTTATTTATTTATTATTCTTGCTTTTTGAAACTTTACCAGAAGTGATTCCGGTTGTTAAACGCCATGAACTCAGACGAAGATAAAATAAAGAAGATTTTGAAATGCGTTGCAATGAAACTAGGCATTAAGAAATGGCATTTTGAAATGAATTCTCCCACCGGAGATGCTATTAACTATTTAGGCTCTCTTAATTCAGTGCAGTTAGTGGATGAAACGACTGGAAAAGTTGAACGTCAAGTTGTAAAAGTGGCTCCTCGAGTTCCAGGTCTTGACGATTTTCTGAGTGAAGTCTATAGACGGGAAGTGTATATGTATAACGAGGTATTTCCCATCTTCAGAAGTATGAATAATGGAAAAAAATACGAAAAGCTATTCCCAAAGTGCTACTACGCGGATTTGACCCCAAGTAACCAGGTTTTAGTGATAAATGACATGAAATATTTGGGATTCGTTGACCACGGTGGCAAATATTTGGATGCTGACCACATGAATGTGTCGCTGAGAGCTATCGCTCAGTATCATGCGTTGTCAATGATTGCAAGCGAAAATAACATGAAACCAAATAATGATTACGACGTCCGATCAATCTTGAGTAACGATCCAGAATGCTACATTTCGTTACAGAAATGGTGTGTGGATAACCATAAAAATGTCTTCGAAAATATGAAATATGGCAACTACATAATGAAACTCCTAGATAATTTTGCCCGTCATATGGATGAAAGTGCACTAAAAGCCAAACGATTAGTTTATGGACATGGTGATTTGTGGAAAGCAAATATTTTATTTGAATACATGGTAATTAATCATTTATTTTTAAAGTTACTTTTCACATTTAATTTGTTAAGATATCATTATCAGCATAGCATTTAAAAGCTAGGCTCTTGTCGGTGGAGTTGTCAGATTATGCACTGGAGGTCTCTTCATGCCTAGTCAAAAACCTCCCCTGATATCCTTAACCTTTTGCCAGTACTAATAGGTTTGCTACTGTGCTAACTGTTTGTTGTTTGATGGCGCCGTTTACTCGTCATGTCACAGTATCGTCACCGAATATTATAATAGAGAAGACTATTCCACTGGTCTTCCCTCTGTATTCTGGTAATTCTTGTGTTTGGTCAGAGACTGCTTATTCTAAACATTCGCATAATCATATTTGGTGGTCGTTAACTATTTGCCAGCTATGACCCCGCTAGTAGCCTACAGCTTATTAAAACATACATTATTAAAAACGATTCATAACTTTATATTACAGGACAACAAGCTGATAGGAGCATGCCTGATTGATTTCCAAATCTCTCGCCTTATGAGCCCGGCCCATGACGTTATCTATCTTATTATGACTGCAGTCGACAGCAGCACGAGGCTTCAAAATTTCCACTCATTCTTAGAGACCTACTACATCGAACTGCAAAAATGTCTACTCGAAAATAATCTGGATCCAAATATAGCATATTCTGAAAAGGATTTTCACCACGACTTGAAACTTGTGTTTCCCTATTGTTTTCTCGTAACATTGATGTCTCTAATAATGTGGCATGGGCTTGAGGGCTCCGCTAGTATGGCCCTTAGGGCTACGAAGAATATTGCTACAGAAGAGCGGAAATCAAAGGAAGAACAATTGGAAAGGGCGGTCGAAAGTTTGATAACTGATTTTAAGCATTTGAGGTATATCACCCTATAATATGTAAATAGTAACTCACAATGCTTTAGGCAGTGACATTTTGATTAAATGTATTTTTTTTTTAAATATATTCAACATAATTAAGCTAGATATCGATATGAGCTTTACAAGAAAGTCCTTTTTCATTCAAAGTAAAATGTATTTTGGAAATGAGTAAAATGTTGCAAAAAGTTTCCGATTCTGATTTTCCAGGGCAATCAGTTGCTTCAAATAAAGTGACTAGTTTCTGCATCAAACAGCATTTAATGGTTTATGTTATTAGTTATTTATATAATTAAACAAATTTAGCACTCATTAGCCAGATTGATACGATCATTATGAGTTATGTATACGTATGTTTCATAAACATTTGGTGTATTATTATAATCTGTTATCTCTTCACCATCCACCAAGATCTTTTCGGTCTAATTGATGTACCTACTTATAAGGATAAATAATGTAGCAATTAAAAACTGCCTTCATATTATTCAACAACTTTTCCTCAGATTATTAACGTTAGTAAGTTAACATTCACGACGATTTCAATAAGAAATTGACAGGACAAGAGATTTGACAAATAATTGCAAGTTTAAAACTCTTTCTGGTCCCGATGCTAACATGAGCCGAACTTTTTCTGTGTAAATTTACCCGGTATGTAAAAAAACAAATATCCACACGAAAAAAACTACTGCACAAAAGAAATCAAAAGGTGTTGATATTTTACGAAGTAAAAACACGGTAAAATTGCATGAAGAAATTGTTACTAGGCACAATACAAGATAACAAACAAGATGGCGATGAAAAAAGAGTTGCCAACATTGCAACGTTCCGCAGCCAACACAAAATAAATTGAGGATGCGTTATCATTTACCAACACTCCCTCTAAAACGCAATCACATTTTACTAATACATTACAAATGTTTTGCAACAGTTACACCTTTAGTTAAATTATCAGCAACCATATTAGAACCATTCTCAAACAAAAATTTAACTTTACTTTTAACTATATTTTCACGAGGAAAATGCAACCTGATATATCTATATGTTTAGTCTTAGGTTTACAACAGTCAGTTAATGCAAGCTTTATCGCACTTTGATTATCACTGTAGATGAGTAACGCATTGTCCACACCTTGCCCGAGCTCAGATTGCAGCTGCCGGAGCCACACAACGCCTCCTGGGTTGGCGAAGCTATCGCCATTTATTCGGCCTCTGCCGTAGAGAGCGCCACAGTTTGCTGCTTACAGGAACTCCATGACACACATGCATTTTGGAAAATGAAGGTATAGCCTGTGCATGACCTTCTATCCAGTTGGTCACTAGCCCAGTCTGCATCACAGTACCCGGTGATTTCCTTGGAGTCATCTTTGACATAACATAACTTTTCATTAACATAATTCTTAGTACCCTAAATTTATCTCATAACTCTTTTTACTCCAAGCCAGTGTTGAATTCCTGGGTCATTACAGTACTGACTGAACTTGTTCACTGAATACATGATATCAGGTCTTGTGACTTGTGCCAGATATATCAGACATCCAACTGCTTCTCTGTATGGGAAATTACTTTCTTCATTCTCAGGTTTCTTATCAAATTTCATATTTACCTCTATTGGAGTGCGAACAGGTTTACATTTAGACATACCAAAGCGTTCTAGTATTTGGTTTATGTATTTCTCCTAGTCCAACATGACCTCACCTGTCTCACGGTCTCTGTTTATATTTATGCCAATACACTGATGTATTTCACCAAGCAGCATGGTAGCAGAGCAGAGCGCCATGGATTAAAGTAGTGAAAAACGAAGAAAGTACTATAAAATCCGGCAGAGTTTATTTTTGTTCATTGGATATATTGTACAAGGCAACCGGCTGGCATACCGGTGTACTCGCACGGTATTTTACATTCCTTTGAAAAACTGATAGTACGTGAAGAAAATGTCCAGCACCAGTCACAATCCATTCCACATCGACAGATTAACCGGACGAGACAATTACGCGAACTGGAAATTCGCAGTAGAAGCATATTTTCGTCTTGAGGATTTGTGGAGTTGCGTCGATGGTACTGAAACAGACCAGAAAAAGCAAATTAAAGCTAAATCTAAGTTTATTTTACTACTGGACCCGATTAATTACGTACACGTACAAAGTGCGACTACTTGCAAATAAGTCTGGGATAACTTGCAGCAGGCTTTCGATGACAATGGGCTCTATAGAAAAGTCGCATTGCTTCGAGAACTCATTACAACAACATTAGATAATTCTCGAAGTGTAGATGACTATGTAAACAAGATAATGTCCGCGGCTCATAAACTCAGAAACATAAAGTTTGCCATAAATGACGAATGGCTCGGGACGTTAACGTTGGCCGGCCTACCAGAAATTTATAAGCCAATGATAATGAGTTTGGAGAGCTCAGGAATCAAGATCAGCGCAGACTCCCTCAAAACAAAACTCCTGCAGAAAGTTCAATGCTCAGAAAGCACAGCGTTCTTCACTACGAAGTCGACACAGGAAACAACAAAAATAGTACAGTAACAGGAAATACTGTTCAGAAAGGACCCCGATGTTACGACTGTAACAAACACGGGCATTTTGCCAGGAACTGCCGTGCTCCGAACTAGAAAGATACTGAAAAAGCGGAAGAGAACAAATCCTTTGTTGCGGCTTTTTCAGCAAGTTCACAGACAATGAATCCGGACCTTTGGTATGTGGACTGAGGCGCCTCCATGCACATGACCAACCGACGTGATTGGATGTATGATGTCACAAGTCCTCCGATACCAACCATTACTGGTGCCAGTAACACACAACTGCCTGTGTAAATTATAGGAAAGGTTAATTTAATATTGAATAATGATGAACAAAGTAAAATACAGGTAAGAGAAGTTCTATACATATCTAAGGTAGCTGCCAATCTCTTGTCAGTCAGTGCGATGGTTAAAAATGGCTGTAAGGTAAAATTCAGTAATAAGAATTGTGATATATTTGATAAAAATAATAAATTCCTCTGTTCAGCCACTTTAGTAAACAATTTGTATCAGTTGAACATACATAATAATTCAAATGAACATATATAATTGTACGGTGTTCCATACAACTTTAAATGATAGATGATTGATAGAAGAAACGTAGATTTAATTGATATAAGTAATATGCTAACGATAATGATAATGAGTGCACGCGATGATTGCTGGTTGCGGACTGAAGTAACATGCAGGATCGGGTAAAATTGTTAGTAAGGCGTTTCAAGTGAGTTAGTAATGCTGAATGGACAAAATGTACGAGTGTTGCACCGTACATGCTGCGGGGTAGGAGATTTAGGGGTAGGATGCTGTGATTATTAGCGATGATAATGATGATGATATGATAAATGATACAATATTTAAGGTAAACTTATTAAAGATTACAAGTCAAACTTATACATTTTAACACAAATTATTTTTTTAAATGATTGCGGAACGAAGGGGACGTCGTCTTGTTGACTAGCCGCGCGTATCTCAGGTCGGCCAATTCGATGTCGTTGCCCTCGGACGATGATTGATTCGCTGGCTCGCGATATGCTGTAGCTCTGCTGGTCGACGCGTGGTGCAGCGGACGGGGCGCCGGCGCCGGGCTTAGAACAGGAGGCGGCGGGCTGCGAGCTTCGATAGCGGAGCTTGGTCTGCTTACTGGATGCTTGCGACACTTGCGCAGTCGGCGCCAGATTAGTGCAATGCTTCCGCAAATTACGACTAATAGTATTATGTGAATCAACACATATTGTGTTATATCATGAGATGTAGCTTTGTTTGATAAGATACTGTCTACGTCAGCATTCTTTAGTTGTCTGATTTGCGATCCAATTTTCTTCAATTCATTATGTATTTGAGTTTGATTTAACAAGTCTGCATCCTCCACTCGTGTTTCTTCGTTTTTCCAAGTAGAAAACTCCAAATCTATGATGTGGTTTATAGACGGTATTTCAATCTTCAACACGTCTACTTTTGTTTCCAGGTTTGATTGTAGTGTATTACGGGAGTATATCGTAAATTCTTTGTTCTTGATTATGCAACCTTCGCCGAGATTGATAATACCGCTTCCGTTTAATTGCTCGGACGTAACTTGATTCCCACAAATGATACGTACTCCGCAAGGCTTGCAACATGAGTACAGATGTGTGTTCGTTGCATGTAGTTGTGACCACGTAGGCAAACACGTCATGGTGTTAGTGACGCAGTGATTTGATACGTCATCTTTTATGCAGAGACTTTTGTCTGACGTAGTGTGCTGTATTGGCATTTGTAACGGACACAAGTATGTGTTGTCGTCATACTGATTACATGCCTGTAGGTCTGAATGCGTCATGGTTAGAAACGAATCCTTTTGTATGTTCATTGCTACGTATTCTGAGATAGGTTTTATGCTGACCATGCTGTTTCCGATTTTGTGCTGTATTGGTATAAGATGATAAATGTCATAGTTATCTCTGGCGATCAATGGTATCTTGATTTCAAAAATGAAAAATTGATTTGTCAGCTTTGCCTTCACTTTCAGGAGATGATACAGTTTAGGTAGGTCACTCATTATACTGTTCATTGGTAGTGACAAGTCCTTTGGCAATTGCCCTGATATGATGTTTAATTCATTTTTAAGTTGATCTGGTGTTATCAAATGAATGTCGAATGCTCCGTGGTGTAGGTCAACTATCGTGTCCAGTAAATAGTCTTGTATGTTTCTAAGATTCAATAGCAGACTGTTTGCAATAAATGCTGATAATGTGAAATCATTGTTGTTTGAGATTTGCTGAATTTCTTCTTTCATAGAGTTCGCCTTGTTTTCTAATTGAATGATGTGTTGATTGATAATTTTGGTTTGTTTTTTCATAGATTCTCCCATTCGCTGTAGTAAATTGTGTTCGGCCTCGACGATAGAAGTCTGATTTTTCCATAAATTAATCATGTGTCTTTGATTTTCTCGTATTGATTCGATATCTTTCTGATATTGCTGTGCGAATTGATCATCAAGTATTCCAAACAATGAATGTGCTATGTTGCCAATCCCGTTGATAAGGCCGCGGCGAGCGCGTGGCCTTGCCGTGTCGGTGATTTGCTGATCGAGCAACAGGTGGTCGTAGTGATCAAATTCCTTCATACCGTGACGTAGTTGTATTATGATTGCGTCACAGAGTGAGGGCTTATCGTTGTGACATATATTTCTTAAGTTGTCGATGTATTTTGATAGCGTTCCAACACCTTGCCAGTAGGGATCCATGTCATAGTATACGACAAGGTTCCATTCATTTCTTGATAAGTGCATGTCGGCAATCTTGTCGAAATAAACTGTCTGATTTGGTTTTAATTTTGCTATATTGTAGTAGGAACATTGAACGGGTAGTACGAACATGATTGTAAGTAGTGTGATGGCTAGAGTTTTAAGACTTGATGTTATCTTCCTTGGTCTTGTTTTCCTTGTTGACTTGTTATCAGGTTGATCATGATGTGTGTCTTGCTGATCATTTTGATTATTTACAGGTAGAGGTGATAGTTTCACAATAGGCCTCTGTATGATGCCGTTTTTGGTTTTTAGGCTGACGACTCGCACTCGGCCGTCCTTTCCAGGATGTAATTCAATTACTCTGCCGAGAGACCACTTACCGGCGGGTAGGTTTGAGTCGTGTATGATGACAATATCTCCAATCTTTTGATTTTGTTGCGACTGTAGCCATTTGCTGCGAGTTGATAATTGGCATAAATATTCGCACTGCCAACGTTTCCAAACGTCATGGAAGATTTTTTGGGTTAGTTGCCATCTCGTGCGTTCGTCTCGTTCTGTTTCATAGATTGTTAGAGTTGGTCCGCTTGCCAAAAAGTGAGAAGGGGTTAGAAAATCTATGTCTTCTGGATCTTCTGATATGGCACAGAGCGGCCTAGTGTTGAGGCATGCTTCAATTTGTGATAGCAGAGTAGAGTACTCCTCGTAAGTGAGTTTTTGTTCTCCAACTACTCTACGTAGGTGATGTTTTAAGCTCTTCACGGCGCTTTCCCAGAGGCCGCCGGCACTCGGCCATGATGGAGCATTAAAGTGGAATTCAATTTGCATGTCTGCTACTTGCGAATAGAATTCGTTATCCAATGTTGCTTGAAGGTTGATGAATTCTCGCTCAAGGATACGATTGGCGCCAACGAAGTTGGTGCCATTGTCACAATATACATGCTGCGGTGTTCCACGACGGGCTGCCATTCTTCGTAGTGCTGCTAGGAATGCGGATGATGACAGATCCGACACTAGTTCGAGATGGACAGCCTTTGTCGCCATGCATACGAAAACAGCTATGTAACCCTTGGTTGTCTTCACTCCTCGACCTTTGTTAGTCTTCACGTCGACGAAGCCTGTGTAATCGACGCCGGTGTTAAGAAAAGGTCGGGTTGGATTACTACGAGCGGCAGGTAAGTCACCCATTAATTGATTTTGCTTTACAGGATTACTTCTTTTGCAGGTGACGCAGCCCCGAATGTGCTTCTTGACTGCTCGGTTCCCTCCTATTACCCAGTAATTGTTGCGGAGACGAGACAAAGTCAACCGTGCTCCTCCATGGTAAGTGTCTCTGTGAGCTTGATCTATGAGCAAGTTCGTCAGATGGCCGTCATGGGGGATGATTAGGGGATGCTTCATTTCATGATCGATTTGGGCATGTTTGATTCTACCACCCACTCTTAGTAATCCGTCTTGGTCTAGAAATGGGTTTAAGTTGAGAATTCTGCTCTTTGCATCTATGATTTTGTCTGCTTTCAGATTGTTTATCTCGTTTTCAAAGTCAAGTGATTGATAATGTTTGATAATCAAATTCCTTGCTCGTTTTAATTCGCTGACCGTTATGTACGTCATGTTTTCTGATAAAGGTCGGTTACGCGACACCACGCGTAACACCCATGCGAGTACTCGGGTCGCTTTACCGAAGTTGCTATACTTGTTTGTTATGCTTTGAATGACGTTATCTTGCTGTACGATAGTGACGTTTGATTGCGCTGCCTTCTTTACTTCCTCATTATTGATATAGGTCGGACATTCTTCGTGTTTTTCAGGGTTGAAGGATGCTAGCCATGCTGGCCCAGTCCACCATAAGGTATGATCTTGTAGGGTTTTAACGGAGATTCCTCGGCTAGCGCAGTCAGCGGGATTTTCGGCCGACTTCACGTAGCGCCAGCAGCTAGGAGGCATTATGCCTTTTATTTGCTCAACTCTGTTGGCCACGAATGCTTTCCACCTATCGGAGTCACCTTGAATCCACCCCAAGGCAGCTGTGGAGTCAGTCCACCCGAATATTTTGATGTCATAATTTTTTAGGCTTTGTACGACCTTTTCCATAAGCTTTGATAAAATGTGACATGACATTAGCTCGAGTCGAGGTAATGTGATCTCCTTTTTTATTGGTACGAGCTTAGCCTTGGCTGCTGCTAATGTTATTGATGCTCTCTCTGTGTCATTCTGATCCTTGCTCTTCACCTTGTAATATATTACGCAGGCGTAGGCTTTGGTTGATGAGTCACAAAAACCGTGAAGCTCGATTTCATCGTTTTTGTGGCTTTGTAACCATCTTGGTACCTTGATATGATTGATGCCTTCTAGATCGTCCTTGATGTCTGACCAATCTATGTTGATTTCACTGTTCCATTCAAGATCTTGTAGCCAAAGTGTTTGAAACAGCAGTTTGAGTTTTGTAGTCACAGGAGACAGCCAACCGAGTGGGTCAAATATTTTCGAAATTTCTGATAATAGTATGCGCTTAGTGAGTTTTTGAGAAGTTGGTTGAAGCTTCAATTGGAATGTAAATACATCTTCCTGAGGTTTCCAGCTCAATCCAAGTGTTTTTGTTGATTCAGCATATTTAAAATTGAAGGTTTCTTGATTATTTTCGGTTGCTGTTCCGTTTTCCGTAAGTCTCAACTCAGGTTTGTTGGAAGACCATTTACGAAGGTTAAAACCGCCTGATTTAAGCAATTTTATAAGGTCCACTTGTAACTCCTTTGCTTCGCTGATGCTGTGACTTCCACTTAAAAGGTCATCCATGTAGAAATCTTCCTCTAATGCTTGTTTTGCTGATGATTGATATTTATGACCTTCGTCGTTTGCTAACTGCTTTAAGGTCATCATGGCTAGGAATGGTGCAGCCTTAGTACCATAGGTAACCGTAGCCAAGTTATATTCGCGAAGTAATTCTTGTGTGCTATTTCTCCAAATGATTTTTTGGAGATTCTGATCTTTATGATGTACCAAAATCTGCCTAAACATCTTCTCAATGTCGGCAGTAAATGCTACTTGATATTGTCTCCACTTTAAAATGAGCGATAACAAGTCTTGTTGTAGATTAGGCCCACTATACATAAGTTCATTGAGACTGAGGCCCGATGACGTAGGCGATGACGCGTTGAATACGACACGAAGCGCCGTCGTCGTCGAGTCAGCTCGTATTACACAGTGATGAGGCAAGTAATAGTCAGGTGTTTTGTTATCGTCGCCCTTGACCTCTTTCATGTGTTCGAGATTGATATATTCGTTAATAAATGATTTGTATTCTTGAGATAGGGCTTCGTTTTTTCGGAATTTTTTCTCCAGCTGTAGGAACTGTGCTACAGCTCGCTGTTTAGAGTCACCTAATTTCTCGGCGGCGTCTGGTTTCATTGGAAGCTTTACAATATAACGCCCGTCTGCTTGGCGTGTTGTTTGCTCTTTATAATGCTTTATGCTATGATGATCTTCTTGGGACATGATTTGCTGATTAGTGCTGATGTCTTCAGCGCTCCAAAACCTTTGAATGTCGTCTATGTTGTTCAATATGACATTGCATTGGTATTGAGATGTCTTTACGTTGCCACATAATAACCAACCAAGTTGAGTCTGCTGTGCTATGGGTTGAGATTCATTCTCACCCTTGATGATTCCTCCCTGAATGATGAGTGAATATACTTCGGCGCCCAATAGTAGATCGACAGGTCTGCTGATGTAAAACTCGGGGTCTGCCAAGGTAATGTGTTCAATATGTGACCATGACGGTTTTGAGAATGATTGATTAGGTAGGTTATTGATCAGGTTGTTCATAATGATTGCTGTAGTGTTGAATGTATAACCTCCTTGAATTGCTGATGCTGTTATCTCAATTGAGCCCTTGCTGTTATTGGTTTGTGAACCCAATCCAAATACTACGCCACTGCAGTGACGCCGGGGTAGTCGAAGTTTCTGTGCTGCGTTCTCAGTGATAAGGGAAATCTGAGAACCTTGATCGATGAGTGCTCTCATAGTGTGATAAGTGCCATCTGCGGCTTGCACTTTGATAAGTGCTGTTGCTAATAGGATTTCCGATGAACAGTTTTGTGATACATTGACGCTGTCCTTGGCCTTGTTTGAGGTGTTAGCAGGAGACTTGTTGAATGCGTCATGCAATAAAGTGTTGTGTGATTTGTTACATTTACTGCAAGTCCTTGCGGAGATGCATTTGTTCCCATTATGATCGTATAAACAGTTAATGCAAAGGTGTAAGTTATTAACTGTTTTCAATTTCATTTCATTCGACATTTGAAGAAATTCATTGCAGTTAAAAATACCATGTTTTTCCTTGCAATGAGGGCATCGTAGTGCTGAAGATGCATAAAATGCTTTAGGTGTCGGCTTGCTCTGATATGCGTTGTTTGCTGGGAACTTATTGAAGTTGCTATGTTGAAATGATTTTCTTGTGAAAGATGAAACTTGCAACGTTGGCTTATTGCTATTGCTATCCTTGTCTTGCTTGCGCCTTGATGCTTCGAGTGACGTAAATTTGTTTTCGAGGAACTCGAAGAAGTCCGATAACGTGGGAAGGTCTCGTGGGTTTTTTAACGATTCGATGTAGTCTTTGTGGGTCTCACTATCCAGTTTTTGAGACAAGATATGAACGATGAGAGGGTCCCAAGTTGAGGTGTTCACTCCGAGAGCCTTGATTGCGTTCAGACATTCTTTAGAAGTATCATGAATTTTCTTGATATGTGATGATGTTTGCTGTTGCATAGATGGTAGGTTCATAAGTATATTGATGTGAGAACTGAATATAAGTTTTACGTTGTTATATCGGTGATTTAAGATATCCCAACACACTTCATAATTGTCTGAACTGATGTTTAAGTGATTGATTAGCTTTTCTGCTTCGCCCTTGACCTTACTTTTGAGGAATTGCATTTTTTGCGCACTAGACATGGAGCCGTTGCTGTGTATTGATTCTATAAATAGATCTTTAAATGATATCCATCTATGATAATCACCATTGAACGTAGGTATGTCCATAGTCGGGGTTGATTGGGTTTTATATGATGCTGACCACTTCTTTTGATTTATTATTGCTTTGATCTCATTGTATTCACGTTCATATATGTTGTAATTCATATTGTTGTCATCGTCGTCTTCATAGAGCTCACTGTCTATCTCCCAGTGTAGTGAGTCGATAGTACTCCACCGTGACTCTATGTTTTTAAGTACATCTTCAAATTGCCACTTTTCGGTGAGCTTATTGAAGTCAATGCTGGAGATTGTGCGAGAAAAAGCCTTGTAGTTACTTAACTGCTTGCGAAGCATTTCGTCTAATTTGCTACTAGTACCTCTACTTTTCTTTCGATCGTGTTGTTCCTCTCTCGGTTCCAAATGCTGCTGGGACCTTGCCGGAGAGACGGGAGGTTGAATAGGAGCGGAAGTGGCTGCTGTGGCTTCGATGGCAGGCTGAGGGGTCGTAGCCTTCCGCGGTGCTGTCGACGGTGTAACTTTCGCTGGGATGTCCTTGGATGTACTAGTTGTAGGTAGTGTTAATTTTTGCACTAAGAATTTTTCCATGTTAGGTTTTGCTGGCTTCTCGTGTGATTCTGGATTTTGCTTATGCAGTGAATACAGCTGAAGGTACTCTTCTAACTGTTCATAGTAATTCTTGGTTCTTTGATAAATGTTGTTTTTGAAATATTCATGATCAGTAAATTGATAATCGATTATTTGTGTATGATTGCTATGAAATTCGTTCCAATAGGCTTCTAGTATTGATATACGCCTTTGGATAGCGGAAAAGGTCTTACGTTCAGGCCCATCCTTGTTGAAGTTGATGAAAATGCTTTCAATGGCTTGCATTAACTGATACTGCGTGGTGATAAGATCTTCCATTTTGCTTGAAAGATGATGTTGCATCGATGATGATGATCTGCTGAGTCAGTTCTGTGCCCTTGGAATTCTCGTGGATAGAGTGCGCCTTCTCAATCGAGCCGGTGATTCTCGCTTCTGAGAGGCCGGTCGACCGATTCGCTATCACACAAGAAAACACAAAAAACACAAAACTTATGATGCTTTTATGCTGGTATGATGATAATTGCTTCACGATGAATGCTCCTTTGGTTTTCACATACAAAAGAGTTTTACGTGTCACTGATAGTTTTTGCTGATTTTGCTAGTTCGTTGCACCTCACACACGACGAAATAATCCGGCTCGAAGGACCATAAAGTTGTACGGTGTTCCATACAACTTTAAATGATAGATGATTGATAGAAGAAACGTAGATTTAATTGATATAAGTAATATGCTAACGATAATGATAATGAGTGCACGCGATGATTGCTGGTTGCGGACTGAAGTAACATGCAGGATCGGGTAAAATTGTTAGTAAGGCGTTTCAAGTGAGTTAGTAATGCTGAATGGACAAAATGTACGAGTGTTGCACCGTACAATAATAATTCAAATGATTCTTCCTGTGGCACAGGCGCATGGGACACCTGAATTTTTCAGATGTTAACAAGTAACCGGAGTGTACAGAGGGAGTAGATCCATTTCCGACAAAAGTAAAGGACCTTTCACATGTGTCACTTGCCTCAAAGGTAAACAAAGCAGATTACCATTCAACAACATTGGATCCAGAGCTTCACACCCACTGCAACTTATCCACACCGACTTATGTGGACCGATGGAGTTAACATCACTGGGAGGTATGAAATATTGCATTACCTTTATTGATGATTTCAATCAAAAAGTTCATGTTCATTTCTTATAAGATAAAATGGGTGTGCTAGATGTGTTTAAAGATTATAAAAGCATTGTAGAGAATGAACTTGATACTAAAATAAAAATTATTCGGTCGGATAACGGGAAAGAATACTGTAACAAAGAGTTTGATAGTTTTTTGAGAAAATATGGAATTGATCATCAAACAAGCATTCCGTACTCACCTCAGCAGAACGGTTTACGGTGATACTCATAAATAATTTGGTACATAGTAGCAATGTCGAAGGTAACAAACTATTCTTTTGTTAGTGTTGAACATAAATGTTTAAAATATATGTAATTCCTAACCACGTTACTTTTTGTCTCATCTTCATTTAAATGAATGATTATACTCATGGCTGAAAAATACCCAGTCACATTTATGGATATGTACTTAGATTTTTATTACTATGATGTTTGTAAGTTTGTAAAGGCTAATGAACCGATAATAACATTCAATTCATGTTATGTCAAATTATCCTTTTAGCAGCAAGTATAATAAATGCAGGATTTTGATACTTTTGTTACCGAATTATCTATCCAAAAAGACGCTGCGTAACTTTCATGTCAGGGTGAGTAACTTTCGTGGCTGACGAAATTTCAATATTAAATATCTACATGAATAATGAACCAATTTTCATGATCTAATAGATTTTGTTACAGTTTGATAGCTTCTTTAAAGCAGTATTGTTTTCATTTGAATAATATCAGTATAAATTTTCGCCACGAAGGTGACACGAAGAACACTTTCTGAAGAAATGCCCATAAGTATTTAGCAACATTATTCGTTCAATTATCCAGCTACGATGTTAAGTAAGTAAAGACAGGGCCCCTAAATAAATAATTCTAGTATTTGTTCTAGCCAAACCCAGATGATCCCGAAAGCAGATAGTTCGAGTCGTGCCCAGAGGATTTAAAAGGTCCTGAAGCCCTATTTTTGAAATCACTCGTAAGACTGTCTGTTGGCGCATGCGATTATGTAACGTTTGTTCGTCTTGTTTTGTATTAAAAAATACCGAAATGCATCAGAAATGCAATGCGTTGTTTTATAATGCATTTTGCCTTCTACTTCTGATCTCAAGCTTACTCACACCGATAGTCTACGCACATCATGCACCGACTCAACAATATATTTAAATTAAATATAAAATAAGTATATTGGACAACAATCACATACATTGCTCTGATCCCAAAGAAAGTAGCTAAGCACTTGTGTCATGGAAATCAGACACAACGGTGTTACCACAACACCCAGACCCGAGGCAATTGACCCGACCAGGAATCGAAACCGGGACCTCAGAGCGGCGACGCCTTGAAGCCCAGCTTGCTTTGCCACTACACCACGGAGGTCGTCACATACAATTACGAAATTTAGCGCACGTGTTTTGAAGCTTTAATAGTTCAAATACTCAAATATTATCACAGGACATGTTAACATTTGTATGGGGAAAATGCCAACACCTTGTACATGTCACTAAAAAATAGTTTGTGTAAAGCTTTATCGTTTTTAGAATAATTTTCGTCAGTGAAATACTCAACTTTTAGGTAATATGAACTTATAAATATATATAAATAAAATCTAGCAATATTTCATGAAGTCTAATAAATCTGTCAAGTACGTGGCAGCCAAAAAGATTTAAAAAGATTGAAAGCGAAAAACAAAATAACATTTGACAATGACTGATTTACTTTTTTTGCAAGTTTTGACGCGATTTTGGCGCTAGAATAGACAGATGGAGGTTCAGGATTTTAAAAGTTTATAACTTTATTATTTAAATTACCTGAATATTGTTAATTTATAAATAAATAAATAATAAATAAATAAATAAATATCCTATGGACATTCCCACACATCGCCATCTAGCCCCAAAGTAAGCTACTCAAAGCTTGTGTTATGGGTGCCAGACAACAGATATAATACTTAAATACTTTTTTTTTTGTAAATACATACATGATATACATAGAAAACACCCAGACCAATACAAACAGACATGTTCATGCACACAAATGTTTGTATTGTGCGGGGATTGAACCCGCACCCGCTGCGTAGTAGGCGATTTCTCGACCACTACACCAGACGGGTCGTCAACTATTTTATAAAGATTTCATAAAGATTTCATACATTCTGTCTAATTACCTGTATTTTTTGCTATTTTCACAGATACTGTACATGGTCTTGGCATTTTTATAAACATCTCCTTTCAACGATATCATTGAATTGACTACCTCCTTTTTTGAGACGGTAATAAGAGAAATTAAGTACATAAAACAGTGATTCTGTGTTGAATCCTAAGCTAGGTTACTCGTTGCAGTCCTTTGCGGTTGAATGATTCAATACGGAGTTGAACGAGACGCGGTAAAATCTAGCACTTTACTCGATTCGAGCGATTCTAAAATACGTAGGTAGAGTCCTCGTTGTTTTAAGAAATCCTATTAAGAGCAGAATCCTCCGGCCGTTAGAAGTAGAGGTTTTATAGCTTTTTACAGCATTTATCTATTACATACGATAGCAGGTTAGGGAGAAGGGCGCACATTAGCATTAGCATTAAACAAGAGAAAATGAAAAGACATATTTTCTCTCCTTACTTACTTATTTGTTAATTTAAAAATAATAGAATTTATATTTCGAAAAATTTCAAGAGAAAAACGTGTTTTTTTCATAAAAATCGTTCAAATAGTGGGGTACTTTGAATCGATATGGGGCAGTTTTAAAAAATGGGCTAACAACCAGAAAAAAAAGGGTAGAGTAATAATTTATCTTTATTATAGTGATATTTATTGCTATTTACATAAAAAATAAATTTCAACTTTTAAAGGTAATCTTGCATAATAGTAACAAAATAGAAATTAAACTTTCTCTTAATACAAATACAAATACACTTACTTATATACACTTGGAATATAAAAATTTGGAAAAAAAAGTGAAATAACTGGTAAGCAGGAACTTTAAAGTAGATTAAAAACTAATAAATACTACACAATTTTGAAAAAAAAATAGTTGGAAACCTTAACTTATGTGATTTTTAGAATCGCTCGCATCGAATAAAGTGCTAGATTTTACCGCGTCTCGTTCGACTCCGTATTGAATCATTCAACCGCAAAGGACTGCAACGAGTAACCTAGCTTAGGATTCAACACACAATCACTGTTTTATGTACTTAATTTCTCTTTTTACCGTCTCAAAAAAGGAGGTAATCAATTCAATGACATCGTTGAAATTTGATAATATTTGAGTAGTTGAACTATTGAAGCTTCAAAACACGTGTGCTAAATTTCGTTATTGTGTACGACGACCTCCGCTCTGAGGTCTCGGGTTCGATTCCTGGTCGGGTCAATTGTCTCGGGTCTGAGAGTTGTGGTACCTCCGTTGTGTCCGATTTCCATATTATTATTTTTTCTATATTATTTAAATCGGGGTCAAACATCATGGGGACAACCAACTCTGTATTTCAGAATTCAATCAACGATCGCCAAAACTGAAAACTAAAAGGTAACATTAATAAAATTGTAGAACGACTTTCTTTATTTAAAATTAATCACAAAAATAAACACTATATTACATAAAAGCATTTTAAAAAAAGCTATACTTATTTTGCAATACATATCTATACTAATATTATAAAGCTGAAGAGTTTGTTTGTTTGTTTGTTTGAACGCGCTAATCTCAAAAACTACTGGCCCGATTTGAAAAATTATTTTTACGTTGGATAGTCCATTTATCGAGGAAGGCTTAAGGCTATATAACATAAAGATACGACTCATAAGACCACAGCAGAAATGAAAAATGTTGCGAAAACGGGAGAAAGATATTCCTTTTGAGAGCTTCCGCTGCATACGCTGCGGAAACCGCTTAAGTTACACAAAAATCATGTATGACAGGATTGTTCAGCATTAAGAGTTCTATAATAAAGTCCGGGACAGCATATGTCTATCTTTTATGGTTGACTTACTACAACCTTTTTTATGTTAATAAATTTGTAAAAAAATAATGCATTATTTTTAGAGGTGTATTATACACACAGGTATTTATTCTTATCAAAATAAATACATTCATCATCACGAGCATTTCATTAAGAACCAAGTTGCCCTGTATATCATTTGATTTCAAAAAATATCTTAGGAGCTATCACAGTTTTAACATAACTCCGCACCAAAATAATGTTCGCAGCTTAAGTACAACGTGCGCTTGCGCTAATATTATAAAGCTGAAGAGTTTGTTTGTTTGAACGCGCTTATCTCAGGAACTGCTGGACCGATTTGAAAAAATATTTCTGTGTTGGATAGCTTATTTATCGAAAAAGGCTTTAGGATATAAAACATGACGCTGCGACGGCAGGGGAGGGAGCAAACTCAAAACGCGCGGACGAAGTCGCGGGGGACCGCTAGTTTTTTTTATAAAGTGAAGAAATAATTAAAGACTGACAAATAAGACTATCCTAGATGTACAATGAAATCCCTTTCATCAATAAATCACCCCAAAATGTTTGAAATCTGTAATAATATTTCCAATTATCTCCATAAACAACTCTAGATTTTCCGTATCGGTTACTTTATTTCTGCTACTGTTCACAGAATCTAATAGTGATGTTAAGTTGTTCAAACCCAGCCATAAGGTGAATGAAAAAACTGGTATACTAAAACAGATTGGGAATACTAATTTCAGATCATCATGAAAGTTTTGTTTTGAACATAAAAGATTAGAATCTAGCCCGTAGTCTAGTAGGGAGTGTTCTAAAGCCTTGTAGTATGTTGACAAGAGGGTGTTGTAATTATTTCTTCTAAAGGTAGAATCAATGCTATTCATTAAAAGGAATAACACGTCATAGGCTGGGCTCACGAGATGACTCATTTGATAGTCCAGAAGACACACCTTTACGGGTTTATTTTCCTGAAAAAAAAAATTTTTTTACTTTTATATGAAACATAGAAATTTAATTGGTCCAACCAACCAATTACCAATTATTGTGGTCACTACCGCCTTGCCAACTTATGAGCCCAAATCGCTTGCACCTCGTTTAAATTGACGCCCGTTTTTGTGTCGTGTGTGCTAGCGATTTTCGTTCAAAAGTAGTTAGGCGGCAGAAACGGTCTGATCGGTTATACAAATATACTTACAGAGTATTTGAACAACAAGTTCTCTTTCCACATGTCTCCATGTCCATACACCAAAGCATGTGCATTTGTTACACAGTGGTCTAAGAACTGATCCATACCATTCATTGTAGCGTAAACAGATTTGAACAATTCCTCATGAGGCGTGCCTTCGAATATTTCAACTCCATACTGCTTAAAACATTTCTTCAAACTGCTGGCATACACTGGTTCATTGGCCACCGAAAATGGTTTCATAACTTGGTCATTTTCTGGTTGAATGTTTCTTAACTTTAACACAAGCGAAAAAGAATGAAGTTGAGCTACAGCTTCTAGTGTCAAAGTCAAGTGTTCTTGATCCAAAAATCTCCCATCTTCATATCTTTGAAATCCTTCTTGTGACATGTTTTGTAATACTAGCACTCTCATAGTTTTATACGAGTCAGCGTAATAGCACTCCGGGAAGAAACCTTTTCATATGGTCTTTGAAAAGCGGAACTAATGTTGAGTAGAAATAAACTTCCCTTTCATAAGCTCCTTTGACTATCGATTCGTATTCTGGACTAAGCGCATTTGGCTCAGATTTTATTATTATATGAATAGTCACGTCACCCGACTCATCTTTCAATGCCACAGGAACGATGTTTGAGGCATAGCTAATAATATTTTTAGAAGTTTTTTTGATTTCATATCGCCATTTCATAATGTTAAGTACTTTTGCCACGATAGCAAGTACATTTTTAATGAGATCACTTTGAACACACATGTTGAATTGCACAAACACTGAATATAAGCTGTTAACTGCAGATCTGACTGCTGTTGAGTAAATAAACAGAGCAATTAAAATAAATAACCATTTTCAGATGCGTCATATGAGGTCATGATAGTAAGCTATTTGTTGTATTTATTAGTTATTATTTATAATAATCACTTGACTGACAGTAAATTATTATCATTAATTCTATAATTGCATATTATTTTTCTTATGCACCTCCAAATACTATCTCTTGTCTAGAAAAAATGGTTTTATAATTGAAAGGTTTATAATTAAGTCAAGATGTAAAATAAAAAGAATACGATTAGGGTTTTATGACCTCATTTTAAGATTTACTTTAAATCTTACATATTGCCCATAAAAATACAAAATGCCGTTACGAGCATACTTTTTATGAGTTGAAAATTAACTTACCTCAATTTTGCTAACGTTTTATATGTGTAGCGAAAATTGCTTAGGTTGTAAATATTTCATGCATGTATCCATTTTATATTTTACGATCATCATTGTCAATAAAGATACTAATTAATTGTGTTATGATATTTTCTGAATCACGAGTAACAGACAACGGCACGTCAAGGTAAACCACTGTGGTGTCTTATGCAGTTGTAATAAGGGCTAGATTGCAACAAAAGTAGGTAGGTAGGTAACTGTGCATACGTAAGCTGTAATATAACAATTTCGTTCTTTACAAATAACATTATCAGAATGAAACGAAAGCGATTAGTTTAATGTATAGTTAGGTTTAACCGCCTTCAAAAAAAGAAGTATCAATCCAATGTGTATGAATGTGATATCGTTGGAGTTAAATGATATTTGAGTATGTTGATCTAGTATTGTTTCCAAACACGTGTGCTAAATTATAAGAGTAGGTGTGTATGTTTGTCGACGAATTTTTTCGAAAATGAGAAGTCTAATAGGATAAGAGAGGTACTATTCGATTATTACTACTACCTACATTGAAATTCCACGGTTCATTGTAGCGTCGTACTAATAAGACAAATCACTTCTCGTCGACCAAGGATTGAATCTAACGAAGACGTTATTTCTATGAGCTCACAGAAGAATCGACGTCATTTGTACGATCCTTGCACTGCTCAGGGTTAAGTTCCTTTATTGGCCCCATTTGTAACGGATTTTTAGATCCTTCCATTCCATTCTTACATCCTGGCCACGGCTTGGAGAGAACAGACAGACCATGCGATTCTAGAAATACCACCAGTTATGAGCTTGTTTCTACTAATATTAAATGAATGAACAGATAGTTTTCAAATCTTATTTTCTTGCATAATAATAATAGTTCCCCTAGCCGATTTCGACTACGGTGGCCAGTCACAACCACTTACCGACTGCGCGGTGCATATTATAATGCACAAGTGTGCTCGCAAACAAAGGTGCACTCTCTATTCCTCTCACTCTCATAGCCCGATGGGACAGCAATCTGACACGACCGGAGAGAGATCAGGCGCAGGACCAATGGCTTTATGTGCTTTCCGAGGCACGGGGGTGAAACACCGCCAACTTCCAAACTCCGGGATACCCCGAGAATTTCTGAACAGAAAAACCCACATACGTATTTTTTTGCCCGACCCGGGGATCGAACCCGGGACCTCTGGCGCAGCCGTCGCTTTAAATTGCAACCCTACAACCGTTGCGCCACCGAGGCAGTTTCTTCCATCCAATGCAGTAGAAGAAACGCCATTCTAAATAACTATCGTCTATAGCAAGTGATACAGTCCAAATAAAGCTTGTTTAGGTAACTACGCCATATGCTGATACTTTTCGATGTCACTGTAAGATTAAGTGTGTCTTTGTGGAATCTTAATGTACCTGCGTACGTGATAGTTTATGACTCAGTATAAATATTGTATAGCCTCCTAAATACCATAAAAAAGCGCCTATTTCTAGACATCTATTATGACTACTAGTCCAAGGCCCTTTAGCATCGACAAATAGGCACAAACCAACGAATAATTCAAATATGGAACGTCTTTTCGTATGAAGTAATTGATAGATAACGTTACTTATTAGGACATTGTGTCGCAGACCTTGAAGTTGTTACGTCGTTCTTACATTAATCTTAATTCTTAATACCGTCATCTGGTAGTTTTGTGACGTTACATTCCTCAAAGGCGACCACAACTGTTGTATTAGGGTATGAGTTATGGCTGACTTCCCCGAGCTGTGCTTGAATGGGGCTGGCTCGGAATCAGTAGATTCGTGTGTCGTAATTTTCAAATAAATAGCTGCTATCATTTATTCGAACTAGTATTTATAACAGTTACATTTAAATTTATTTGCTGGCAACACCGATATATTTTGGAGGGGAGTTTTGTATTCGGGGAGAGCGCGGAGTCCGGCAGTTCAGTTGGTTTGCGGCATCAAGTTGAAGAGGTTGTATCTAAAGTTGTACCCTGTTCGAAGAATAAAAGTATTGAAAAAGTCTAAGTGTTATAATTTCATTACATATCAGAAGTGAGCAGGAATCTGCAGCCCACAAAGAACAAGGTACGTGAAATAGTGTATGCTTGAATTATGACCAAGTTAGTAAGAATATGAAGTGATAAAGTTAACTATTAGCAAGTGAAATTTATTTTTAAATAATACGATTTTTGTAGCACGTGGTCGGGGCTACCCTCCGGTCGTGCTACTTAAATTCAAAGCTTTTGAATCCACGTGTGCCGTAGTGTGCTCTGTTTGAGGTTGGGGCTACTCTCCGATGAAACTGGCACAATATGAGGCACGTGTAGTTGAAAGCAATATTTAAAAATTGATAAAATTATTATTAAAACCTAAGAAAAACTGTCGCATATTTTAAAACAAATAGTTAAATGAGGTTTTAACCTGGTCAAAAGACAAAGCGTAGCTAAGATTAGGATGTGTAAGCTTAATTTAAGTGTGGAATTCGAATGCTTATACGTGACATTGTGTTCTGTGCATGGTCGGGGCGACTCTCCGACTGCATTAAGCATAATGCGATGCGCATTTGCATTCGAATTATTTGAATCCTCGTGTACGACGTTGTGTTTTGTGTATAGCTGGAGCTACTTTCTGACAGCACAGACATGATACGGAGTATACTTGTATTTAAATAAGTTGAATCTATTGGCATTAAAGTCAAATCGTGACTAAGGCAGCATAACTTAATCCCTCAAGCGTATGTGAACGAGACTAATTTGCCTTAGACTGATTATGTGTGTCAGTTTGTACTTTAATATGAGTTGCTTTCGTAGCTAAGTGTGATACCTGGTTGCTTTCTTTGTCTGGGAATAGTTAAGTGCGCTATGACCCTGACGAGAATAATTTGCCTTAGACTGATTATGTGTGTCAGTTTGTACTTTAATATGAGTTGCTTACGAAGCTAAGTGTGATACCTGGTTGCTTTCTTTGTCTGGGAATAGTTAAGTATGCTATGACCCTGACGAGAATAATTTGCCTTAGACTGATTAAGTGTGTCAGTTTGTACTTTAATATAAAATGATTTCATAGCTGATTATGCTACTTTATTGTTTTCTTTGTTAGGAAATAGTTAAGTGCGCTATGATCCTGACGAGAATAATTTGCCTTAGACTGATTATGTGTGTCAGTTTGTACTTTTATATGAGTTGCTTTCGTAGCTAAGTGTGATACCTGGTTGCTTTCTTTGTCTGGGAATAGTTAAGTGTGCTATGACCCTGACGAGAATAATTTGCCTTAGACTGATTAAATGTGTCAGTTTGCACTTTAATATAAAATGATTTCGTAGCTAATTATGCTACTTGATTGTTTTCGTTGTTAGGGAATAGTTAAGTGCGCTATGACCCTGACGAGAGTAATTTGCCTTAGACTGATTATGTGTGTCAGTTTGTACTTTAATATGAATTGCTTTCATAGCTATGTATGATACCTGGTTGTTTTCGTTGTCTGGGAATAGTTAAGTGTGCTATGACCGTGACGATAATAATTTGCCTAAGACTGCTTAAGTTTGTCAGTTTGTACTTTAATACGAATTGATTTTGTAGCTAAGTATGCTACCTGGTTGTTTTATTTGTCGGGGAATAGTTAAGTGTGCTATGACCCTGACAAGAATAGTTTGCCCTAGACTGATAAATTGTCAGTTTCTACTTTCATATGAATTGATTTCGTCACTAAGTATCCCAACTGGTTATTTTCTTCCTCACTCGATAGTTTTATCCCTTTCGAGAATAATTTGCCTTCATACTGATTAGTGTGTCAATGTCAGACTGATTAAGATGTACTTCAATATGAATTAATTTTTTAGCTAAGTACGCTACTTCATTTTTTTCCATGCCGAGAAATAGTTAAGTGGGCTATGACCCTAATAGGAATTATTTGCTTTAAAGTGATTAAGCGTCACTGTCAGACTGACAGTCACTGACAACTTTTATATGGATTGGTTTTGTGACTAAATGTGCCAAGTGGTTGTTTTTTGTTCGTCGGGGAATTGTTAAGTTTATTACTTTTATATGGACTGATTTTGTAGCTAAGTGTGCAAATTGACAGGTTCCTTGTCAGATAATAGTTGAGTGTGATATTTCTCTGACGGAGGCCACTGTGGCTGATTATGTCCGTTTGTACTCTAGTATGAACTGAGTTTGCCACGCGGTTATTCTCTTAATGACATAGCTTTTTGATACAGTGATTTAAGCCAATGGTAAACTTACAAGTGGCTAACATAGCCAGATAATAATCTTGATGCTAGGCAAAGTTATAATGGTGATGAAATTTTGAGTGCTATATTAATTACCTGCCATAAATGAAAGATATTTTTATATGTAAAAGTTAAATAAAATATGCAATTTTTCATAAATATTACCTTATGCCATTGTGCTAATTTTTTCATAATTGCTTTTATTTTACTTCTTACAAACCCTTGAGAAAAATATTTACTCATAGCTTCGAATTCATAACTGAAATTTTCTGGTTCAAAATTAATATTCTATTAATGAATAAATGTTTCTGCCTACTTGATTAAATTCAAATCATTTACTAGCAAAAATTTGTTAAAATATAAAATGCTAGTTAAAAGCACAGGTTCACAGGTTTTTACAAAAAGCAATGCAAGGCGTGAAAATTTTATTTAAATGTCATACAATATTTTGTCCCATAGCGAAATCTAATTTATCAATACATGACAAAGTTTTTCATATTTTATTATTATAAATTATAAGTGTATCATTATTAATTTCTACTAAGTTATGAAGACAATTCTCAGCCAATCTTATCAGTTAATCTTATGATGATTATACAATAAAGGCATCTGATGAATCCAAATGATTTTGTTTCATGCGATCTGATGAGTCTGCATCACACGCGATGTCGCGCATGAGCTCGAAAGAAGCAAAGACCCCACGGTGAACGATGGAGGATTTCACTGAGAGGCAGAGCCGAGAAGGAAGACGTGCAGCTGGCTGGACCCACTCAAAACTCCAAATTATACCCTAATACAGCTTTGGGGCAATTTTGGGGGTACCTCATGCTGAGCAGCACAAGAAACTGTCACTGTTTTCAATGCCTCTTTTCAAGGAGTTGAATATGTTGTAGTAGGTATTCAATTTAAGTCGGTACATTTTATTAGCTTTGAAATAGTTTTCTGCGTTATAATACACTTTTGTAATGAGCTACCCTCTTGAGAGTTTCCTCTTTGTAACAATTGTTTTAAGTGTAGTATTGGTAAGTCTATAAAACATTCTGATGATTCATTAAAAAAAAAAAACATTTTCCCATGAAATAATCAATCAAATAATCCCAAAGAGCAATATTAAGCAGCTAGTATAGCTGTAGTTTAATTTTTCCAAAGACATTCTTACGAATAGGCTGTTTGCCTAAGCTTTTAAAATTTTTGACGAAATATTATTTGAAATTTAGTTTAAGTAAATCGTAAAGCAAGTACCTATTATATATACTGCCTTAGGCTCTATTTTACTGTTGTAGATATCAGAACACGATATTTGACATATTTTCATCAAATACTGCATTATATGATTACATTCAGAACAACAAAAATAATACATAAAAGCAAGCTTTCATTTTTAATTCTTACAACTTATATCATTGTATATTTTTCTTTCAATGAGTTTTATAATCATATCAGTGTTACTGTTACTAAACTATCTTTGTTTTCATACTATGAAAACAAGTACTGTATCTTACCTAGGTCTCAGTGGATTAAATTAGTGACACTAGAACCATTTAATATAATTTCACCATCATACTAAAAAACTATTGCTTGATTCAGAATAAGGTTAATAAATTTGGGAAAAGAATGCTTATTTTGTGTGTATTCATCTTAACTTGCAATTTCTTATGCGCACAACCTCATTCCCATATCGTATGGGTTGTTTTCGCTGAATTTTTGGTTCACAAAAAGGGTATGATTGTAATTTCTTTTCTTAAATTAAGTAAAAGTACGTCACAGCTTTTTGCTTGATAAACCTTAATTATTTATTGCTCCCAAATAATACAATTCACTTGACCAGAGATATACAAAACACAAATGGTATTAGGAATTGCAAACAGGTGCATTGACATGTTACACGAATTATTTTTATTTTTACTTTTGGCTAAACTTTAACAAGAATCGAGTCATTAATTAAGTATCAATAATGTTGCGGGTGAGTTTGATAAATGTTTCGTTCTAGCCGGTTCTCCGTTCGCATTTGAGATACGTATTACGTAACTGTAAGTAACTGTATTTTTTTTTATTATAATTTTATAAATAATAAGTGTAATAAACTTTAAATCTAATTTGATGATTTATTGGATTTGATATAATTTATACACTATTAAATATAAAGATCTTTTCGAAAATGTTATATCATGCTTCTTTTAACAGATAAAGTGAATATGATTTAGTTTTTAAGCTGTCTGGCAAATGTTTGGTACATTACACCTTGATAATGTAAATGCAATACACTGCACTTTTTATAAACAAAATATTTAGGTTACATTACAAAACTTTACTACCTATGTTTGAAGGTTAGTAAATGTAACATCACTATTTACAGACCAATAACATTACGACTAAACCACTCAAAACATTCTAAAGCGTATTTTATTCAATTTAATTCTTCATAATGTGCACTTAGCGTTACATAAACTATAACTTAATTAACAAATTGCACTTTAAACTTAGTTACCGCTAGTTAATGAGTAAAACTAAACAGTTTTAATGTAGTGAATCTACAAGTTTGGTATTAAGCAGCCGCTTATAAAGTTACAAGTTACGTTTGTTGAGAACGTTTTAAAGGATTTTGAAAGTTATTTAATTTTTTTATGAATATTCAGAGTATGCAAAAGTAAACTTACTATAGTTGAAATCGCCGCTTTTGATGAATGATTAGATCAATTGACAACCTTAAATAAAAACACTGAGACGGTTATAAGCTTGAGTCGAAGTAGTACATAAAATCTGTAAGATTTTAAAACATTTTTTTTAAAATATTAGTTCTACAGCTTATAAATACTCAATGTAGACATTGTTGATGTGTAATCAAATCAATGGGCATTATTTTTTTATAATTTTACGAATTCATAGCATTTTATCACCATATCCATGAATGGTATCTATCATAAATTATCGCCATCTAGTGATTGCGTTGGCGACGCGCTGTAAGAACAATATTTAACAATGTTTGCCGGCACAAATATTTTATCTGCCATGTTTAATGTTGTACAATGTTTGAATTATTTGCTTTATTTTATATAAAATAAAATAAGACCCAAAGAAAACTAAATTAATATTGACTTACAGTTTTAATTATTACTTAATCTTGATAAATCTTACCAAAATTGTATTCAATTTATTTATATGCTGTTTCGAATGGTTAAGTAGATCAACAAGAAGAATTTTGTATTTAGATTTAACTTTAGTACTAGACGGTCTGGTATATACAGAATGTTGAAATATAGTGTAGAATATTTGCTATTACTGCGCGAATGTCGTAATGACTCAAGGAAATTATTAATTATCTGAAACAAATTTTATGTATACTTTCTTAGCATTTTGCAACCAAATTTTCATTATTATGAGTGTAAAATGAAAATTTCATGTTTTATTTATTACACTTTAATTTTCTTGGCATTAATAATTATTCATGCACATGTTAAATTATTTAAATTCCGTTTGAAAACTTAGATTGCACTTACATGCTATTTTTACTATTCAAAATCATAAGGTAATGTTTGGTTATTTGTGTACTCGTTTCAACCCAACTGAACTGCAAGCCATTCGAGCGCCAGGAGGCTGCTCGATGTAGGACGGCCGAATGTCGTAATTTTCAAATAAATAGCTGCTATCATTTATTCGAACTAGTATTTATAACAGTTACATTTAAATTTATTTGCTGGCAACACCGATATATTTTGGAGGGGAGTTTTGTATTCGGGGAGAGCGCGGAGTCCGGCAGTTCAGTTGGTTTGCGGCATCAAGTTGAAGAGGTTGTATCTAAAGTTGTACCCTGTTCGAAGAATAAAAGTATTGAAAAAGTCTAAGTGTTATAATTTCATTACAGGTGGAAGTATCCGGCTCGAATAATCATTGGGGTTGCTAGCGCAGCTAATCACTTCTTTCCAACTGGAGAGTTTAAAGACTGATGTATCCATAAGAATTTGCTTCACAGTGTTCAACACTTTATAAATAAATTTTGGATACCAATCACAAGTTAGTAGCTAATGCACATTTGTTAAGGAAATCAGAAAGAGAGGTGGTACCACCCAGACCCAAGACAAATACAAACTTAAAAACCGGCCAAGTGCGAGTCGGACTGGCGCACTGAGGGTTCCGTGCGAATTTTAACTAAAATACTTACTTCTCATCATTTAGTTGACAGCAAATATATATTACTTTGTTTTTCATCGTGTTCGTATTAAAAGTTATGATTGCGGTTGTTGAAAATGTGTTTTATCTCAAAAACGACTTGTTCGGATTTTTTAAATATAATTTCTTATATTTTTTGTATAAGAATCGTAAAGCGGTAAATAGGTTACGGAATACAGTGGCTGTGATATACGGACGGACAGGCAGACAGACAGACTTGGTGAAACTATAAGGGTTCAATTTTTTGCCATTCGGCTACGGACCCTAAAACACTGACTATGAAGCTCAAAAGCCGTCTGTTTAGGAAAAACAAAATAATTAGGAGTCAATGTCAACATGTTAACGATAAAAAAGGAGGATACACGATCGCAATCTGAATAAGGATTCCCCATTTGGCACTGCGCCAGAACTGTTGCTTGTTATACACTATGTAAAGATAATAATAATTTATGACCCCGCAAAATTTGGAACCAGACCGCATGTTGCAGTATCTGTGATCACATTTCAAACATTTGCCTTAGTTACGAAGACTTAAGGCGACTACGTCTGAAAACTGTTATCTCGCTATATTCCACTCCCATACCCAAAACTTATATTTATTACTATTCATAGGTATTTGATTTCACTCGTGAATGGCGTTCTATTCCTAACAAATTCCAAATTATAAATATTTAAATGAAGTTTAAAATTTATTCCCACGATGAAAATACCAATTTAAAAGTTTAAGTCAGTACAGTCAGTCAATAACTTATTTTTTTTGCTTTCTTTTCAATGTACTAGGAGTGCAGACGTTTCAAGCAGGTTTTTGAAGCTTCCATTATGATATTCTCAAAGTAACTAGGAATGCAGAAAATTATGAAATGTTTAGCGGGTTAATCTTAACTTCTCTTCTCCGGTCGCATAGTCAACAAGTGAATAATTTTTCGAGGTAATTTTGAGGTACCTTTTAACATTTATAACATTTCTAGCCTTTAAAGCCCGATTTCAATATGGCAAAGCTTAAATTGTGTACGCTACCATTTTGATAGGAGCTTTTTTGCAATAGCTTAAATTATAAAAAAGCCTTTGTAGTAAGTTCTCGTATGAATGAAAATTCATACGAGAACTTACTAAATAATATTTCAAATCTAGATAGGCATATGAATTGTAATGTATTGAACATATTATGACGAAGAGAATGTGTATTTTAGTGAATACAATGGGGTTACATAAGTCACACGCAGTGAGTATGTGGTTTAGTGCTGAAGTATACTATTACAGAACTAAGTAAATATATCGGGAATCGTCGTGTAACGAATAATGAAACTTTTAGGGCAATATCTACCATTAAATTTCACCGAGGAAACTATCCGATAGGGGGGAAATTCCACAACCCCACCATACCATGCACCATACGGCCGTGAGTTTTTTTGTTATCTTCACAAAAATTACCAAATTCGTAAAATGTATGGCGGTTTGAGTCTCACGTCGTGTAGGGGCTCGATTTTGGTGTTATTTTCAAGAAAAAGATGCGTAACTTATACATTTAAAAGACTTTTTAATTACGGAAAGGAGAAAGTATTATTTTACAGTTTTTTTGTACATTCGGGAAGTAATTTAATTCATCCTAATAACTATGTTAATTCTTCCAATTTATTACATTTCTAACTCTCAAACCTACAACCCGAGTTAAATATACCAAAAGCTGAACTTATTCGAGCTTAAAATCACTAGAACGTATGAATGCATTTTTGATTCGGAATTCAAACGACAAAGGTAACTTTCTACCTCCTATCTATAGTTGTGATTTTGAAGCCGTAAGGCTAACAAAAGCTTTGAATGAAAATATAAACTAAAATTGGTTTATTGTGCTGGGGTCAGTTTTGCGAGTTGCTTTTTTGGAATAGCTTGAATTATAAAAAAGCCTAATTGCACTTAATAATAATCAGTTTATATAGTGAAAAAACACTATAAAAACCAAAAATATAATTATACATTGAAAAATGTAAAAACCGACTTCAAAACCAAAATGCACTAAAAAGTAATTTTGGTTTTGAAGTCGGTTTTTTCTTTTATTAAAAGTTCATTTTATTTATTCATTTTTAGAGATTTAAGGAAAAGGGGAGTATATTTGTTTTTTTAAAAGCTACAAACTGCCTGTAATAAGTTATTTTATTATAATTACTGAACTCCTAAGCGTTAAGAAGTTCCACCATCAGCTCAGCCCCACAAGATGTGGACTATCAGACGTAACAATCCGTCAATATTAAGATTCTTTTAACCAACACTATACGTGCCTTTAAAATTTGAGGGTTTCCCTCAACTACACCAAGATCCCATCATCAGATCCCAAATTGGCAACAATGGGACCAACTAGAAGGTTCTAGGTAGGCAAAAACATTTTTCGAATCGGTCAACAAACGACTGAGATATGATGTAACATAAATACAAAAAGAAACATACAGTCGAATTGATAAACTCCTCCTTTTTTGAAGTCGGTTAAGAAGCCTTTATAGTGAACTCGTATGAATGAACATACCTATAGGACAGTTGTCTAGCTTATTGTAATTTAATTTTTCTTATTTTTAATGTTACCTATTGAAATAAATAAATCAGAAGTTACTTTTTATACTTCAGATTGGTAATAATAGTAAGTTAGGTATTATTTAAGTATATCTACGTCATGAGGTATGTACAGGCTTGAGAACGGTTGACCTAGACTCATTGCAGAATGTTTATATAAAATAATCAGTCTCCTCACTTAAAATTAAATTGCTCCATGGTTCAATTAGTTGCGCAGGTGTCCGTATAAGTTAAGTCTTATAGACTAACATTTCTAAATAATCTGCTATACGCTTCCAATTTACTTTCCTTATCTGCGATCCAGACCCAAAGTCGGAACTAGACTCTTTTATCATTACGCTGCAGAGCTCGAGGTATCGAAATGAATATTGCTATTGTATTTTCTGAAAGAAATATTGGCTCAGGAATTGACGGTTTAGTGCCACGGTACTACGTGCCCGGAATGTCCCGAACGAGTTGCATTCGGAAAATAATCGAATAGTACAGTATAAACGTTGAGGAAATTGACTTGCTGACTGAATAGTTCTGAATATGAAACACATAGTCGAAAAAAAAGTAAATTTTATCACTAACGTTGTAGGATGCTGTAGGCAATGCAGGTGGATAGAAGATGAACAGGTGGACCGATTTTCATGGTTTTTACTTTGTTGAATTTGTCGCTGCCTCAAACAGGATATAGAAGGCGAGACAAAGTTCATCAGGACCGGTAGAGACAACATGAACCGTCTGTCACTGCAACACTGCAATTAATGCTGAATAATAAATCATTTAGTCATTTAATACATAATTCAGACATTTAAATTTCACTTAAAATGAAAAGTAATAAGCTTTCATCCTCACAAATTGGTGTGTAATAAAATATTGTAAGTAAGAGTCGAATATGCAAAACGATGTAACGATTACTCAAATTATGTATAACATTTGTTTCATCATGTAATGAAGAGGACTGTTCACTGTTCTTCTCAAATTCCTATCTTTACATAGATAAAAGGGCGGTGTGAGGTCAGAATAATAGCGTTTTCTGGTCAAAGGTCAAACTTTACAAGATGCATTAGCATATTTAGTGACGTTTTACCAAGTTATTTAATGGCCAGACGTTGCGTTGAGATTGCGAAAAACAAGGACTTTTCTAATTTCGATGACTAATTGCATTATTGATAGATAGGCCAGTAAAAGTCAACACTTTTCGTCTAAGAATGTGTAAAATATGCTTATTATCTCAATCTTTTAAGGCTACATTGTTGCAGATGTAGGAATTAGTCGCAGTTTCAATATTAACCTGTACTTATGTAGAGTTATAGAGATCAATATTTGCTGCAAAGTAAAAGCAGCATTTGCTGGAAACAGATGTTTGCAGTTGCATTTAGTTTTTGCAGTACAAGCATAGCGAAACTCCGTGGTTTTGCTTGCTGTTACAAACCTTCGTTTCCATTTTATGGAATGAAAGGTCTAGCCAATTAGCGTGAAATGGAATGAATGAATCAAAGAAATTTATTTCAGACCATAAAATTAGTATCCCTTTTGGAAGGGAACGACAAAAGCGAGATGTCACTAGCAGCAAACTGTGTGATAAAAAGAGATGGGTAGCAGAACCATTTTTGTCAGATGTCAAACAGTTGACCGCCCTGCAGAAGCTCGCTGAAAATTACGAGCATTTGATTTTTTATATTTAAAAGTGAAATTGTGTATATTTTGGAGAAATAATGCGTCTGAAACATGGTGACTTGATCGGTGATTGATTGTTATGCATTACAGCGGCATAACCCTAACAAATAATCATTTAACAGGTAGATTAGTCCAAATCGAAGCCTCTTAATATACGACTTATATTTACCAATGCGCTTAAAATTTAAAGTACGCAGTTTGATTATTCTATTCTACAAACGTTAATTTACGTAAAAAATAAAGACAGAATAACACAGGAAATGTATATCGACGAATATTTTGTATAATGAAATAACTTTTAGTTTTACACTAGAGCTGCATGTTCAATATTTTGTGTCGACTGTTTATCATGCAGTAAACTACTATATTTAACTTAGGAACATTGTTATAAATCACCTGATCGAAAGGTTATCTCATTTAAAGCTACAAATGTTACTTATTTATGTTAGTTACTGACATCTTAAATCGGTTTCGTTTGACAGCTTTTACTTGTCCTTCTATTCCGATAGGAATATTAATTTTATGTTTCGAATTCGAGTACTTAATGTTTATTTTGGAGTAAAAACTACAATAAGTGAACTGCTTATGTGCAATAATTCTGTTATATTTCTGTGTCACTAAACCACTATAAAAGATGGCAAGATATCGAAGATGATACACTGGAAACCGTCGAAGGGGGTAACCATCATGATTGTAATATACAATGTGGTATTACTATGTTAAGTTATGATACGCAAAAATGAGTTGAAAATACGACGGCAAGATTGTGATGTAATGAAACTGAATTTCAAATATGAATCGTTTCTATGCGTTGATAACAAGTGGCGTTAATTCATGGAGCACGAAATTTGTTCGTGGTATCAGTTCGATACGATAGTAACAGTAGTTCAATAGTATTTTATGACTGGCAGAGTGAAATAAGATTATGATTAGAATATTGATGCAAGCTTGTTCATCTTGTTGGATCATCATCATTATTTAGTAAAAAAACACAAATTTATTCGGAGTCGGTATGAAAACTAGGTTATGAACCAAGGTAAAACATAAGATTGAAGTAACGGAAATCAAAGATTTTAATTATCTTTTTCTTCTTATTATTTTTTTAACTAGGAAGCTAGTATAGATCCGACGTCTATGACAGGAACAAACGAAGTGAAAGAATGTGAGAACCAATCCAACTACCCATACATTCATACACTCATTCTTTATACTCATCAATCACTGCTTTTTTTATAGTTAGGGCAAAGACTGCCTAACTCAAGGGTGAACAGATTATTTTTTTCTTTTTATCACCAATATGGTAGGTGCATGATGTGTGTAAACAGTTGATGTATGTAAGCTTGACATCATGCACCGACTCAAAATGAATTTGTTTCTCCTAAACAAAGGGCAAATGCGCTATCTTGAGCTTTTTAATCAGTTTTTTATGTGTGTAAGACAATGATTTTATGATGAACGTCTCGAGTCTAAATGGTACCATCATTCTCTCTGATTTCCATAACAAAAGTGCATTAGCTACCAATTTTTGATTGGTATCCAATATTTATTTGTAAAGTGTTGAACACTGTGAAGCAAATTCTTATGGAGACATCAGTCTTCAACCAGTCCAGTTGGAAATAATTGATTAGCTGCGCTGGCAACCGCAATGATTATTCGCGCCGGATACTTCCACCAATCTACTGATCCCAAGCCTGCCCCATTTAAGAATAGCTCGGGGAATTCAGCCATAACTCATCTATACTAATATTATAAAGCTGAAGAGTTTGTTTGTTTGTTTGGAGGCGCTAATCTCAGAAACTAAAGGCCTGATTTAAAAAAAAAGAAAAACGTTGGATAGTCCATTTATCGAGGAAGGATTTAGGCTATATAACAAAAAGATAAGACTCATAAGACCACAGCAGCAATGAAAAATGTTGCGAAAACGGCAGAAAGATATTCCTTTTGAGAGCTTCCGCTGCGTACGCTGCAGAAATCGTTTAAGTTACACAAAAATCATATATGACGGGATTGTTCAGCATTAAGAGTTCTATAATAAAGTCCGCGACAGCATATGTCTATCTATTATGGTTGACTTACTACAACCTTTTTTAAGTTAATAAGTTTGTTAAAAAATAATGCATTATTTTTGGAGGTGTATTATACACACAGGTATTTATTCTGTTTAAAGTAAATACATTAATCATCACGAGCATTTCATTTAGAACAAAGTTGCCCTGTATCTCATTTGATTTTAATAAAAATTTTAGGAGCTATCACAGTTTTAACATAACTCCGCACCAAAATAATGTTCGCAGCTTAAGTACAACGTGCGCTTGCGCTAATTGCTATGGTTGCTGGCTTCTTGGTTACAATAAAACTGCGTATGTTTTTGTTGCGTTTGTTTGAACGCGCTAATCTCAGGAACTATTGAACCGATTTGAAAAAATATTTTTGTGTTGGATAGCTTATTTATCGAGGCAGGCTTTAGGCTATAAAAAATCACGCTGCGACGGGAGGGGAGGGAGCAAACTCAAAACGCGCGGACGAAGTCGCGAGGACCGCTAGTACCCTAATATACCAGTTGAGGGTCGCCTTTTGAGGAATGTAACGTCACAAAACTACCAGATTACGGTATTAGGAATAAAGAACGACAAGACTTTAAGGACTGCGACACAATGTCCTATTAAGTAAGCATTAAGTAACGTTATCTGTCATTACTTCATGAGGAAAGGCGATCCATATTTGAATTATTCGTCGGTTAGTGCATATCTGTCGATGGTGAAATGCCCTTGAACTAGTGGACGTAATAGATATCTAGAAATAGTAGCGTTTTTTTATAGTATTTAGGAGGCCATAAAATATTTATACTGAGTCATAAACTATTATGTTCGTAGGTACAGATTACACAAAGACACACTAAATCTTACAGTGACATCGACAAGTATAAACAAGCTTTATTTGGACTGTATCACTTGCTATAGACGATAGTTATTCAGTATGGCGCTTCTTATTCTGTATTGTATGCAAGAAACTGCCAAAGTGGCGCACTGTGGTGGTTGTAGTGTTGCACTTTAAAGCGATGGCTGTGCCAGAGGTTCCGGGTTCGATCCCCAGGTCGGGACAAAAAATACGTACCTGGGTTTTTCTGTCCGGAAATTCTCAGGGTAGCCCGGAAGTTGGAAGTTGGCGGTATTTCACCCCCGTGCCTCAGAAAGCACGTATAGCCGTTGGTCCTGCGTTTTGTTTCTCTCCGGTCGTATCAGATTGCTATCCCATCGGGTTATGTGAGTGAGAGGAATAGATAGTGCACCTATGCTTGCGCACACTTATGCACTATAATGTGTCCCGCGGAGTCAGTTAGTCGTTGTGACTGGCCACTGTAGTCGAAATCGAAAATATTATTATTATGCAAGAAAATAAGATTTGAAAGACTATCTGTTCATTCAATAAATATGAGTAGAAACAAGCTAAAAATTGGTAGAGCATAACTTGCTTTTTTATACTTAGCTTGGGATTAACGAGGTTTAGCCTATATTTTCTTACCACACTTTGTATGATTTGTTATTGTCCCGCATATCTTCTAGAATCGCATGGTCTGTCCGTTCCGTCCAAGCTGCGGCCAGGATCTAAAAATGGAATGGAAGGATCTAAAAATCCGTTACAAATGGGGCTCAATAAAGGAACTTAACCCTGAGCAGTGCAAGGATCGTACAAATGACGTCGATTCTTCTGCTAGCTCATAGAAATAACGTCTTCGTTAGATTAAATCCTTGGTCGATGAGCAGTGATTTGTCTTTTTGTCGTATTAGTACGACGCTACAATGAACCGTGGAATTTCAATGTAGGTAGTAGCAATAATCTAATGTACCTCTCTTATTCTAATAGACTACTCATTTTCAAGAAATTCGTCGACAAACATACACACATACTACACTTATAATTTAGCACACGTGTTTGGGAACAATACTAGATCAACATACTCAAATATCATTAAACTCCAACGATATCACATTCATACACATTGAACTGATTACCTCCTTTTTTGAAGGCGGTTAAACAAACTATAGATTAAACTAATCGCTGTCGTCTTGTTCTGATAATGTTACTGGTAAAGAACGAAATTGTTTTAATAAAGCTTACGTATCCACAGTCGCCACCACATCAAGTTACCTACTTTTGTTGCAATCTAGCCCTAATTACAACCGCATAAGATACCACAGTGGTTTACCTTTACATGCCGTTGTCTGTACATACTCTTGACTCAGAAAAATATCATAACACAACAATTAATAAGTTGCGGCTTTTTATTGACAATGATGATAGCCATCGTAAAATATTAGATGTATGCATGCATGAAATATTTAAAACCTAACCAATTTTCGCTACACATATAAAACTTTAGCAAAATTGAGGTAAGTTAATTTTCAACTCATAAAAAGTATACTCGTAACGGCATTTTGTATTTTTATGGGCAATATGTACGGTTCAAATTAAATCTTAAGATTAGGTCATAAAACTCTAATCCTATTCTTTTTATTTTTCATCTTGACTTAATTTTGAACCTTTCTCTTACAAATATTTTTTTCTAGACAAGAGATAGTATGTGGAGGTGCTTAAGAAAAATAACTTGCAATTATAGAATTAATTATAATAATTTACTGTCAGTTAGGTAATTATTATGAATAATAACTAATAAATATAACAAATAGCATACTATCATGACCTCATACGACGCATCTGGAAATGGTTATTTATTTTAATTGCTCTGTTTATTTACTAAACAGCAGTCAGATCTGCAGTTAACAGCTTATATTCAGTGTTTGTGCAAAATCAACATGTGTGTTCAAAGTGATCTTATTAAAAATGTACTTGCTATCGTGGCAAAAGGACTGAACATTAAGAAATGGCGATATGAAATCAAAAAAACTTCTGAAAATATTATTAGCTATGCCTCAAACATCGTTCCCGTGGCATTGAAAGATGAGTCGGGTGACGTGACGATTCATATAATAATTAAATCAGAGCCAAATGCGCTTAGTCCAGAATACGAATCGATAGTCAAAGGAGCTTATAAAAGGGAAGTTTATTTCTACTCAACATTAGTTCCGCTTTTCAAGGACCATATGAAAATATCAGGTTTCTTTCCTGAGTGCTATTACGCTGAATTGTATGAAACTAGGAGAGTGCTAGTATTAGAAAATATGTCACAAGAAGGATTTCAGAGACATGCAGATGGGAGATTTTTGGATCTAGAACACTTGACTTTGACACTAGAAGCTGTAGCTCAACTTCATTCTTTTTCGCTTGTGTTAAAGTCAAAAAACATTCAACCAGAAAATGACCAAGTTATGAAACCATTTTCGGTGGCCAATGAACCAGTGTATGCCAACAGTTTGAAGAAATGTTTTAAGCAGTATGGAGTTGATATATTCGAAGGCACGCCACATGAGGAATTGTTCAAATCTATTTACGCTACAATGAATGACATGGATCAGTTCTTAGACCACTGTGTAACAAATGCACATGCTTTGGTGTATGGACATGGAGACATGTGGAAAGAGAACTTGTTGTTCAAATACTCCGTAAGTATATTTGTATACCCGATCAGACCGTTTCTGCCACCCAACCACTTTTCAACGAAAATCGCTTGCACACACGACACAAAAACGGGCGTCAATTTAAACGAGGTGAAAGCGATTTGGGCTCATAAGTTGGTAAGGCGGTGACCACGATAGGTGGTACCCATTTTTCTGACCCAATTAAAATATTTATTTTATTTATTTCAACTTTATTGCACTGTTAATGGTACAATTAGCGAACTTAATGCCTTATGACATTCTCTACCAGTCAACCGCTTGGGAAATGCAGAGAGTTAAATCAGTGGCGGAACATTTATAAGTACTGAGAGGGACAAAAATTTAAAATACATTAACATAAACATACATACTAGAATTACATAGATAAACAAAATTATATGTAAATATATAAGCATGGGATTAATTAACTTACATAGAATACATAATATTTAATAAATAAAAAAAACTACAGATAGGGAAGTGAAGATATTGATGACATCTATTAAAATTACTATGTTCCCTATAAAAAAAAAACAATTAATTGTTTTTTTTTCAGGAAAATAAACCCGTAAAGGTGTGTCTTCTGGACCATCAAATGAGTCATCTCGTGAGCCCAGCCTATGACGTGGTATTTCTTTTAATGAACAGCATTGATTCTACCTTTAGAAGAAATAATTACAACACCCTCTTGTCAACCTACTACAAGGCTTTAGAACGCTCCCTACTAGCCTACGGGATAGATTCTAATCTTTTATATTCAAAACAAAACTTTAATGATGATCTGAAATTAGTATTCCCAATCTGTTTTTGTATAACAGTTTTTTCATTCGCCTTATGGCTGGGTTTGAACAACTTAACATCACTTTTAGATTCTGTGGACAGTAGCAGAAATAAAGTAACCGATACGGAAAATCTAGAGTTGTTTATGGAGATAATTGGAAATATAATAACAGATTTCAAATATTTTGGGGTGATTTATTAATGTAAGGGATTTCATTGTAGACATAGGCCTGTCTTATTAGCAGTTTATTTTCTTTACTGTTATGTGTGTCTTTAATTATTGTTTTTTCACTTTCTGAAATTTTATGTTTTGAAATATAAGTAGGTATAGCATTTTCAAATTCCTAGTTATTGTTTTTGTTTTTGTGTTTTACTTCTTATAAAAGAAAGTCTTTCTAAAATTTTATTAATGTTACCTTTTAGTTTTCAGTTTTGGCGATCATTGACTGAATCCTAAAATACATAGTTGGTTGTCCCCTTGGTGTTTGACTACGATTTAAATAAATGTTATATCGTTCCTTTACTGATGTCTTTTTCGCGTTTTGCGATAAGTATAGTCAACAAAAAATATTCCCAAACTAGATTATAATACGCAAGAATGTATTTATTCGCAGGTATAATTACAAAAGACAGTAAATCTAAAACTTTTTTCCGTTAATTTGCCGGTGTAGTCGAATTACGGTCAGAAGGACACGATGCGACATCACCGTCAGTAAAAGTCAGAAATGCGAAGAAAGCTATTCATTCACGACGGGGATAAACATCACTGGGGTCCTAATCCGTCCTAATGAACCCGTTTTATAAGTGTGTTAATAAATAAACAAATCTTGAATTCATTTCATACACCTAATAGGTACTTACGTTAACAAATCAAAAAAACATAGCATAACCAAACACGTGTTTGCGTGACCAAACCATCAGCAGACTAAATATTCATAGAATGCTAACGCATTTTATGTCACTCCGGAAAAGGTAATCACGAAATAATAATCCAATTTGCGATCTTCGCCATTACATTTTGCACATTTTATTTTCCATTCCGGAGGTTTCCAATGAGATTTTGGATAGGGATGTGTCAGATATCCTGTAAGTGTTGATGCTTTACAATATAACTGAGTTCCCCTTTGATTTTTCCTGGAGAACAACCGCCACCAGGACACAAACTGCCATGGCCCACGTGGAAGTTTCCCAAAGACTCCGCAGGTGGGTAGCTAATATGTTCAGGTGGGGTTTTTCTGAGCGAACCGACCTTTCCTGCTTCCGATACTACGCTACACAAGACATGGCTAACCTTCTGCCTTAACCTGTCAGCTCTGATTTCTGTTCTTTGAAAGACCTCATGTGTGCAAATGTCAAGCCAATCAGCTTCGCCAATTACTAGGCACAAAAACCAATTGACACGCTAAGAAGAAGAATATAACAGAAAAAGTACCTTATGACCTTATATGAGACAACACCGATAGTCCCGATTGTCACAAATTATATTTTCATATTATGAGCTATCTATTAAATAAAATAATGAATTAGAGAGGCAATATCCTTAGCTACACCAGCTCCTGCTGCAGCAATACCTAAACAGGTTATCGTACATATTTTAACACTGATTGGGTTCTGTACACAAAGGGTAAAAACGAGACCCTTACAAAGCCTTCGCTGTTTGTCCATACGACTGTCTGTCACTAGGTTGTATCTCTAGAACTACGTTTGTAGTTGAAATTATCACAAAAAAATGTGATTTTGTTGCTGTTATACAACAAATCTAAGAACAAAATAAAGTGATTTTAACACTCACAGTGTCATATCTAATAATCATAAAGATGAAATAAGAAACCAAAACTTTTTAATTGGTAGAGCGTTTGGCCCGGTTAGCCAGAAAGTTGCCGGTTCGTGTTCCGCCCGTGCGCAATTTTTTGGTTTCTTATTTCATCGTTATGATTATAAAATAAATATTTACAACAAAAGATTTTGCGAGAATTGATTTAAATTAAAAAATGGCTACAGGTAGACACTTATTCTAAACATGCACTTTTAATATATTAATGTATGTCGTTTTCCTAGTCAATGGTACGGAATCCTTCGTGCGCGAGGCCGACTAGAACTTGGCAGGATTTTATTTGTAACTCCAACCAATATGTTAAGTATTGTCTGCGACTTTTTTGCTCTGTCTAGAGTACTCTCTCTTATTAAAACCTTGCACATACATATTTGCTGGAATGAAGATGTGTCTACATTCAACAACTCGATACACAATCAAACATGGCACAACACTAATTTTGTAACAATGCCGGTTCGGGGAATCGCCGCGATGTGGATTGTTCATATTCACTTTACATACTATTAAAATCTGGCACCCTTCTCAATGATACGGTTATTAATTAATTGACCGGCTTAGCATGTTTTGACATCGATATCAATTAATATTAATTGGTATTGTTTTGTTTCTGGTACTTAATTTATTTTTATTTTAGGGAGTTAAATTTTTATTTAAATTCTGCCTTTGTTGTACAAACGAAAATTGTTTCATAATTTTAAAAATCTTTACCAGGGAAATTTTGAAATATAATTATATATTTTTGGGTTACCTCTCCTACAAGTGACGTAAGGATGATTGTTTTTTTTATCTTTTCAAACCCATTGGGTTTTTGGAGCCAAAACCAAAACCCTTTAAAACTGAATGTTACAGAAAAAGAATACCTTTTTCCGTAACATTAAGTTTTAAAGGGAAAATTTTTATTCGAATCCAATGTCCCACCCTCTCCCAAATAAACGGTAAAAACATGAAAAAAATCACAGCACTGGTATGATTTACTATATATTTTATGATGAATTTAGAAAAATAAGTAAACAAATTACAGTGTTGTAGTCCATAAACTTAGAGTCTATGGGAATCTTAAGGGAATCTTAATCCTCTAAGAAAATCTGAATCATTTTTTCAGGACATTGTTAGGGCAAACAAAGTGCTTACATTCATAGTAGATACGGAATCCCTCGTGCGCGAGTCCGATTTGCCATTGTTGTGTATTCATTGTGATCATATTAGAGGAGGAGGAGGTACCTTTGCACAGGGGCAGATTTGAACATGTTGATTTCTGATCGCCGCTTTATAATAATCTTTGCTGCAACTCGATTTTAATATTGGCAACATTGGCTTTAACAAACGTCAAATCAAAAAATGCACGCGTGTTTTACTGTAAAAAGAGTTATAAACTATCGTCGTATATGTTCCGGCGAGGTAAAAAATTGTGTAGTATTTATTAGTTTTCAATCCACTTTTAACATCTTACTTACCAGTTATTTCACTTTCTTTTGTGTAAATTTTATCCACCAAGTGTCCATGGGTCCAAAAAAACACTCTTTTAACGTTATCAAAAAATACACATATACATGCTAATGCTAATGTGCGCACTTCTTCCTTATCTGATATCGTATGCAATAGATAAATTCTGTAAAATGTTATAAAACCTCTACTTCTAACGGGCGGAGGATTCTGCTCTTAATAGGATTTCTCAAAACAACGAGGACTCTACCTACGTATTTTAGAATCGCTCGCATCGCGTTGAGTGCTAGTTAGTTAGTTAGTTTGGCTGGGGTGTTTTCCGCACTTAGCCTCATGATTGGGCCATTGTACGTATGTCCCTCCTTTTTATTCTAACCAACCCAGGCTTTCCCAGAAGGCTAGCAACCTGTTCAGATTACAAAAGGCCTCCGGGAAAGTAGCTGGGGATTTGAGAATATTTGCCCGTTGTTCTGCCACACTTGTGCACTCCATGAGCACATGATGTGGTGTTTCTTCTGCCTCCATGCACCCTCTGCATAGGGGGCTGTCTGTGACACCTATTGTGAAAAGGTGTTTGTTTAAGAGACTATGACCAGTTATGGTGCCTATGGCTAAGCGTAGTTTGTCTCTTGGTAATCGGATGAGGTTGCGGGCAAGCCTTTTCGATGCTACCGGAACAGCCTTCTTAGTTTGCCTGCAACCATCGCCATTTCTCCATTCATCTTGGTGTGCTGCTTCAGTTTCTTCACGTAGCCAAGTTTTTATTTGGGCCAGCGGTAGGGGCAGCAAAGGTTCCGGTCCATATACTGTCGTTGCTGATCCCCTCTTGGCTAGTTCGTCAGCTGCGTCGTTACCTAGTGAGTTACTGTGTCCTTTGATCCATTGCAGAGTTACCTCATTTGTGTTTGCTATGGATTGTAGTGCTTTATGACACTCCAAAATAAGGACAGATGTTATGCTGTTGTTTTTTAGGGCTTGGAGCACCGATGCGCTGTCCGAGACGATTTTAATGTGTAGGTCTTTGACGTCTCTGGCTGCAACTGCCTGTGCTGCCCTAGTGATGCCGATACATTCTGCTTGGAAGATAGTGCTCAGCTTGTCTAAAGTTGTTGATATTTTAATGTTAAGGTCATTTGAGAACACACCAGCTCCTGTACCCTTTGAGGTGTTGGAGCCGTCGTGTATATACGAACCTCTTTTGTGCCTGAGCTGTCGCTAGGCTCTTCGGTGATTTGGATGTTGTATTTTCTATCAAATATATGTTGGCATGGTATTCTGTCCATGGGTGCATCTAAAAGTGGTCTTTCTTTCAGAGGCCCATCTAGGATTTTTGAATGTGTGGTCATTATGTTTTGTTTCCATAGTCCGTTTGCCCTAAGTCGTAGAGCAGCTGCTTTTGCTTCTTCCTGAATTACTAGATGCAGCGGTTTTAGATTCAGGAGAAACTCTAGTGCGGCTGATGGAGTGGTTTTCATGCAACCTGTAGCTGCGATGCTTGCCAAACGTTGTAGGCTTTGAAGTTTTGATTTGATTGTGGACAGTTGCGTTCTGGGCCACCATACAACTGATCCATAGGTAAGAGAAGGCCTAATAACCGATGTGTAAAGCCATAATGTGATGTTTGGATTTAGACCCCATCTCTTGCCGACTAGTCGCTTGCATTGATAAAAGGCTATACAGGCCTTCTGCATTTTATCATCGATATGGCTACTCCAGTTCAGTTTGCTGTCTAGGGTGATGCCCAGATATTTCACTTGTGAGGAGAGAGCCAATTCGGTGTTAAACAGTATTGGTAGCTTTAGTTCAGGTAATTTCCTTTTGTTGGTGAAAAGGATTAGTTCTGTCTTTTTGGGGTTTACTGACAACTCGTGCTCGTTACACCATTTTTCCACTATCTGAAGAGCGGAACGCATTATCCCACATAGGAGGTTTTCCGCGTTTCCGTTTATCAGTATAGCTAAGTCATCTGCGTAACCAATAGTAGTGTATCCTCTTTCATTTAGCCTACTCAGGAGGCTGTCTACTACTATGTTCCACAGAAGTGGAGAGAGGATGCCGCCTTGTGGGCATCCCCTGACTACTGTTGCACGTGTGGTGGTTTGTGTGGTTATTTGGACTGCCCTTTTACTGACCAGCTCGTTTATCCATTTTGTTATTACTGGTTCTACCCTTAGTTTTCTTAGGGCTAGGTTAATGCTGTTGTGCATAGTTTTGTCAAAAGCCCCTTCTATGTCTATGAACGCGGCAAGTGTTGATGATTTGTTGTTAATTGCCGATTCTATTTTGTGCACAACAGTATGTAGTGCTGATTCTGTTGATCTGCCTTTCCTGTATGCATGCTGTTGTGGGTGAAGTGTTTTGTTTCTTAAAAACTCATCTCTTAGGTATCTGTCTATTAGTCTTTCTAATGTTTTTAGGAGAAAAGAAGTCAGGCTGATCGGCCTGAATGATTTGGCTAACGTAAAGTCTCCCTTTTTCGCGTTGAGTGCTAGATTTTACCTGGTCTCGTTTGACTCCATATTAAATCATTCAAACGCAAAGGATTGCAACGAGGATTGGCTTAGGATTCAACACACAATCACTGTTTTATGTACTTAATATCTCTTTCTACCACCATAAAAATTGAGGTAATCAATTCAATGATATCGTTGAAATTTGATAATGTTTGAGTATTTGAACTATTAAAGCTTCAAAACACGTGTGCTAAATTACATAATTGTATATGACGACCTCGGTGGTGTAGTGGCTAAGCACGCTGGGCTTGTCTCGGGTCTGGGTGTTGTGGTAACACCGTTGTGTCTGATTTCCATAACACAAGTGCTTACTTTGGGATCAAAGCAATGTATGTGATTCGGGTTCAATATATTTTATATTTAATTTTAATATATTGTTGAGTCGGTGCATGATGTGCGTAGACTATCGGTGTAAGTAAGCTTGAGATCAGAAGTAGACGGCAAAATGCATAATAAAACAACGCATTGTATTTCTGATGCATTTCGGTTTTATTTAATACAAAACAAGACGAACAAACGTTACATAACAAACGTCCGTATGTCACAGCCACTTTATTATGTAACTATAAGCATCACACTGTTAAAATTTGGTAGGAAGATATATCCTGTGAACCGCTTTACGATTCTCATACAAAAATTTTAGGGGGGGCTCCCAAACATGAATCTAAAACAAAAAAAAATGTCGCGTGTGGTGTCTCTAGATAGGTCTTTTAAAATGACATAGAGGTTCCAAAAACCATTTTCTTTTAAAGTTTAACGTTCCATAGCTAGACGCTTTCAAAGTGGTAAAACGGGCGTCCCCCCCCTTCCAACTTTAAACTAAGCGATTGTAAATTTTGAAAAAATATGTAATGTAGATCTTAACAAATACTTTCAACGAAAATTGGTTAGGACGGGATCGAAGTAGTAGTTTTTGAAATATAGCACATTTTCAACAACCGCAAACATAATTTGTTTTTCATACAAACACTACAAAAACAAAAGTCATATTTGCTGTCACCAAATATTATGGTATTTAACTAAGTGGAAGTAAACGGATTCCCTAATTCATTTAAAGTTGGCACGGAACCCTCAGTGCGCGATTCCGACTCGCACTTGACCGGTTTTTTAATTGCGACATTACTTATCTTTATAAGTAGGTACATCAACCAGAACGAAAAGATACCTAACTTATCTTGGTGGAGGTGGATGGTGAAGAGATAACCAGTTCATAATACACCAAATGTTTATTAAACATACGTATAAATAAGTCATAATGATCGTATTAATTTACCCTATGAGTTCGATTTGTGTTTAATTATATAAATAACTGATAACATAAACCATTAAATGCTATTCAACTGATTGCCCTAAAAAATCGGAATCGGAAACTTTTTGCAACATTTTACTCATTTCCAAAATTCATTTTACTTTGAATGAAAAGGCGCTTTATTGCAAAGCTCGTATCGATATATAGCTTAATTATGTTGAATATATAAAAATACATTTCATTAAAACTTCACTGCCTAAAACATTGTTAGTTTCTGTTTACATATTATATGGTGATATACCCCAAATGCTTAAAATCAGTTATCAAATTTTCGACCGCCTTTTCCAATTGTTCTTCCTTTGATTTCCGCTCTTCTTTAGCAATATTCTTCGGAGTCCTAAGGGCCATACTTGCGGAGCCCTCAAGCCCATGCCACATTATTAGAGACATCAATGTTACGAGAAAACAATAGGGAAACACAAGTTTCAAGTCGTGGTGAAAATCCTTTTCAGAATATGCTATATTTGGATACAGATTATTTTCGTGTAGACATTTTTGCAGTTCGATGTAGTAGGTCTCTAAAAATGAGTAGAAATTTTGAAGCCTCGTGCTGCTGTCGACTCCAGTCATAATAAGATATATAACGTCATGGGCCGGGCTCATTAGGCGAGAGATTTGGAAATCAACCAGGCATGCTCTTATCGGCTTGTTGTCCTGTAATATAAAGTTATGAATTGTATTAAATAATGTTTGTTTTAATAAGCAGTAGGCTAGTAGCATACTACTTATTAAAACATACATTATTGCGTATGCGAGGTCACAAGTGGCGGATAGTGAACGGCCACCAGATATGATTATGCGATTGTTTCGAATAAGCAGCCTAGTCCCTGACCAAACAGCAGGATTACTAGAATACAGAGGGGAGTCCAGTGGAATGGGCTTCTCTTTTGGAATATTTGGAGACAATCCTGTGACAAAAAAGCAACAGTAGTAGCATAGTAGCAGATTCATCAGCACTGGCTGAAGGCTAAAGATATAGTATATCCGGAAAGGCATATGACTGGGCTTTTAAAGACCTCCTGTGCTTAACCTGCGGTGTGGAAGGCAGGGAAATCACCAACCTATCTTACCTAACTCGTTTTTTAAAAAAAAAAACAACTCCAATGATGATGATGTTTTAATAAATTTAATGTGAAAAGTAGCTATTAGAATTAATGATAAATTACCATGTATTCAAATAAAATATTTGCTTTCCACAAGTCACCATGTCCATAAACTAATCGTTTGGCCTTTAGTGCACTTTCATCCATGTGACGGGCAAAATTATCTAGAAGCTTCACAATATAGTTGCCATATCTCATATTTTCAAAGACATTTTTATGGTTATCCACACACCACTTTTGTAACGAAATGTAGCATTCTGGATCATTACTCAAGATTGATCGGACGTCATAATCGTTATTTGGTTTCATGTTATTTTCGCTTGCAATCATTGACAACGCATGATACTGAGCGATAGCTCTCAGCGACACATTCATATGGTCAGCATCCAAATATTTACCACCGTGGTCAACGAATCCCAAATATTTCATGTCATTCATCACTAAAACCTGGTTGCTTGGGGTCAAATCCGCGTAGTAGCACTTTGGGAATAACTTTTCATAGTTTGTTCCAGTATCCATACTTCTGAAGATGGGAAATACTTCGGTATACATATACACTTCCCGTCTATAGACTTCACTCAGAAAATCGTCAAGACCTGGAATTCGAGGAGCCACTTTTACAACTAGACGTTCAACTCTTCCAGTCGTTTCATCCACTAACTGCACTGAATTAAGAGAGCCTAAATAGTTAATAGTATCTCCGATGGGAGAATTCATATCAAAATGCCATTTTTTAATGCCTAGTTTCATTGCAACGCATTTCAAAATCTTCTTTATGTTATCTTCGTCTGAGTTCATGGCTTTTAACAACTGAATTCACTTCTGGTGAAGTTAAAGGATATTAACTAATGATATTTTGTACTAATAAGCATACTGAATTTCTAGAAATGTGTGTTAAATGCACTTGCAGCTTGATAGAGAACACGCTGCACAGTAAACTGCTATTTATAAAACACATCTAACATAAAAAAGCGTATTCACACGCATTCAATAAGTGTGTTTGTTTGTTGTTAGAGAAATAACATGCAGTGCAGTTATTAAAGATGTTTTTCTTAACCTACATACATCAGGAGAAACCATGGAGCTAGCTCTATTATTAAATAATTATATCAATTTAATTTATAGTCATTACCGTTTGACTTTATTGAACTTTGATTAACTAGTGATCCATTAAATATGAACACACTGAACACAGTGTATAATGTAATGTTTAATGAAACGACGCGATCTATTTGAATATTATTTAAATGAGGGATGAATCTATTCTAGCTGAGGATCATTCATTTAATTTAAATTATAACTATGGGTATTCTGCCAGGTTGGGACACATATTTACCGAACACTTGGATTATATGCATACATTTGCCTTTGTTTTACTTAAATTTCTACTACATTTTACATTAACCTTACTTTTTTAATTAAACTTATATATTTAAGTTACTTTTAACGTAACTTTATTCCCCTAAAAAAATCTGTATTATGCGTATTAAAAATTTAATTCACCAAATTAAAAGTAACATCATTCAAAAATGGAGCTACAGTTTCCTAATTGGTCACATAATTTGGGTCTAGGTTTGGTACTATATTTTTTTGTGATAAGGGGTAAAGGTTTCGGGCTTACATTATAAATATTTGGTTTTATCGCAATTTGACGTTTCTTACAGTATATAAGATGACGCAACCGAGTCATAAACATTGATTTAAAAACCTACTTTTATAAAGCTTGTAATGAATCCTAGGGTCATAGAAAACAGTTAGGGTCCCATTTGCACTACTTAGAAATTGTTCTGGTTTCTGCACCCGCGCTACTTACTCTGTGCTTTAAATATGCACGACGACTCCAAACGAGGGTAAGCAACTCTTGGAAGAGTTCGGGGTTCTGGTGTTTTCTATGTATATCATGTATGTATTTACAAACAAAAAGTATTTAAGTATTATACCCGTTGTCTGGCACCCATAACACAAGCTTTGAGTAGCTTACTTTGGGACTAGATGGCGATGTGTGGGAATGTCCGAAGGATTTATTTATTATTATTTATTTATACTTGCACGCAAAAGTCATGAAAAAGAACAAACTTAGCTCTGTATTGTCATGAAGTATTATACATACTGTAATCTCTATTTATGTATATCAAAATCAATCCATATTTCCGTTGGTCACTGCATCACACGTGAACGGCTGGGCTGATTTCGCTAATACTTTTTTTGTTGTGTTTGTTTGTCGTCAGAAGAAGGCAATTTTATGGAAGGAAAAAATGAAAATTGAGCCGTTGGACCGATTTTCATGAATTTTACTTTGTTAGTGTTAGATTCGTCACCGTCCGAAGTAAGAAAATAATTATTAAAATTACGGGGTCGGGGCGGGGCATAGCCGGGGGCGAAACAAAGTTTGCTGGCTCCACCAGTTAAATAATAATAATAAAAACTGACAGCCAAAGTATTCTAAAACTGTAAGGGGAATAACAAAAAGTGATGCATGCACATGCTTATCAAGTTTGTAAATATTTTTTGGCAATATGTTGCTTAATAATATTACATTACATTTTTATTAATAAGCTTAACCTTTTAATTATTTATTTACTTCTTACTTAGTTTTCAACTGATCTCTAGGAGATTAGTGACAGACTCATACTTTTTGATAGTTGCCTTCAAAAAGTCACAACCTCAAGACAGTCGGGGGTTAAATGAAATACATAATTAAGTAGCATAATTTTATTAAAATGAAACTGTACTTCGTATCCAGCGTGTTTATGTTAAATGGATTACCAGATAATTAAAGTTCAATAAAGTCAAACAATAAAAGATAAGTAAAGCAATTGCTTGATGAGAGTTATATTTCTAGGGTTTTCTTATTATAACGATAAATAAACGTGAATAGCTATACGTCTGTAATGTTAATATATTCTATGGCATGTGAATAGTCATAATACATAATACTACGCCGATTCAACTCCATACATTTTTTTGGGATGAACGATAGAATTTTTGGGATTTGGCAATCACAATGTCAAATTACTGGAATCAGCGGTGACGGTTCGTGTTGTTAGTTGCTTGTGCCGGCGTCGCTTAGCGGAAATTTAAAGCAAAATAATATTAAGAAATTCAACTTAAAAATGCCCAATATTTGGACTTTGACCACATGATCATGTCGTTGATAGCTTTGGCCCAATATCATGAGTTAGCAATGATTGCTAGCAAAAAAATAATCAATCTTCGAACAATTACGTTCGATTAGTTTTAAGGAACGACCCAGAATTAAACTCTCGTTTACAGAAATACGTTTTGGTTAGCCAAACACGTTTGTTTAAAAATTGAAATCACAGTAACTATTTGGTTACTTTAAGATTACTTTTGCAAATCATGCGGACTATATCGTGCTTAAAGCATAACGAATGGTTTATGGTCATGTAATTTTGGTTTGAATACATGATAACTATTTTTTGTTGTAGATATCCTTGGTCATATATTGGTCTTATAGTAGCTTTACAAAAGAAAATTTATCAGTTTTTATATTATTATTAATTGCAGAATAACAAACCGATGGGACCTTGCCTGATTGATTTTCAAGTCTCTCGCTTAATGAGTCCGGCCCATGATGTAATATACGTACAACAGCACGTCAAGGTAAACACTGTAGTATCTAATAATTCTTGTACTATGGACTAGTTTGAAACAAAAGTGGGTAACCTGATGTGTTGGCGACTGCACCTTGTTATGACCGTTGTTGAGAGCAGTATGAGGTGTCAACATTTTCAAACGTTTGTGGAAACCTACTACAACGAACTATTGCCATGTTTAAAGACAAGTAATTGGGATCCAAATATTGTGTATACAGACTACAGAGAAAGATTTTATCTGACACTTGAAACTTTTTTTCAAATTGTTTTCTTTTAACATCAATATATTTTGTAGTGTGGATAGGAATATAAAGTGTTTCTAGTGTGGGTGCTTAAAGATTTCTGAAGTGGAGCAAAAAGTTAAGGAACATAATTTTTAAGTAGACGTCGATAGTTTGGTGTCAGACTTAAACAATTTGGGGTATATTACTGATGAAATATATAAGGTAGTATTATATTATCTGGGATATAAGTGTGTAACGACATACTTTTTGAACATTATCTGCGTAATTTATGTTAAAATACATAAGCTCTTTAAGCTGATATTGAAATGTTGACGTTGTTCCTATTATAAATAAATGTACAAAATAATTTATCTACAGTGTCTGTGCTTGTTTTATTCTTTAGGTAGATTAAGGTTTTTTTCCCACTGCTCGGTACCATAACATGACAGTGCTAGAAACATGTCAGCAGGTGCGAAAAGCAACACGATACGTTCTACCTTGCCCACTGAACAGATTGACAGCATCCTGTCTCACCGTTATATGAAGCGAGAGCGAGCGAGAACTTATTTGCTGGTGCTGACACGCGACGGTGTTGGTCAATGACAGAACGATCTGGTGGAGGTGCAGTAACTTTCAATAGAAACAATTTTTTTTTTGCCTGACACGTTCCGAGCACGATCCGTGGTATGCTACCTTGGACGAATAAACCACTGGACGCGCAATGACGGGCAATTTTGCATGTGCCCCCGTGGCAACGAAGCGGGCTTTTTGGCCTCACTTACAGGTGACGTCTTGTCAGTACGGCGATAGAGCTCAGTAAGTTACATTGTCGGAAAATGGGTAAATGTCCCGTATTTTTGTTTTACAAATTATAGCGGCAAGACAATTAATATTTTTTTTTTCATTTGTAAGTAACTTTTTATACCAATAAGCTGTTAATTTTTCTTAAAAATGTGAAATGTGTTTTCCAAGAGAACAGTTACATTGCCATTTAAGAAAATGGTGGTCAGTTACTACAAAATCAACAAGATAGCGTATACTTTATACATTAGGATTATCGTACTACGTTCATCATGCGTTCCCTTGTCAGTTTAGTTTTAATTGTGCTTGACAATGGTCGATAAATCATATCGATAAACGAACTTTAATATTTTTTTAAATATAAATATGTTTAAAATTAAAATTATAAATCTGTCAAATGTATCACTCGAGAGTATAGTAAGGTAATATTAAAAATACAACGGTTTGCTTTAAAATTTTAAACTTCATATTATATGACAATACATCCTTTTAATATAATTTCAGATTTCCTGTAGATGCATTAAGGAAAATATAGTGGGTAGAAGCCGTCCAAAGAGAGGCAAAATGGATCGCCACAAACATCACCAAATATGTGGTATCCATTTTACACCGAGCGCGATTTAATGTATAAAAAAATATACTGGTTATTTATCCCATAGGAGGAGTTTTAATGGTGCAAGGCTCTGTGTACTTACGGGCTTTTAAAAAAATGTCCTAGGAAGTTCTAATTAGTTTTACTTGCCAGACCGTTTATATAAAACGACGTTCTATGTTTCAATTGTTCATTTGATTGTATGTGCATTGCATGCCCATAATGTCATTTATTGTTTTGGTGATAAAAAATAAATATCATTTTACAAAAGTTTCGTTCATTCATTCTTTCAGCACATATCGATAAAAAGATATTGACACTTTCATGCACTAAATATCAATAATTGATGGTGTTTTCATACATTCGCTCTTGCGTTTCATATCTAGTGGTTAATTGATCCAAATATGCTACAGTGTAGTGGACAGAAACCGTTGTAAATAAGAGTCGAAAAAGAACTGTCACAGATACATGGCAGTGTTATGCACTGCAGTGCACGCACTTTATATGTTCGTTTCACATTAATTTTGACGATTGATTATGAATCTGCGTAAATTGAAACGTATCTGTCATTCTGAATGACAAGTGGACACCATTGACACCAATCGGTGACGAATCAGCTGTTTGTTGTTGTGTCTTTATTGAGATTTTGTAAGTTTTGTGTTCTGTTTTATAAAATATCAACAGCTTGTTTAATTCAGTTATGTTTTGTGTAGTAGTTTCAAGATAAGTATTAGAGAATAAAATAATAATAGCCATGATATCAGAAGCATACATTAGCAACATATTGGAGGAAGTTGCTTCGAGAAATAACCTCAAAAATTATGAATATTCTAAAGAAACATTTAAAAGCATAGCGCAAAACTACTTTGGTGTTCTAATTCCTGTTACATTGAGTGCTAAAAATGAAGAAAACACGATGAGCATTAGTTTAGTTCTTAAATTAGCACCGACCGACGAAAGGTACCGAGTCAGTGGCGCTGTAGGCGTCATGTTTTCCCGCGAAATATACATGTATTCTACGTTGTTGGATTAATATAGCCAAATACAAATAAACGTTCCTCTAAATGAAAAGTACGTGACGCCCACTTGCTATTATACTTGTAAAGAGTATTGCAAAGAAACGATTGTTATGAAGAATATGTGTGCCCAAGGTTACGCGCCTTACACACTTAGGCAGTTCTTAGATTACGCTCACATTACAATCTCTTTGAAATCTTTGGCCAAATTTCATGCTTTGTCTTTTATACTGAAGGAAAAAGATCCAGAAACCTTTAAAGAAGTTGAAAAAATATGCATGCCGTTTACTCAAGAACATAATAAAGGATTTATGGAAATAGTACTAGATAGGCTCCAGAGAGCTATTGAGAAGTTTGAAGGCACAAATCATGTGGGACTTTTGAATGAACTGAAGTCAAACTGTGTCAAGTTTATTGAATCAGCTGCATTCGCTATACAGAAACCGTGTATATGTCACGGTAATATTTGGAAAGAGAACATTTTATTTAAGTATGAGATTAACAATTTATTTATCAAAAATATATGACGGACTAGTGTAGGTTGAGCAAACCCTTCGATATGCCAGCTTAGATGCCCAAAAGATATACTCTCGGCAAATGTTTGATCAGGACTTGAAAACTGTTGCTCCAGCTTGTTTTATTGTGGCTAATACTGCTCTATGGCTTTTTAATGGTCTACAGGAAGTGGGCCATGTGCGCAGCAAGCAAGTCTTTCGAACTCCTGAGGAGAGAGAAAAAGCTGTTGATAGATATAAAAGTATCATAACAGGAATCATTGAAGATTATATAAGCTATGAATATTTCCTTAAGTAACATTTTAATTACGATTGTTTTGTCCAAGTTCTTTGCACGTTTTTTCGAAATATACCATTGATTAAAGACTTAAAATGTAAATTCATAGAATCATTGCTGTAAACCTCATACCTGAAGTAAACGATAGAAGTGAGATGTTTACAAGTTAAGCACTGTAATAGTAATATTAATAAATTATATTCGGATTGTCGTTGTGACTGGCCACCGTATTAATAACAATAATTTTATAGTGCACAAGTTGAAATCGGATATGGGGACTTTCATTTATTATTATTACTATTATATTGCTAAACTTGTAAACATTAAACACAGGTGCACTCTCCGTTCCTTTCATTCTCATAGCCCGATGGGACAGCAATCTGACACGACCGGAGAGTGATCAGGCGCAGGACTAACGGCTTTACGTTTTTCCAAGGCACGGGGTCGAAACACCGTCAACTTCCAAACTTAAGGCTACTCTAAGAATTTCTGAAGAGAAAAACCCAGATACATATTTTTGACCCCAGACCTTTGGCGTACCCGTCTCTTAAAGACCCTTTACACACAGCGCCTTTTAACTAAAAGTTACAAAAGGAAGAAAAAAACAAATCAAATTAAGGAATAATAACTGAATGAGAGCGAAGAGAAGTGTGTAAAAAGAAAACATGATTCTACAGATTTTAGAAATTAATTACTTTGGAACCATGATTCGGAAACATCTTCGGAAGTAGGTATAGGGTATACCTACTCTTGAGACAAAACTTTTAGCCACACTGCCTACACATAAAATAAACACATTATTGTCACTGTTTTCTTGATATCTAGGAAAGCGACTACCGATCTTATCAATAAATAAAAACCAAGCTATTAATATTTTCAACTTGGTATTTTAACACATCAAAGGTGCATATATTATTTTATATGAAAAGTTCGCAAACACAATAAGACGTTCAACGTTCCAGTCATCATATTTAACTACAAACTTAGCTTACGGTAATAGCATCAACTCATAATGTAATCTTTCGTTAAACATTCCTGTCTCTGAGACAACTCTGCAAGATTGTTTCGAAATAAATACACCGGCGCAAAGGTGAGGCTGCCTTGCTTTCGTTATCTTTTAACTGCCTAACTACAGCCGTTAAAACAATAAAACAGTCAGACTAAAGTTTAGGGAATTTCCTTTTACCCGATGTTTACCAGTGCAATAATGCAAACGGCATTATTTAATATTAATGGCTACTTAGATGATGAATGATGATCGAGGAATGTAAAAACAGTAAGCGTTTTATATTCATAAAGATGAAATAAGAAACCAAAAATATGCGCACGGGCGGGACTTGAACCAGCAACCTTTTGGCTGACCGGGCCAAACGCTCTTACCAATTGAGCTAACGTGCTGTCAGTCCGACCCGGCGAAATTTGTGGTCTCTTATGAATACGTCGTTGCGTGACGCTTAGCGCCATCTAGCCATCTGTTTATGAAACAGATGGCCCAAGCAGTTATTCTTTACAGAATAAATTCAACTTGGAAATTGATGAGGCTTCGCTATCTAATTGTTTTAGAATGTTTTTAACACTCACAGTGTCATATTTTATATTCATAAAGATGAAATAAGAAACCAAAAATATGCGCACGGGCGGGACTTGAACCAGCAACCTTTTGGCTGACCGGGCCAAACGCTCTTACCAATTGAGCTACCGCGCTGTCAGTCCACGTATTCATAAGAGACCACAAATTTCGCCGGGTCGGACTGACAGCACGGTAGCTCAATAGGTAAGAGCGTTTGGCCCGGTCAGCCAAAAGGTTGCTGGTTCAAGTCCCGCCCGTGCGCATATTTTTGGTTTCTTATTTCATCTTTATGAATATAAAATATGACACTGTGAGTGTTAAAAACATTCTAAAACAATTAGATAGCGAAGCCTCATCAATTTCCAAGTTAATAAAATTTTTTCATCATGTAATGAAGAGGACTGTTCTTCTCAAATTCCTATCTTTACGAAGATAAAAGGGCGGAGTGAGGTTAGAATGTAAGCGTTTTCTGGTCAAAGGTCAAACTTGACAAGACGCATTAGCATATTTGGTGCCGTTTAACCAAGTTATTTATTGGCCAGACGTTGCGCTGACATTGCGAAAAAGGAGGACTTTTCTAATTTCGTCGAAAAATTTTATTATTGATAGATGGGCAAGTAAAATAGCTTATTACCTCAATCTTTTAAGGCTAAATTGTTGCAGATGTAGGAATTTGCTGCAGTTTCTATATTAACCTGTATTTATGTAGAGTTATAGACATCAATATCAAGCATTTGCACAAACAGATATTTGCAGTTCATTTAATTTTTGCAGTAACGGTATTATAAAACCCTGCGGCTTAACATGCCGTTACAAACTTTCGTTCCCAATTTATAGAATGAAAGGCTTAGCACGCTAATTGCGTGAAACGGAATGAATGAATGAAAGAAATTTATTTCAGACCGTGGTCCATATTACCTGAACAAAAAGCAAACATTATGTATTGGCATACAAGTACCTAATAGAGATAAAATTTGGTAATTTAAAATGCACTTGAATAAAGCAACTGTGTCAGACGAGCAATCTCGCAATATTGATGACGTCACGCAGCCTATGCGTTAAAGGAAGCGCTTGCAAAATTCAACAGGCTTGCTAATGTGACGGTTGCCGAGTGGTAGGCATAGGCATATCTACGCCCGGAAAGCGTAAGACACGGGGTTCGATTCCTCGTCTGACACAGTTGCCTTTTTCAAGTACATGTTATATTATTTAGTGTGTGTAGTGACAAAATACTATAAAACCAAAAATATAATTATGAAATTTGGTTTTAATCACTTTAGTGGCATACAACTTTTTAATGTTTAATTTGGAATAAAAACTAGAATAAGTAATCTGCTTGTGTGCAATAATAATGTTGTATTTCTGTGTCAATAAACCTCTATAAAAGAAAGCAAGAAACTGAATCCCGTAAGCGGGTTGAATTGAAAACTGTCGAAGGGGGTAACCATCATGTTTTTAATATACAATGAGTTGTTATTACTACGTTTAGAGAAGACGTAAACAATACGTGTCAAATACGACGACAAGATTGTGAAGTATTGCTTGAAACAGAGGTGGAATTGTATAAAGCAATCGTATTCATTTGAGAGTTCATAACGTACGGTATGATCTGTCAAACGCTTTGTTCTTTGCCGTTTGGCAGATCCAATGATATTGTATTAAGGACTAGATCACCGGTGAGAGGCTAAAAGATAGTCAAGCAAACATCACCTCACGTCAAAGTGAGGTCTTAACTTTGACTTAGTCTGTTTTTGATGGCGTCAGTGTCTCAATGCTTCAGTGCGTCTTTAAAACTGCAGTAAAACTAACTAAATAAATAAAAAACAGTCCGAATATCATATTTTCGTAAAGTAAATTGTATTTTATGATGCCTATCCTTCATGATTGAAATATTTTCAATACAATTAATGAGTTTTGTTTCTTAGCCATCCCACGGACCAATATGGTCTAAGACATTGCCATACATCTCCATGTATGTATATATGTTGCCATTCTCCTCCGAGTTTGTTACTCTATTTTTTTTTATAATATTTTAACGACCGACATAGTGTGGTGTGGTTTACGTTCCGGACTACTAAGATAAGCAGTCGGTACGAATCCCGCCTGCACGTCCCTAACACATATATAGACATGTATGTTAATATGTCTTTGTAAAAAAAAAAGAAGTACGCCTTCAACATCTTTAAAGTAACAGCGTAGACGCCCACGGATCAAAAGGTCACCGGCACTCGCACAAACAAAAATATAACAAAAGACTGTTGATAAACACATCAGTGAGGGATGATTCTCACATTTGTAGAAAAAAATATGTACTATAAGCATGTTATTTGAAGGAATCATCCTATTTACATTATGCCAGATGACTTAGGTGTATAAAAAAATTTTTCTTTATTAATTTAAATAAGGACTGTAAATATTTTCATTACTTTAATTTGTAAAAAAATATACATATGGTCACGTGATCGTGAATGCCTAGCAGTAAACGTGACTCTGATATTGGCGCCATGACATTTCAAGCATTTACGTGATACATTCAAATTGCATTTATTAGATAATTATTCAATATTTTAAATTTTAAATAGTTTGAAAATAAAATGTTTTTGTTGATTATTATTCTTAACAAAAATATAACAAAAGACTGTTGATAAACACATCAGTGAGGGATGATTCTCACATTTGTAGAAAAAAATAAGGTTTAGAAGAACTTTATTCTCATGAAGAACACTTACATTCTGTTCACTTACTGAGAAAAACATTATAAAAATAGTAAATTTACTAAATAATGAGCGCAAGGAGCACTTAACCTACACTTAATTTTAGCAGTAAACAAAAGTTAACTCCAACATAAAATAACATACGAAAGACAAACAGCAGTTTCATCGCTACTAAAAAAAAACAGAACTTTAGTAGGTAGATTTTAAAAACTTATGAGTTAAAACCGGCCGAGCAGACATGGATGAAAGAAATGAGCGCACTCGTCCGACACTGGATGCGGCATCGGCATAGGCATTATTTAATTGAACGATGGTTTTCTACACTTACTATTATTTCAAAAGTTTTTTTTTACTATTAAATATTTATGTTGTTTTAGTTTGTTAAGGACCGTTTTTTTTGTTTTTGTTTTGGGCGTTTTTTGACATGTATTTTATTTAAAAACGTTTCATTATTATATATTTATAAAAAAATATGTACTATAAGCATGTTATTTGAAGGAATCATCCTATTTACATTATGCCAGATGACTTAGGTGTATAAAAAATGTTTCTTTATTAATTTAAATAAGGACTGTAAATATTTTCATTTCTTTAATTTGTAAAAAAATATACATATGGTCACGTGATCGTGAATGCCTAGCAGTAAACGTGACTCTGATATTGGCGCCATGACATTTCAAGCATTTACGTGATACATTCAAATTGCTTTTATTAGCTAATTATTCAATATTTTAAATTTTAAATAGTTTGAAAATAAAATGTTTTTGTTGATTAATATAATACCGAGCCAAAGTGTGAACTCAATTTTAAAATTAGGCCAACAAGTATATTGTAATGTACCTACATACTTTAAAAAATATATTAAGAAAGCTACTCTATTAAGACATTGTTCCGAAACTGATGTCTGATGTGATAGATGTCAATCCATTGACATCCATTAATCAGGCGGTGCCATATTTGTGTACTCTTTTAGTTCGTGAGGCGTCATCTACTTCTAAATACAATATCATTGGACAGATCATACCGTACGTTTTGAACTGTCAAATGAATACGATAGCTTTACACAATTCTACCTATGAATTTCGATTATGAACTGTTTCGATGAGTTGATGACAAGTGGTGTCAATTCATGGAACACGAAGTTTGTTGGTGATGTCAGTTCCAAACGCTGGTAATAGTATTTCAATGAAACTGTATGAAAAGCAATGAAATAAAATTATATTAATTAAACATTATTATAAATAAAGCTGAAATAAAATTAGTTTGTTTTCAGGAACACTGCAGTATAAAAATAACCTTGACAAGGCATAGTTAGCTACAAGTAGCGCAATGTGATTAACTTGTGATTGAGTATTAAAATTACATAGTTAAATATAAACATTGTAGCTGCTAAAAAATATAAATAAATAAAAATTTCAGTTAATTTATAATAACCATTCAAATAATAATCAATATTGTCAATTTATAACATACCTTATTGTGTTAGTTTCTAGATTTTAGTACAGAAATGTATGGTACATATGTATTTGGTGTTTATGGTGGCTAATGTGGTAACACCCTTAACCCACGGTAATGTTATTACCGTGCTCAATCTGTTCTTATGGTCGACTGACTACTGTGATCTGTGATTTCCTGAAAGCACGTACCATTTCTATTGCAAAGACTTACAGTGAAATTCAACGTTAAAATTGTTACTTATTTTAATTTCATAAATTAATTTAAAACAGAGCATCCTTTTTTGTTTTTGTTTTTTTTATCACAAACTTATTATTATTATTATTGCTCTCGTAAGGATCAACTGTGACAGACAAGGAATCAAAATCTATGTTTTACGCTTTGCAGGCGCATGCCTATACCACTCAGCCACCGACATATTGGCAAGCCTGTTGAATTTTTCAATTTTTTTCTTTAGCTCATAGCCTCCGACACCTCATCAATATTGTGAGATAGCTCTCTCAGACTTGCCAATGTGTCGGTGGTCGTTCGGTCGAGTGCGCCTGGAATAGCGTCAGACACAGGGTTTGATTCCTTGTCTAACACAGTTGTTTTTTACAAGTGTAATGTGTAATACATTACTTACAATAGGTACTTTACAATACTTTAGATGCCAGTTAAGAGGCATGAGATGGCGTAGCCGTTAAAAACGGTACCTATAGGTACCGAGTAGAACTTGAGTCCATTTCAGCACGGGTCATCACATCTTCAATATTTTTAACACAACCATGTTCGTTAATACATTAAATATTAAATAACGATATCTTTTTTTGATACTTTGTCTATAAATTTTGATGATAAAATACGACTTTTTAGGACTTGGTCACCAATACATATTCACTCTTATACACAAATCAAAAGAAGTGTGCGATCACTAGCATAAGCTGTTTTTTCAATGTCATTTTATTGCAAAAACGTTTTTGTGGTGTGTTTTCCTTTAACAATAAAACTAGCTGTAATATTATAATAATAACATTATATCATTCTTTACTGTAAAAAAAGATTTAGATTATTCGAAGTGATAGCCAACTTTTTTGATGTGTGCATGTCTGTGCCTGCTTCACAATGTCCTAACAAGACGACAGTAACGATCTGTGCCCTAAATAAGAACGTGCTGGTTAGTGCAATAAATAAAGACCCTTAAATAATATAAAATAAAATTCGTTATTCTATTCTATAAATAAATCACAATAATAACTTTCATTTCATTTAATCGAATCTCTTCCAGACAACCCTTACTCTCAGTTTTGCTTATGAAGGAATTAAGCCGTAATATCAAGATAGAGATGCTTTTACCTCTATACCAATAGAGATAGTTCATAACTTATTCCCGATGCGACAAGAAATAATTTATCCCCCCACTTAACCTAAATAAGTGCGTGACGCACTTGGTAAGAGTATCTAGTAGAAATGATAGTAAGTGGATAACTTTGTTACGCTACGTAACGAAGTTATCCACTTACTATCATTTCTAACGACAACCTTCCACATAGTTGAGGTAAGGCCTTTTCCCAGCAGTGAGATGTTACAGGCTGACTTTACTTTACTAGCTCAATGTAATATTTATTAATACATATCCATTTCTACTTTGGCAAACTCCCAAGTGAGGGGACCTAAGGCGTATGCCTACCACATCAACTGTAAAAACCTGATACGGCTTTGTTATTGTTGATTTATGACCGCCGTTTTAGAAGATACGAAAAAGATTCACGAAGCAAGCACTGAACCAACAATACGCTTGGGCATTAGTCCATTCCATTATAGAATACTTTAAGATTTTTGAAATGGCGCAAAAAATTATTCGTTTGTGTATCGTATGATTATGTTAATAATTTGGCAGTCGCTTTCGCACTCTTGATTACAGATTAACTTTTAAAATGTAAAAACCGACTTCAAAACCAAAATGCACTAAAAAGTCTTAAATAAACTCTTTACTATTGAAAGGAAAGGAACCCATTTTAGGCAAACAATTTCTTTTTGGAGTCGGTGCTGTGATAGTTGATGCTTGATGGTCAAAGTGATGGCTGGATGGATTTTTAGAGATTACAGGAGAAGGGGGGGGGGAGTTGCACCTAATGACTCCGTGTTTTTTGAGAAGCTACAAACTACAAACTCACACTAAAAACTCATTTTGGTTTTGAAGTCAGTTTTAAATTTTTTTTTAAAGTTAATTTTATTTATTCATTTTTAGAGATTACAGGAAAAGGGGAGGGTGGGGGTGTTGCACCATATGACTCTGTTTTTTAAGAAGCTACAAACTGCCTATTATAAGTTCTTTCATTATAATTACTGAACTCCTAAGCGTTAAGGAGTTCCACCATCAGCTCAGCCCCACAAAATGTGAACTATCAGACGTAACAATACGTCAACATTAAAATTCTAGTAAAGAAACACTATATGTGCCTTTAAAATTATAGGGTTTCCCTTGATTACACCAAGATCCCATTATCAGATCCCAAATTTAAAAAAAATGGGACCAACTAGACGGTATACCCTTTAAGTAATTGAAAAAAAATTTCGGATCGGTCGATAAACGACTGAGATATGAGGTAACATAGATAATTAAAAAAAAACATACAGTCGAATTGATAACCTCCTCCTTTTTTGAAGTCGGTTAAAAACCATGTAAGAGTTGTAGAAAACAGTTTTGATTGTTTCGGTTTTTGACCTCAAAAAGTACATCAACGAAAAATAGTATACATATATGTCACTATCATCTATTTATTTCTTAAGCAGCAATGTGATGTACTTATACTTGCAAAATATCTAATACAACTATGGGAAGTTACGTACAAAATATCTAATACAACTATGGGAAGCTTCCTCAGAGGTTTGAGCATAAAAACGGTCATTTTGTTTGTTAAAATGTTGCTTTATTGTAAAGATTTTCTCATCCGTAAACAAAATTTTTCTGTGATCTCCCTTTGCGTACCGCTTCAGTAGTTTTTCGATTTTACCACCCTTTTTTTTTTAAATTATCAGTTAAAAATGAGCAGTGCGTCTCTTATAGGCTGCAAGTCCTAGACATCTTTTAAAATACGCGACATGGTTCTGGGTGCTATCTTCATCTCCCGAGATAAAATCTTTTGCTTTCGGGCAGGATTTCTGCGAATTCTTTCCCTTACTGCTTTGACCACCTTTTTCGTACGAACACTACGTGGACAGCCCGATCTTTTTCTGTCACAAACAGAGAAGGTCTCATTGTACCTATTGATAGCCCGGTACACAAACATTTGACTAATACCAAGCGTATGGAGAGTTTTGAAAATTGCATTTGGCTCCATACCAACTTTGTGTAATGCAATCACAGCAATTCGGTTCTCTTTATTACCCCACTCCATTTTAATATCGCAGAATATTATAAAATGCATTGGTGCCAAAATTAGAAAACACAATGAGCAATCGTATAAAAATGACAGATACCAAATTCAAATGTAATATCTTTCTTATTTTATATTGTAACAGTATTTATGGCCAGACTGTGTATTTGGCAGATAACACTAACCGAAACTTACTTAGATATTTTGAAACGGATTCGTATGCTGATAATTATAATGTTTTCAAATCTAATAGATTAAAACCCCATTTTGAACAAAAATGAAATAATAATTTCACAACTTTGCGGTTAAACAATTCAATTTGGTTTGAAGAAATACTTTGGTTACGCGTGTGCATCAACTTTTAGTTAAGCGTGAACAACAGCAATTACAGTGAAGAGATTTATTCGGTATTACTGACCGACTAACCAGGAAGAATTGAAGCAGCCTTAGGCCAGCCACAAATAGTGAGTGCGCTTTCCTTACTTCTCCAAAAAAATAACTTAAAAAAAAGTAAAAAGTAAAAACTGACTCCAAAACCAAAATGCACTAAAAAGTCTTAAATAAACACTTGATCATTGAAAGGAAAGGAATCCATTTTAGGCAATTAATTTCTTTTTGGAGTCGCTGCTCTGATAGTTGATACCTGATGGTTAAAGTGATGGCACCGTTTTGTCATATATATAAAAAATAACTCAAAGTTATTCAAGAGTGTTTGCATGGTAGCTAAATCTAATTATATACGTGAGAAAATTAATAAATCCAGTAATAAAATTAAAGAGACTTGGAATATTATAAACAAAGAAACTTGTAAAAATAAACCACGTGATCATACGTTTACATTAAAAATTGATAATAAAAATATTAAATCTGACAATGAAGTTGCAGGTGCCTTCGAGAAGTACTTCTGTAATATACCCATCGAAACCACAAAACAACTTAATTCGTGCGCTCTGCATGCTAAATCACTGCTGGTATCGTGTGTTGACAGGTGTAACTCCTCATTTGATTTCACTTATATTAACCCTTTGATGATCGTTAAAACTTTCAAGGAATTAAAACAAAAAAAAACTGAGGATATATGGGGAATATCAACTGACACAATAAAACCCATTATACCTCTCGTAGCATCTCACTTAGCACATATATTCCACGAATTGATCAAGGTCAATTTCCTACTTTACTGAAATATAGTAAAATTATACCTTTATTTAAGTCAGGAGAAAAAAGTGACCCAAGCAACTTCAGGCCAATTTCCATTCTACCTGCATTTAGCAAAATTTTTGAAAAAGTTATATTTAATCAATTGCTCTCTCATTTTAAACTTAACAAATTACTGCATGAGAAACAGTTTGGTTTCTCCAAAGGTAGAAATACAACAGATGCTGGGGTGGCACTCGTCAAACACATTTTGGATACCTATGAAGATAAACATGATGCGATAGGTGTATTCTGTGACTTATCGAAGGCATTTGATTGTGTCAATCATCAAACACTCATTATCAAGCTGGAACATTACGGTGTATCTAATAATGCGTCAAAACTGTTGAATTCTTACCTCTCAGGCAGACTACAAACAGTAAACGTTAATGGCATTAACTCATCAGGTGCCCCGCTTCAAATGGGAGTGCCCCAGGGCTCAATATTGGGACCTTTGATCTTTTTGATCTATATTAATGACCTTCCTTTTTATTCAAAGGACTCCTGTGAGATAGTTCTGTTTGCTGATGATACATCTTTGATCTTCAAATCAAGAAGAGGCGAAAAATCATTTGTCAATGTTAGCAGAGCTCTCTCTAAGGTATCAAATTGGTTCACTAGCAATAACTTGCTTCTTAATACAAAAAAAAATAAATGTTTTAAATTCACCATGCCTAAGGTGACGCAAGCTACCACAGAAATTGTACTTAACGGTGAAAAATTAGATCTATCAAACTCCACTGTTTTTCTGGGCATTACATTGGATTCGAAATTGCAGTGGGGACCACATGTTGACGCTCTGGCTGGGAGACTCGCTTCAGCTGCCTTTGCGGTTAGAAAAATTAGACATTTGACTGATGTTGAAACAGCCAGGCTTGTGTATTTTAGTTACTTTCATAGTATAATGTCTTATGGTCTTCTCTTGTGGGGTTCTGCTGCGGACATCGATACCATCTTTATTTTACAGAAAAGAGCCATTCGTGCCATTTACAAACTTAGTCCCCGCGAATCCCTGAGAGAATTCTTTAAGGAAATTAACATCCTCACTGTCGCTTCTCAATACATATTTGATAATATCATGTACGTACGTAAAAATTTAGATTTTTTCATGAAAAAAAGTGACATACGAGGGTCAAACTGAAAGTTCTTAGAAAATCAAAAACTGATTACATTAGCCAGTTATTAGTTTTATTATATCTTTTCAAAATATTGTCCATTGACGTCAATACACCGCTGCATGCGATGGAACCACTGGGAAAAGCACTTTGCCCACTCGTCCTTAGGGGTCTCTTCAATGGCATCGCGATACGCAGCCACCGCTTCTTCAGCATTCATAAACCGCTTTCCTTTAAGTTTTTCTTTAATTTTTGGAAATAAATAAAAATCACAAGGCGCGAGGTCGGGGCTATACGGCGGGTGACCCAGTAATTCAACGTTTGATGTCGCCAAATAGTCGATCGTTCGCTTGGCGGTGTGCGACGAGGCGTTGTCGTGGTGAAGGAGGATCCTACTGCGAGGTCGTTTCTCTCGAACTTTTTCCAAGACAAGTGGCAAACAATTGGTAGTGTACCATTCTGCAGAAACTGTTTTTTGATCCTCTAACACAATTGTTGCGAAATGACCTATCCTTCCAAAGAACGAGGCCACCATTTTTTTTCCCGCACTTCGATCTCTCTTCACTTTAGTTGGCAACTCCTCGAAAGGAAACACCCACTGAGCAGATTGTCTTTTGGTTTCAGGATCATAACAGTAAATCCAGCTTTCGTCACCTGTTAGTATGTCGAACACAGCATTTGAGTCACCTCCGTTAAATCTTTCAATCATTTTACGGCACCAATCCACACGATGGAGTTTTTGAGCCTTAGTCAAATTATGAGGTATCCACCGGGCGCAAAGCTTCCTGACCGCTAAATGTTCGTGGAAGATTTTGTGCACTTGACTCATACCGATGCCTAAGCTTGTCCGAATCTGCTGATAGGTCACTCTTTTGTCAGTCTCTATCATACGCCGCACAACACAGATGTTATTTTCAGTCGTCGCCGTAGAAGGCCGTCCCTCACGTACATCATCAGTGAGATTAGTGCGACCACGTTTAAACTCATTAAACCAGTTGTAAACAGTCGCACGAGATGGGGCTTCATCGTGAAAGGCCAATCGTAGTCTATCATAACTTTCTTGTTGACTTAAATGACATCGAAAGTCATAAAAAATCATTGCACGAAAATTTTCTCGTGTTAAATTCATGTTGACGTGACACAGACAATTTTCAATTTGCCGCCAAATCGTAAAACAAATGACAAATGAATGAAATATATACTCAGTAATATTGGCAAAGAGTTCTATTTTCAAATTTTAGAATATTTTTTTTATTATATTGTTTATAAGTGGCCAGTTCTAAGAACTTTCAGTTTGACCCTCGTACATTCGTATAACACACGAAATAAAAGCAAACTTGTCATTCCAAACTTCAGGTTAGCCAAAACAATGAATTCATTCCTGGGAAATTGTGTTAAATTTTTCAACAATATACCTATTAATTCATCGAACTACCTATTCACAAATTTAAGTTACATGTCAAAACTACCCTAATGTCGAAGGGGTATTATAAAATTCAAGACTATCTTAATGACGAAAATGTATGGACAGTCCAGCCTGCACCAAACTGATGTACCTACCTGTTTATTTTGATTTGTATCATTTTTGAGGCAGCTAGTGGTGACTGAGTTTGTTCCGGCGTTTCTTCTCAGCACTTGCCAAATTGTCTGTGTTTTGTCTCGAAGCGCTAGTAGGGCCCAAAAGATAAGGAGACATGTTCTTGCCCCATACGGGACAAAATTGATTGATATTACACTAATTATTGACGTTCATAAGTGGCATTTTGTGTCCTAAATTGAATAAATTATTTTTGATTATTGTTTTTTTTTGATCATAATAAATGAGCTCCTAAGCGTTAAGGAAAGTTCCACCATCAGCTCAGCTCTACAAGATGTTTAGTGTCAGACGAAACAATACGTCAGTATTAGGATTCTAGTAAGAAAACACTATACGTGCCTTTAAAATTTGAGGGTTTCCCTCGATTACACCAAGATCCCATCATTAGATTCCAAATTGGCAACAATGGAACCAACTAAAAGGTATACCCTCTAGGAAGGTGAAAAAATGTTTTAAAACGGTTGAAAAATGACTGAGAGGTAACATAGATACAAAAAAAACCATACAGTCGAATTGATAACATCCTTCTTTTATGAAGTCGGTTAACAGGCTAACAAGTCGGCTAACTTGCAAACAGGCCGGAGCTCGGAAGTGGGGGGTGACACCGCCGTGCCTCAGAAAGCACGTTAAATCGTTGGTCCTACGTCTGATCTCTCAACGTTTATGCATGTCGGACTGCCGTCTCATCAAATGAGATTGAAGGAACAGAGAGGGCACTTGTGTACTGCACTATAATATCTCCTGCGTACCTGGCCTATCAATTTTCAAAAGCTCTGCCATTACCGAAAATCCGTAGGAGAATACTATTAAAATAAGGTATTTGATAAATATTTACTAATGTAAGGTATTATCTAGTTTTTGAACCATTCAAGCTATTATCTGCATAATTTTTTAAATTAATTTTAGACTTAAGTGAGATTGTAAGTGTTTACACAATTATTATTACTAGTGATAATTCTAAATTAACGTTTCTTTTTTTTCTTAGCCAAGGTCGTCAGTATCGTGGTGATAGCTGTGGTGGTCGATGTCCAGGCTTCAGTAGTACTGCTGGCCGTGTAGTTCGCGACTGGCTCCTCTTCCATCTCTGCTTCGTTTTGAGAATCGTCAGGAATACTGATTTGGAATTGCAAAAGCACCACCAGATAGGTTACCATTGTTGCCATGAGCTGTAAATTACAAGTCTCATAAATTCACAGCTGACGACCTGTTACACTATCTATTCACAACCTGCCTTGCCGTTGGTGTAGCGTTTATCTCGCTGGTTGCTGCTACCCAAGAGGTCTCGGATTTTAATCCCAGTACGAGCGAAAATTTGTGTCTGGCTTTTTATGTCTTGAAAATACTTGCAAACAGGCCGGAGCTCGGAAGTGGGGGGTGACACCGCCGTGCCTCAGAAAGCACGTTAAATCGTTGGTCCTACGTCTGATCTCTCAACGTTTATGCATGTCGGACTGCCGTCTCATCAAATGAGATTGAAGGAACAGAGAGGGCACTTGTATACTGCACTATACTCGTAATATCTCCTGCGTACCTGGCCTATCAATTTTCAAAGGCTCCGCCATTACCGAAAATCCGTAGGAGAATATTATTGAAGTGAAAACTTTTGAAGTGAAAACTTCTTAAGCGGCGTTGAGCGCTTTTGTGGGATGGGTAAAAACTGTGAAACTCGCGTCAGGACACGTGGGCTGATCGAAAAACCGTAAGACGGTGGAAGTGAAAACTTCTTTAGCGGCGTTGAGCACTTTTGTGGAATGGGATATTTTTTAATCGATTGTAAGGATTTCGATTAATTAAAAAAAATGATTTTTTAAAAATGTATTTTCATAAAAAAAAGGTTTTTTTTTTCAAAATATGACAAAAAAATATTTTTAAAAAATTGAAAGTGGAAAGTCATTGAAATTATCGATGAAAGTTGATTTTTCTGAGAGGTAAACTTTTTAATGTATTATAATGTAATTTAATGTAATATAAATTGTAATATTTGTGTACGATAGCGCAATAAATAAATATTGTATTCTATCACATAAATGATAGTACTTTTATCTTAATAATAAAAGCAATTCATTCAAAATTATTTCCTAACTATTCCAAAAAATCAAAAATGCTCAACGTTAATACTCAAGCTTTCACTTCTGCCGGCACTCCCGGAGTGCAACCCGTTTTTTATTATTACATTATTATCTACTTACTGATTTAAATAGGATTCTATTGACGTCGAAGAATCCTCCAAGACTGATTTGTGAAGGGTTCATCTCAGTGGCTCGTAGAAACATGTTTACCTCTGTTTGCGCGTCTGTATTCATCCAGGACAGCTCTACCATCAATAACTTCTTCTAGAAGTTTGTATGCACCTGTTTTTAGATTAGCAAACAAGTTTTCGTAAACGATAGGTACATTTATAGCACGTAGTTACTTATTTACAACAAACTTACTATATAAAGTTCTTATTAGATCGGTAGGCCTTACATTATATCCCGAAATAATTCGAGTCCAACTCACGTTATGCGAAGCGTAGTGAGCTTCATCACAAATGAAGAACAACAGTAAAATGCTGCAGCATGCGGTCAAAGCTAAACCAATGTCCTTTATTCCAAAGCCCTCAGATATCTGACTGAGCAGGCCATAGGTGGATAGCGTGATGATGAGGAAGAGGTAAAGATTGACAAATGTTAAAGTATAGCAGTTTGCAATGCCGGTGTTGCGAGCGATTTTGCTCAATCGAAGCCACAAAGCGCGATAGTCTGAAACTTTCTTTGCTGGTCCGATGTTTCGGAGGGCCCGTAAAAGATTAAAATCACGTAGGTACATTACCAGTTTTTAAATTGCTTGAAATCCATAGATTAGCAAATATAGGTACCTGGTGAAAGTCTTCTGCCAGTACATTAGCACAGACACTGAGTGTTTCACACAGCAAATACCAGTATCCTCCAAGGATATAAGTCAGTATTTCTAAGAACACATAAGGGATAAGCTGCATGGGTTTGAAGTGGACCATAGTGATATGAGTTATAACCACGGACGTCAGAGAGAGCACCGGGATGACTATTGCTATGGAGAGGGCTTTTTTATACAAGTTGACTGGAAGTGCTCGTAGTGATAGTTGCTTGTAGGCTGTCTAAAAAGAGAACACATAATGTAGGTAGGTTATTAGCTTAAGACTGCATTGTATTTTATTTTAACTGCATCTGTACAAAAGTTGTACATATAAATGTACGTGCTAAATTTTCTAAGTGTATGCTGAGCAAGATAGATTGTTTTACAGAGAAAAATCGATGTATGTGTATTTTTGTATATTCGAATGTTTGTCCACAGATTTCTCGAATCGGGATGCTTTTTAGTTCAATCAGATATATTTCAACAAAAGTACAGTGAAAGTTTCATCAAAATGGGCCCAGTCGTTTTTGAAATGGTTTTGGAGTCAATGCATGATGTGTGTAAAATGTTGGTTATTCACAAAGTTATGAGTTGATAGTTACCTCAAAATGTGCCCACTCGTTAAGAACTTGGGCAATTTTTGGAGTCTCATACCACATAATTGGAACCACGACCATCGGAAACAGATAGACCGTAAACAGGTACTCAATCACAGCTTCCTCGAATTTGCCTTCAGCCGTTCGCAAGATCTGAACTTTATGGAGAGACAGATAAAGCACATAGCTCAACATAGTGAAGTAGACGATAGCCGAGTAGATCATCGAGGGGGATGCTATCTGGAACTCATTGACTCCAGGAGACGTTTTCGTTATTGGGAGCACACCCATGATTCTTAGCAAGGTGAATACAGGCTTGATGTTCTCGTAAACGATGTCTTTTGTGAGTATCGGATTTATAAGATTATTCCTCATTGGTGCCACCGCATTTGGGGACGGTGGTTTCATGTAAGGCGTCTTTGCTGGAGTAATATCCAGGAAAATAGGATTGTTTTTAGGTTTGTTTTCCATTTGCACGGCGAATCCATTTGGTATCGGTACATTCGTGGTCGGAAACAGGCTGTTGTTCGCGTAGAAACTCATCGTCACGTCGTATCAATTTCGTCGAGTGGTTCCTACTGAATCATGTTTTTCGGAAGGAAGCCTAATGACGCCAGTCTTTGTCAGGACGTCATATTTCAAAAGCTGACAAGTTGATTGCAGCCACGTAAGCGTTTCGGTGCCCTTCGTTAATCTTTTAACGCGCACTTCACCTTGAGCGAGACCTTAGTCATTACCATCTGCATCATATAGCTTATAAATCCTGAGCAACAAATAAAGGCACTCATTGAATTGAAATACCTATATAAGAAATGTGACTGTTAACGTTTGATCAAGCTATTTACTTACTTGGGTGTTTTAATGATAACCCTGAATTGAAACAAGGCTGTTGTATCCTTCACGGTCGAGTTGGGGGTTGTAATAAAACTGTTAAGTAGGTAAACATGTGTCAGATATTTGATGAACTCCCATTCATCATTTATTCAAGCCGAGGGCTTTTATTATACAATTTTATTCGATTTAATTTAAAACACCTGTACCTTTGGAAACATGAAATTGCAAAGTTTATCTACAAGATCAAATATCACAACTCCAAAGCTTGTAGTGGTTATTAATATTAGTTTTTATAGGTACTTTAAGTGTAGTGTACACTGTTATTTCATGAAATAATCAATCCTAATCGATCATATCGTGAAATTGTTTTATTGATTACCGGTAGAGGCGCTGAAAACGCCTATGCGCTTTGTATGTGTCAAGATGGCGGCCCTTGTAAGCGAAGACGTATTTTTTCACAGCAAAAACGAGAATAATTCGTTATTAAACTTACTTAGGTACCTACCTTTTTGTTCGACATTAGTTAATGTTATGTTACATATATTTTTTTTAAATAATATAAGAGTTAAGTATAAGAGTTAGTAGGTATGTGATTAAGACTCAGGTAAAGAAACATTCCTACCAAAAACTTGAGATACCTATAAAACTCCAGTGCGCGCCTAAGATGTCACGTGTGGTTCAGTACGTGTGAGCGCGTTCGTCCATGTGCCTTTTTAGATTAAGTAAGTTTGTTATACTTATTTTAAAATTATTTTAATATTCCATAGTAAATTTAAACAAGTACGTAACAAAATTATTCTGAATTTTTATTAAATATTTTATGTTTACCCTATTTTCACGATATGGTCAAAAATGGGTGACCAATTCGCTAAACGTTTATCGTTTAACAATTTGGTTACCATTAGTTGGCCACTTCATGAAATGTGAACACTTCACGAAATGGTCAACCATTTCATGAAATGATCAATTCAGCGATTTGGCCACGACAGATACACCACAACAATTATTTTTTTATTTCTTTGCGCGCTCCAGGGCACCACCCATACTTTCGATTTAAAACCGTGATTAAGATTGACAACCGGTAATCCACGTGAATTAATACTAGCACTACATTTGTAACATGATTAATCGGTTGTCATTCGACGTTGATGAATACGGCGTTCCATGATTAGATGCAAACGTACTGGTTGGCGCAGGAGTTGATAATTGTAACAGTATTAAGGGACTGACCAAGAGTAAATGTTTTTTATTAGATTTTAATCTTAGGACTGTAACTATAGTCGGTGATATTATATCCAATATCTATGTGAATATTAATTTTGTAAGAAATAACTACAGGATAACCAGTTTACAAGTATTGAGTATTGAGCTCTGTAACACAGTTAGAGGATTAAGAGTCAAAACAACACTCAATGCAAGCGGAATGTTTCTTCATTTAACACCACGCTAAGCCCCTTTCTTATGCAGCTTGGTTCGCATCAAAACTTGGCGAGTAGAATTTATAAGCCCGTATGTTTTGTATACTGAAAGCTTTGCGTACAATGAGGTGTTACTTGGCAAAGATCTCTGAACTTATTGCATAAAGTGTTTCATGATGAGTCAAGTATTGTGATTATGGTTTATAAGCCTTAGCACCCACGAGTGGGAATGAAGAGATTACGAAACTTTTGTAGAGGTTCGGAGGATACATTCATGAACAATGTGAAGTGGTTTTAAAGGGGCAGAGTGCTTATGCCATCCATTGTTAATTTAAATGGTTTATTCCAAAGCACACCAAACTTGATTACAATTTTGTGTTTAAAGATTTAAAAACAACAAATTGTATTCATAAAAAAAATATTTGAGTCAATTTCAAGTCTTACAACAATTGTATCTTTACGATAGGTTTTAAATATCTGAGAACAAAAGCCGATTCCATTAAAAAAAGAAATATGCCGATTAGCTGTCGATTCTCCTGCTTTTCTTTCCATTTCTGAATTCACGATTAACAGTATCAGAGCGTGAAGGCCCAAAATGCAAAGTTTGCGGGCGTCCCCAAAATCGTTTTCCAAATGAAACTTCGGAATTTCCAATAAGCCCTACGGGAATGAAACAGATACTTAGTTGACTTTATTGTGAAATGTTTTTTCTGCGGTCTTACGCTTGCGTTTTTTTGAACAAATTTTAATGGTAAGATCTACGTATACAACCATACCATAAAAGTGTCGTATATCACGAGTATATTAATATTAGGTGTAGTACAATTTTAAATATATAAAATGGGTTATAAAACCATAAGAGATGCTCTCGCAGACTTTTCTGTAGAACTTCTTAAGGCAAAGATTTCTGCCATACATATCATAATATTGGTGTAACTGTTACAGTTTTTGCAGCGTACGCTAAAATAGCTCCAAAACTAAAAAAAAACAGGCTTTATTCACATTTATCGTCATATCTTCGCTAACTAAATTCATATCTTTATAAAATATCATCATTCTCAGCACGGACAAGGACGTCCACGGCTTTTCACAGCGACCGATCACTAGTGGTCTGCATCCAGTTTGATCCTATTCCGATATTTTTAAGGTCGTCTGTCCATCTTGTTGGTGGACGTCCTACGCTGCGTCTTTGGTTGAAGGGTCTCAAATCTAGAACTTTCCTGCCCCAACGGCCATCAGTTCTTCGCGCTATGTGCCCTGCCCATTGCCACTTGAGCTTACTGATAAAAAAATATCGTCTATATGTTATTGCAATGTATAAGCTAAAGCGGAAGGACCATATTCCATAGAAAAATGCCCCGCGTCCTACAGAGATAAAAAGTTCATCCCTGTAGGACGTTGAGCATTTTTGGACCCAAGGCCTGATTAACTCATAGGCGAATTAGGCTGCAGCCTAGACTATTTGACAGGCCACCAAAAAAAGTATACGGAAATAATAACTAACTAATAATAAGGAAACAGTTTTTTTAATGACATTTTAGCGCTCGCTTGGCTCGCGATCGACTCGTTTTCTTTGGTTTATAACGCTATTAGGGAACTTTACATTTCTACTTGCAGTCATGAATTAATTTTGCAAACAATAGCTCTGTAGTAAGTAAATTCGCTTGCTTCGTCCGTGTAAAGAAAAAAATCGCGGTCGCATTGCTCGCAGTTTTACAGTTTCTGACGTTTTCCAAAAAAAATATGGTCGCAATCATGAATTCATTTGTGTAAAATAAAATTTTAGTGCTCGCTTCGCTTGCTGTTTTATAGCTTTTTTGGTATTTCAAGTATTCAGATGATTCGTAATTTAAAATTTTTACTTGCGATCGTGAATTCGATCGAGCTCACTTGGCTTGCGGTTTAGCGATTTTGTTAGCTTTTTGACATTTGGTCAAGGTTTACAATCGATTAGTAAGTACCCCTCTCCTCACCCGTCACTTTTTGCCAAAATGTAATCCTGTGATCTCAAAAAGTCTCCTGGCACCCGACAGTGCATCCTGATAATTAGCCTAGGGCGGTCTGAACTCTTGATCAGTCACTGTTTCGACCTTCCTCTTTTTGTAATGTTTCATTAAAGTATTTTCTGTAGTTTTTGCGTGAAGGAGTAATAAACATCCACACATCCATCTCTATACAAAGTTTCACGTTTACAATATTAGTAGAATGTAGCAAAGAAAAGAAAGTTGTAATAGACGGTAGAGTGTTCGTCATCAACAGGTGTAATTTTCAAATAATCATAATAAATAATCTTAATGTTATGGAATACACGAAAGCCACTGAAACAATGCCACTTTTAATTTTTATCATATGATATTTAATTATTAAATTAATAAATCTGCATGCAAAACAACTAATTTATATGCTTAATTACAGTACTAAAACACTGAGAACATCGTTTAATCGGGCATCTTGGCAACCCCGTTGATAGTCAATTTAGGCGGTAATCAAGAAGAAAGGTTAGCCCCGGGCTTTTTAAGCGCGACCGCCATTAAATTTAGCTGCACCGGGTAAGACTGTATACAGACAAACCATAAAATTATTATTCCGATAGGAATATTAATTTTATGAGACAAACGAATATATTAAAGTCTTTATTATTACATCTGAATCCATTTACCAAATGGTAGCTGATAAATAATAATTTAAAAAATAAACCGCCTTCAATAACTCACTTAAAAGCTTAAAATGACGCATTTGTCTTCTACTAAGAAGAAACAATTTTTTTTGGAGTCGGTAGATGATGTGTGTAGAGACTGTTAGTGTTCGTAAGCTTGACATTATGCACAGACTCAAAAATAAAGGTTTAAATATACTCTGATTTTTAATTAGATAGACCAAAATGACAGCTTTAATCGAACGTTTTATTTTTTTAATGTTGCAAGTGTAAAACCAATAGTGTTGTGTTGTGTGTATATGAATTTTCATTACTTGGGTTTTACTAATTAGAATAAATAATGCATGTAAAACGTTACATAAAGCTCTAAATAAACGTAAAACATAAAACGAGTAGTAGTAGTAGTAGTTTTTGTAAGGAGTAAAAAAATCTAAGTTTCTCTTCCACTAGCAATATTCTTGTATGATATTATATTCTTACCTATTTTATATTTTAAATATTTTCTATAAATAATGATGATAATCTTTGTAGGAATCATGATTTTTATAATCAGCTTTTATTTGAATATTTTATAATCTATCAAAACAACAACGAGTATAGATGATTTATTTTTTTAATTATTCTTTATTCATTTTTAGTTATAACCCTTAACCCAGATATTCCGCAAAAAATATGTCTTAGATACATAAGGTACTATGTGCCAAACAGGAACAAAACTTGTTTATTTTAAATAAGTTATTATTACATAGTTTTAGGATATTTTTAAAAGATCTATTTTATAATAAATGGGTTGGTTAATGTAATTAGAACTTAACTTAGAAGAAAAAAATAACTATTATTTTTTTAACTAACTTTGTATGAAAAACACACGAAAACTGATAAATAGTCAGCTCCTTGATGAAATTACATGTCATTTCTAATAATAACTCAGTTGTGTCTTTTATAGAACAGAAGGAATATCTGGGTTAACTCAAAAACTACTGAACTGATTTTATTGAAACCTACACTGTACCCTTAGATAGAATATACCTAATTAAAATAAACCGTGGACAAACATACAAATATACAAACATCCATACACAACAAAACAACAACAACAAAATTTTGCGTGTTTGGAAGCCTTAATAGACAATAAAGAAGTAAAATTGAAAGTTGATCTAGTATTTAACCCAATTTTAGTTGAACACAACATTGATTTAAATGCAACAGACTTAGATAATTAGTTTAAAGTTTATACAAGTTACGCCTCATAACTCTCGTACAAACATACCTATTAAAAAAGATAAAACAATTACAATTTACACTGTGTAGCTGATAAAAGGAATCGACTCTATCTTAAAATTTTGATCCAGACTCGTAGTAAACTTAAGAAATTAAAATTCTCGGTAAAGGCCTTTCTCCAAGGTGAGTTGGATCGAGGCACAACTAAATTATACATACAAAGTTACTCCATATTACTTAGGTGCTATATTCTCATTCATACTATTAAAGTTTTTTTTTAATAAGGACCTACTAACACACACTTAGATTTAAAGAATACATGTGAGATAAGAGTGCTCTACCTAATGCTTTAGAATGTTTTAACACTCACAGTGTCATGTTTTATATTCATAAAGATGAAATAAGAAACCAAAAATTTGCGCACGGGCGGGACTTGAACCAGCAACCTTTTGGCAAACCGGGCCAAACGCTCTTACCAATTGAGCTACCGTGCTGTCAGTCCGACCCTGCGAAATTTGTGGTTTCTTATGAAAACGTCAATTGCGTGACGCTTAGCGCCATCTAGCCGTCTGTCTATGAAACAGATGGCCCAAGCAGTTATTCTTTACAGAATAAATTCAACTTGGAAATTGATGTCGCTTCACTATCTAATGCTTTAGAATGTTTTAACACTCACAGTGTCACATTTTATATTCATAAAGATGAAATAAGAAACCAAAAATTTTTTGCGCACGGGCGGGACTTGAACCAGCAACCTTTTGGCAAACCGGGCCAAACGCTCTTACCAATTGAGCTACCGTGCTGTCAGTCCGACCCTGCGAAATTTGTGGTTTCTTATGAAAACGTCAATTGCGTGACGCTTAGCGCCATCTAGCCGTCTGTTTATGAAACAGATGGCCCAAGCAGTTATTCTTTACAGAATAAATTCAACTTAGAAATTGATGTCGCTTCGCTATCTAATGATTTAGAATGTTTTTAACACTCACAGTGTCATATTTTATATTCATAAAGATGAAATAAGAAACCAAAAATTTGGGCACGGGCGGGACTTGAACCAGCAACCTTTTGGCAAACCGGGCCAAACGCTCTTACCAATTGAGCTACCGTGCTGTTAGTCCGACCCTGCGAAATTTGTGGTCTCTTATGTAAACGTCAATTGCGTGACGCTTAGCGCCATCTAGCCGTCTGTTTATGAAACAGATGGCCCAAGCAGTTATTCTTTACAGAATAAATTCAACTTGGAAATTGATATAAATAAGAGACCACAAATTTCGCAGGGTCGGACTAACAGCACGGTAGCTCAATTGGTAAGAGCGTTTGGCCCGGTTTGCCAAAAGGTTGCTGGTTCAAGTCCCACCCGTGCGCAAATTTTTGGTTTCTTATTTCATCTTTATGAATATAAAATATGACACTGTGAGTGTTAAAAACATTTTTTAAAGCATTAGATAGCGAGGCGACATCAATTTCCAAGTTGAATTTATTCTGTAAAGAATAACTGCTTGGGCCATCTGTTTCATAAACAGACGGCTAGATGGCGCTAAGCGTCACGCAATTGACGTTTTCATAAGAAACCACAAATTTCGCAGGGTCGGACTGACAGCACGGTAGCTCAATTGGTAAGAGCGTTTGGCCCGGTTTGCCAAAAGGTTGCTGGTTCAAGTCCCGCCCGTGCGCAAATTTTTGGTTTCTTATTTCATCTTTATGAATATAAAATATGACACTGTGAGTGTTAAAACATTCTAAAGCATTAGATAGCGAAGCGACATCAATTTCCAAGTTGAATTTATTCTGTAAAGAATAACTGCTTGGGCCATCTGTTTCATAGACAGACGGCTAGATGGCGCTAAGCGTCACGCAATTGACGTTTTCATAAGAAACCACAAATTTCGCAGGGTCGGACTGACAGCACGGTAGCTCAATTGGTAAGAGCGTTTGGCCCGGTTTGCCAAAAGGTTGCTGGTTCAAGTCCCGCCCGTGCGCAAATTTTTGGTTTCTTATTTCATCTTTATGAGTGCTCTACCTATTAAGGTAAGTTGTGTCAGCTGCATTGCTTTAACCAAAAAGCGATCGGCCTCCAGGTACAGGGGGGCAATTCTCGCGCAATTCGTATACGAAAAAAGTTCACCGATCGGATTTTCTTTGTCGAAGAAAAAAATGTTTTTGATTTCTCAAGGTCACGATTTTTATGAATTTGGAGTTTGTTCGTGCGATAGTATTTTAACGTGTAGATAATTTACTTCATTTTTTAGGTAAAACGTTCAAACTCGCAATCGAAATACCACACGACGAAGAAAATTCAATCGGTGAACTTTTGTTCGTATACGAATTGCATGAGAATTTTCCCCCAGAAGTCTCGACATAATTCCCTGTAAAACCATCAGGTGGCGCTTGAAAAACGCTGAAAGAAAATTGCTGTTTCCGTGTATGTATTTATTGATTGATGGTAAAAATATGAAGGTGAAAAAAATTACAAATATTTTAAAGATTTATTAAATATATACCTACGTAAGTTAAAATAATATTTAAAGCAGCAGAAAATCGAAAAATTAAATTTGTCTACGCGAAATGTCAAAAATTTTGCTTCAGACTTCGACCGCAGGCTGCATCAATTGCTGTTGGCAGCGAAAAAACCTAATGCTCTGATGCCAATTGCTAACTTGCCAACTTTTGGTGAGTTCTAAAAGTAAGAATTGCATAAGTGTGAACAGACCCTTACAGGATTAGACAAATTGTCCCAGACAGGGATAGCGAACTCGAATGAGGACAATCTACTTACAAACTTCTTGAATGAGGTTAGTCGGAAAAAAGTTAAACTAGGTTTCTACAAAAAAAATCAGAATAACTAAGACTTACAAACCTTTAATCATTATATGATTCATAGTTGGTTGATTAGCGCGAAAACTTTGCTATTTTAAAAGGTTTCTTGTTTTGTGATAAATTTATTTTATTTTCTGTTGTTAAAAAATATTCTGTGCTCTTGTATACTGCTGCCAACGTTTTCAACACCTCTCGTGCACGTAACCAGTTTAAAATACTTACGAGAAAACTATACAGCACGTTTGTTAAACGTAACACAGTTGTCACTGAAAGCGTTACTTAGCAATACTCAAGTACTTAAGTGTTGTACAACCAATTTCTTTAAGGCAACAATGTGGCCGAACACTGGTCATCACTTGTTGTCTCTAAACCAATTCAATAGCACTTAACAGGCAACATAACCAAAAGAGATAGATTACAGAAGGCTCACTCCCTCGAAGTGTTTAGGTTCTCGATAAGCAAATTCCGATCGTGTGCAGCTCTTCTTTCGCAAAAATGAATCACTTTACAAACTGCGCACAGGCACGACTATTTTTTATGTTTGATTGCCTTAACTAGATAATTTTCATGTTTTTTTTATTATAAATATGCGCCAGACAACACACCAATTGTCTTAGTTTCGTATTAAGGAATTTTCTTCCATGTCTTACGAAAAACAGGCAACGATTATTACGGGGGACTTCCATAAACAATTAAATACATATAAACATCCACGATTTAGGTACAAATGTTCGTGCTCATCATCAATAGACATTTGCCCCTTATGGGATTCGAACCCGCGACCGCCGGCGTACTAGCCAGAAACGCTAACCACTACACCAAACGTATCGTCGTCCTTGGTCAACCAAAGCTCTGCGACTAAATTACGTAGATTGAAGGTATTGTATTCTGATCGATAGTATACATTTAAGTGTTGATTCGTTAGTATCAAGTTTCATCGACCCTTTTGCATTTGCGTCCATTGTTATTTTACGGCCAAATTCATCAAGTCCATTTCAGCAGCACTCGGCGGAAACACTACGCTATTTACTGCCGTGCTGCCAACTAAGCCTTTATGAACCATAAACCACCATTTCTCCTTCATTTATTGGGCTATCTAATGTCCTAGTTAATGTATTGCAAAGCAGTCATAATTTATTTTAGCGGGCTGCCCATAATTTTTTACAGGGCCTTTGTCGCGACTTCGGAGATAACAAGTTAAGGACCCTAAAACATGAGCTAGACTGTTTTATAAATTTACTTAAGGGGAATCCATCTTACTTTACAAACCTCAGCATTAATACGTACTAATGAGGTCTGTAAGACAAGTTTACTGAATGCATACTACAGGGCTACTCGAAAAGTTGTAAACCCGTAGCGTAACTAAAGATGCAAGTCAGATACACGTGGAAAGGGTAGTAAAAGGGATAGATAGTAATAAAATGTTGCAAGAATACGCAGAAATGCAAGTAACTAGTTTTAAACAAGAGAAATAACCCGTAAGCTATTGAAATGTATGTCTCACACTATGTATTAGTAAGCAGTGTTTATTTATTCGTATAAATCGGCAAAGGGTTCGAGTAAAATTTCTCTCTCGGAGATGGATGAGTCGTTTTAATACGACGGTATCACTTACGGGGCGGAAGGGTAGCGTGTAAATTTAGATCCTTCGACAGCCGGATAGTGTTGTACATTCGAGTTGAACTGCGGTTTCAAATTGATGCCGAGAAGGATATAAATTTGAAACCCCCACGTTGGGCGCCATTTTAGACATTGATGAACATCGATAGCTCTGAAACTGACTACGTTTAAAGCTGGACACTTTATTAATTAGAATTATACCAATAATTAACGATTTACAGTGTACTATACGATCTTACGGACCTCATTTCTTTGGACGAGTAAAGGTTATACATGCATTACGAGGTACTAAATAAAGGTTATCTTTTACTTAGTGAATTTCCTGTCCTCAACAACTTAAAACTACACGGTGGTGCTTAGACAAGCTGAAATGGCACATCGATGGTTTCTACAGGATAGTCTTTGATCGTCAGTGATCTGTGAATAATTGCCAAGATCTTTTAAGACGTTCGGGCTAGAAACAGGGCGTCACTAGTCTAATGTTTGAGGGCATATTGGATCTCCGGGGCGCGAGGGCCCTTAAGCCGGCCCTGTCAAATGCACGCGTCGCCCCGTACTCAGGCACGCAATCACAACAAAATTATTATTCAGTCACAAAATAGCTGGGTTATGCCTGAAGAAATCAAAGCACCACATTTGAGATGCACTGAAGAACGTTAAGCAAAAAATCATAACAATCTATACTAATATTATAAAGCTGAAGAGTTTGTTTGTTTGTTTGTTTGTTTGTTTGAACGCGCTAATCTCAGAAACTACTGGTCCGATTTGAAAAAATATTTTTATGTTGGATAGTCCATTTATCGACGAAGGCTTTAGGCTATATAACATAAAGATACGACTCACAAGACAACAGCAGCAATGAAAAATGTTGCGAAAACGGGAGAAAGATATTCCTTTTGTGAGCTTTCGCTGCGTACGCTGCGGAAACCGCTAAAGTTACACAAAAATCATGACGTATGACAGGATTGTTCAACATTAAGAGTTCTATAATAAAGTCTGGGACAGCATAAGTCTATCTTTTATGGTTGACATACTACAACCTTTTTTATGTTAATAAATTTGTAAAAAAATAATGCATTATTTTTAGAGGTGTATTATACACACAGGTATTTATTCTTATCAAAATAAATACATTCATCATCACGAACATTTCATTTAGAACAAAGTTGCCCTGTATCTTATTTGATTCCAATAAATATCTTAGGAGCTATCACAGTTTTAACATAACTCCGCACCAAAATAATGGTCACAGCTTAAGTACAACGTGCGCTTGCGCTAATTATATTATAAAGCTGAAGAGTTTGTTGGTTTGAACGCGCTTATCTCAGGAACTGCTGAACCGATTTGAAAAAATATTTCTGTGTAAGAGAGCTTATTTATTGAGAAAGGTTTTGGGATATAAAACATCACGCTGCGACGGGAAGGGAGGGAGCAAACTCAAAACGCGCGGACGAAGTCGCGGGGGACCGCTAGTATAGAATACAGCCGAACAAAGAACCCGCTCTCCTTTCTTGGAAACAGTTAATTACCTGTTTAATGTATACAAGCCATACATAGAATTTATATGTGAAAACATAAATGGTCTCTAGTTAAAAATCTAGTGACTTATTTAGTCGATTGTTTGTGTTTACCTAATAAAATATAATATATAAATAAACCGAAGACGTTAAGGCCCAATTTCTTACCAGTGCGATTGAATATTTACGATTGCGTGTGTTTTGAAGACCTTGACCAATGGTTATTAAATTTGTAGGCACAGAGTCAGGATGCGAGAGATTAATCCTATTATCTGGGTTTCGCGAGTTCATTGTATAATAACCGTAGATGTGGGTAGGCGTGGGACGTGGGTTAGCGGGCGAGGAAAATCAAATGCGCTTTCTCAATTGATGACGAATTATTTTACTGTTTCAACGATATTTAATTACAATTTGATACGCGATATTTTTACTAATCGAAAATCAACGACACTCCGCCGAACACGTGACGTATGAGCGCGATGCAGTACGATGTAACCGTCGTGGTGGCTGCCGCTCGACTGTCCGCGCGCGCCAGCGCCGGCGTTGCGTCAGAGCGGGGCGAAACCAGCTCGCCTCCCGCTCTCGAATAATCGATGCGCCGTCACGGCCAGACTGACATTCGCACGTCTTCGTGCGAGTCCTGATGTCCAGCCCTTGTCTTCATTTGGTTTATCTGCAAGACACAAGACACAAGTGGTAGACCACCCTTTTTCACGCTCGTCCATCCCTGACATGTCAGAAACATTGCAACTAAGCACTACAGATGAGACACAACTGTATAGACACGAGTAACCCACTGGACCGGACAACTGAGAACGAGCGTCCCTTCGACCAGCCACCACCCCCTCTGGTGACGTGGACCGGACAACCCCTCAGCGTCCCTTCGACCAGTTACTTTACCTCTCATAAGTCTCAATCCAATACCGCCTCTCATAGGCCCCAATGACGTGATCAGGGACATCGACCATTGAAAGCCAGTCCCTCGACCAGTCACCAGCTTGTCGTGCAGTCAAGCCCTCAGAACATCGACCAGCATAAGCCAGTCCCTTGACCTACTGCACGGTATCTAACGACAACTCATCAAACAAAACCCTCTCTATCTCTTCTTGACCTTGATCCGTCGTCTCTGCCTCTTTCTCGTAATTGGTTAGGGAATCAAATATGTCAACTAAGCCATCGTAGCCTCTGGGTACCGCACGTAAGTTTTCGTGAGCTTACTTATAGGTACGGTTAGACCCGTGATACACATTTCACATATTCTTTACCAATGCCGGTAAGAAAAACTACGTTATTGTACATGGTACCCGGAAACTTTTTAGCAAGGCTACAAGTCACAAGCAAGCAGATCCACTATCAAAAAGAAAGGAAACGGGCTCACCAGATGATGTATTTAACGTGCTTCTAGTTGACTCAGGCTCACAGACATGAACCTCCTTGGTCGCCGCTGGTGCACCGCCTCTTTTTCTATCCGGGCACGACGTAGCAATGTGTCCTTGCTGCCTGCACACGAAGCAAGTTGAGGGTCGCGTTCTCTCAGGAATCTCCGAAGGCTGCTCAGACGTCTTTGCCGACATGGTCATCACGTCGTTTGCGGCAATCGATTGCTCGGTGTCCTTGTATTCCACAGCGATGACACAAACCCGCGAAAAGTGGTTCCGTGAGTCAGGTCCTTTTGTCTGCACCAACCTTCTATGTCGGCTTCACACTCATCAGGGTCAAATCATATCAGCTGGGTAGACGTACTGGTCGAAGAATGCGGTTGAGGAGTCGATAAAAGTCTTGACAGTAACGCTTCCATATGATGTACTAGGTTAGGTGTGGACGATTCTTGATCGCGCATAATTTCCTCAGATTGTTGCCCTTCGCATCTCACTTCTGATGTAGGCACAGGGCCAGGATGCGAGGGAATAATCCTATTATCTGGGTTTCGCGAGTTCATTGTATAATAACCGTAGATGTGGGTAGGCGTGGGACGTGGGTTAGCGGGCGAGGAAAATCAAATGCGCTTTCTCAATTGATGACGAATTACTTTACTGTTTCAACGATATGTAATTACAATTTGATACGCGATATTTTTACTAATCGAAAATCAACGACACTCCGCCGAACACGTGACGTATGAGTGCGATGCAGTACGATGTAACCGTCGTGGTGGCTGCCGCTCGACTGTCCGCGCGCGCCAGCGCCGGCGTTGCGTCAGAGCGGGGAGAAACCAGCTCGCCTCCCGCTCTCGAATAATCGATGCGCCGTCAAATTAAACATTCTCACATTTGGTTAAAGTATTTTTTCTTCAAAACGCTCATAGAATCGTTAATATTCAATCGCTGGTAACGAAACTTTACCATTTTTATCGATGGATATATTGGACCTACGAGCTAATATTTGTCAACTTTACTTTTCACTGCCAGTAACTATAATGGCTGATTCACGCTAGACAGTGCCGGCAACGGGCCGGGCTCTGGTCGGGCGCCGGCCGAGGCACTGTCATACATTATATTGTATACATTTTGTATGAAGCGATTCATGCCAGAACGTGTTCCACCCAGGCCCGGACGGGGCACGGCGTTGGAATGTCTTTGGGTTTATTTCCCGGCTCTGGCACGGTCCGGCCCCGGCACGTTGTAGCGTGAATCATCCTTTAAGGCCACCGATGTCATAACAACATTTAAAGAAAATAGGAGCAAAATCTAAGTCCGTTATACGGCCTTCGGAAATCCTATTTACTTGGCTAATCTCTAATCTATCCTTAAAACAATGAATAAGTAGTGCAGTTAACAATACAAATTAACAATAATATCGTGGGAGGCTTTAACCACATTCCAAGACGCACGAAGTAACCACACTTAATCAATCTTAAACGGAAATCCATTCAAGACACGTCTTAATAGACTATTATTAAATCCACCCCGTCTCGGTAATCAATCCGTTTAAGTGCCATCTGCACCCATTAATTAATGAAAGTCTCCGCGATATTTAAATTTATATGTAAATGTAATTGCATAATCAACTCAAAAATGCGTCGCCATTATTTTAATTACGCCTTACCGCTCTTAACACGAGTTAAGAAGCTTAAAAAACCAGTTCTCGATGCAAATCTAAGAAAATCTTGAGAGATTCTGTTTTGAAACCCAGTTTTGTTAGGAGATTTTGTTATTTGGCTGCATAATGTATTTAATCCTCAATACTTTTGTGAGTGCTTTTATTTACAGTATTGGAGAAGAGACTGTAAATATCTTACACGTGTCGGCAAAGTTACTCGAGTGGGGAGGTTGTTGGACAAAAGAGGTTAATGGAACGAGTATGGATTGTGGCTATTGGAAGGATTATTTTGCAATGTCACTATAAGCTATAGGTGATTGTTACTTTGGTATGAATGGATTTGGTTTATCTTTTAATAAGGACGTTTAGAGGCAGACCATTAACTAATAAATTGTTATTTTAAACTAGAAGTCGAAGTAGTGACCCAATCTAATAACTTTTTTGCCCTTGTCTAGCTTAGTCTAGTCTAAATTGATCTTGTTTTTGTACGCAAATAAATAGATTGATGATAGCAAGTTGTAAAAGTGTCGGAAAGTTTTTTTACATTGTAACATTATGAAAGCTTTATTGGTAGTTTCATTGATACTTACATCGATAAAATACTGAAAGTTGTACAAATATATAACTTAAAAAAAAAGTAAAATGCAAACCAATAGTTGCTTGAGTTTGATAGAAGCATATTTATTTTTATTGAATTTCAGCAAAAATGGCAAACACATATAATTCGTTATGGTTTTTATAAACACAATTTAAAATAATAAGAACAAGAATAGTTGTTCGAGCTCAGTCTTTCGTGTATCGATTGTGTCGGTCAGGATCAGGTTTCTCCAATGAAGCCGTTTATTGTTTTAAAATGAAAATCTTCGTTTATTGAAAGAATGAAAAAATATACAGAGTTTGGTAGTGTCGGTTAACAGATCAGTTCCGAAGTGACAAAGCAAAAACGAATTAGTAATGATGTCCAGCGCGAAGTTGGTTGCTAGCCCCCACCGATGCAGCCGGTGACGTCACACGCCGCAACTGTTGCAACTTCACTTGTGTACGTCTTTTGCGCGATGAAATAATAGATGGCGCCAACATACCGCCGGCCTTGGAAGCTTCATCTTAGCTTCCAAAATCTTCTATGCGTGATTACCACTGTCTTCTGCTGGTGTAAATAATGGCAGCGGGCATATTTTGGAGAAAGCTCGTTGAACTATTCCCGTCGCTGTACGAATGCTAGCGACTCGTGCGATTCCGTCCTTTCCGTGGAAAATCTGGGTGATTCTTCCCAAACGCCATTTGAGAGGAGGTTGCTGGTCGTCTTTGAGTAAAACGAGGCTGTTAAGTTGCAGATCGTTTACGTGCGTCTTCCATTTCGTCCGAATTTGCAGCTCTGATACGTATTCTGTAGCCCAGCGTTTCCAGAAGTGTTGCCGTAACTGCTCGATCCTGTCGTAGCGTGTCAGGCGGGTAGGCGGCACCTCGGTGATGTCTGCGGAGGCCGGAGCGGTCAGAGGTCGGCCGATGAGACAGTGGGAAGGAGTTAAGGGTAGGTAATCAGAAGGATCTGTGGATAAACAAGATAAAGGCCGGGAATTTAATACGGCTTCGATTTGTGCTAGTACTGTGTTAAATTCCTCGAACGTTAAGTTAGCATTGCCTAGTATGCGTCTAAGATGATGTTTACACGACTTGACCCCCGCTTCCCAAAATCCGCCAAAATGAGCCGCGTAAGGAATTATATATTTAAATATGATGCCCTCATTAGCAGCAAAATCGACTATATTATTATAGTTTTGTTTCAAAAAAATCGGAAATTCTTTTTCCGCACAGACAAAGTTTTTTCCGTTGTCGGAAAATATTTCTTTAGGTTTACCCCGTCTAGAAATAAAACGTTTTAACGCTAAAATATAATCAGCTGTAGATAAGCTACTTACTAATTCTAAGTGAATACATCGAGTTGCAAAACAAATAAACAAGCATATATACCCCTTAATTAACTTGGCTCCTCGTCCTTTGCGATTTAATATCTTAACTGGCCCGGCATAATCTACGCCTGTAAACATGAAAGGAAAACCAGCTTCTAATCTTTCTGCGGGTAAGTTTCCCATTATTGGTGATGGAACTTTGCCTTTCATTCGAACGCACATTATACACTGGTGAACTATTTTTCTTGCGAGGTTCCTGCCCGCAAGCGGCCACCAGTTTTCGCGAATAGTACTTAACATGAGTTTAGGTCCCGCGTGTAATAATATTTTATGTTGATATTCAAATAAAAGCAATGTAAATCGACTTTTACTACACAACAATATCGGATGTTGTTTATTGTAATCAAAATTAGGTGAATTACTCAATCGTCCGCCAACGCGAATCACTTTGTTCTCGTCCAAAAATACGTTAAGACCTAAGACTTGATTTGCTTCCTTGCATTTATTTAACGATAGTCCTTTAAGTAAACTATTATATAATAAAGGAAATGATTGCATCTGCGCAAAGCGCGATAACATCAGCTGCGACTCAGCCAACTCGGCGACTGATAAGGGACCGAGCCGCCGCAGGTGTTTGTTTCGTGCGTTATAAATAAATCGGAGTAAGTAGGCTCCCGTGCGTTTCAATCGATTAAACGAAGAAAACCTATTAAAATCAATTAATATTTCTGAATTAGTACACAATGCGTTTACGGTTTTAATTTTTATTTCGGGTAAATTTTCGCAAATTGGCGTCGAATGTTTACTAGGTGACCACTCAGAAGAATGTAGGTAACTCGGACCATGCCACCATAAATTATTATTTTTAATGTCTTTAATGTCAAGGCCCCTTGACACCAAGTCAGCTGGGTTGTTATGACTTTCAACGTGTAACCAAGATGCATCGCCTGTTATATCATTGATTTCTGAACATCTATTTTGCACAAACGTTTTAAGTGAATGATTTGACATACGAAGCCAGCCTATAACGATTGTTGAATCTGACCAAAAATAAACAGAATCGAATGTTAGGCTCATGGAGTCGAAAATCATTTTATATAATCGGGCACCTAGCAACGCACCGCAAAGCTCTAATTTTGGAATGGTTATTGTTTTCAAAGGTGCTACTTTACTCTTTGCACATAGTAAATTTATTAAAATCGAATTATCGTCTGCTATTGCACGAACGAACGCACAAGCGCCATACGCTTCTTGAGACGCGTCAGAAAATATGTGTAATTTCAAACGTTTAGTGTGAATACTTCTTATAAATCGTGGAATAGTTATTTCGTATAAGTGCTGTTTTTGGAATTGACAAAATCATAAAATTTTACTGTGACGTCATTTGGAACGGGATCATCCCAATCGAGTTTACAAAGCCATAGTTTCTGCAAAAGTATCTTTGCAACAATAACAACAGGTGAAAGAAAACCCAAGGGATCATATATTTGAGAGACTACTGATAACATATTTCGTTTAGTTAGCCGTGACGTATCTACTGAATTTAATTTTGTTGTGTAATGAAACTCATCACGTTTATTATGCCAACCTAACCCGAGTGTTTTGTTTGCGTATGTTCACCTATAGCTAAGTCTTTAGATTGAGCCTCTACAGTCTCATCACAATTGAATGTCCACTTCCGCAATGGATAGCCGTATTCCCTTAAAATATGTGACGTCCTTTTACAAATATCGATTAACTTTTTCGGATCATCATGTGATGTTAGAAGATCGTCTACAAAAAAATCTTCTCGAATGACGCGTGCGACTACCTCGTCGTCGCATTCCTGTGCGACTTGATGCAAACAACGTATACATATTTTATATTCATAAATATGAAATAAGAAACCAAAAATTTTTGCGCACGGGCGGGACTTGAACCAGATAGCACGGTAGCTCAATTGGTAAGAGCGTTTGGCCCGGTTTGCCAAAAGGTTGCTGGTTCAAGTCCCGCCCGTGCGCAAATTTTTGGTTTCTTATTTCATATTTATGAATATAAAATATGACACTGTGAGTGTTAAAAACATTCTAAAGCATTAGATAGCGAAGCGACATCAATTTCCAAGTTGAATTTATTCTGTAAAGAATAACTGCTTGGGCCCTCTGTTTCATAGACAGACGGCTAGATGGCGCTAAGCGTCACGCAATTGACGTTTTCATAAGAAACCACAAATTTCGCAGGGTCGGACTAACAGCACGGTAGCTCAATTGGTAAGAGCGTTTGGCCCGGTTTGCCAAAAGGTTGCTGGTTCAAGTCCCGCCCGTGCGCAAATTTTTGGTTTCTTATTTCATATTTATGAATATAAAATATGACACTGTGAGTGTTAAAAACATTCTAAAGCATTAGATAGCGAAGCGACATCAATTTCCAAGTTGAATTTATTCTGTAAAGAATAACTGCTTGGGCCCTCTGTTTCATAGACAGACGGCTAGATGGCGCTAAGCGTCACGCAATTGACGTTTTCATAAGAAACCACAAATTTCGCAGGGTCGGACTAACAGCACGGTAGCTCAATTGGTAAGAGCGTTTGGCCCGGTTTGCCAAAAGGTTGCTGGTTCAAGTCCCGCCCGTGCGCAAATTTTTGGTTTCTTATTTCATATTTATGAATATAAAATATGACACTGTGAGTGTTAAAAACATTCTAAAGCATTAGATAGCGAAGCGACATCAATTTCCAAGTTGAATTTATTCTGTAAAGAATAACTGCTTGGGCCCTCTGTTTCATAGACAGACGGCTAGATGGCGCTAAGCGTCACGCAATTGACGTTTTCATAAGAAACCACAAATTTCGCAGGGTCGGACTAACAGCACGGTAGCTCAATTGGTAAGAGCGTTTGGCCCGGTTTGCCAAAAGGTTGCTGGTTCAAGTCCCGCCCGTGCGCAAATTTTTGGTTTCTTATTTCATATTTATGAATATAAAATATGACACTGTGAGTGTTAAAAACATTCTAAAGCATTAGATAGCGAAGCGACATCAATTTCCAAGTTGAATTTATTCTGTAAAGAATAACTGCTTGGGCCCTCTGTTTCATAGACAGACGGCTAGATGGCGCTAAGCGTCACGCAATTGACGTTTTCATAAGAAACCACAAATTTCGCAGGGTCGGACTAACAGCACGGTAGCTCAATTGGTAAGAGCGTTTGGCCCGGTTTGCCAAAAGGTTGCTGGTTCAAGTCCCGCCCGTGCGCAAATTTTTGGTTTCTTATTTCATATTTATGAATATAAAATATGACACTGTGAGTGTTAAAAACATTCTAAAGCATTAGATAGCGAAGCGACATCAATTTCCAAGTTGAATTTATTCTGTAAAGAATAACTGCTTGGGCCCTCTGTTTCATAGACAGACGGCTAGATGGCGCTAAGCGTCACGCAATTGACGTTTTCATAAGAAACCACAAATTTCGCAGGGTCGGACTAACAGCACGGTAGCTCAATTGGTAAGAGCGTTTGGCCCGGTTTGCCAAAAGGTTGCTGGTTCAAGTCCCGCCCGTGCGCAAATTTTTGGTTTCTTATTTCATATTTATGAATATAAAATATGACACTGTGAGTGTTAAAAACATTCTAAAGCATTAGATAGCGAAGCGACATCAATTTCCAAGTTGAATTTATTCTGTAAAGAATAACTGCTTGGGCCCTCTGTTTCATAGACAGACGGCTAGATGGCGCTAAGCGTCACGCAATTGACGTTTTCATAAGAAACCACAAATTTCGCAGGGTCGGACTAACAGCACGGTAGCTCAATTGGTAAGAGCGTTTGGCCCGGTTTGCCAAAAGGTTGCTGGTTCAAGTCCCGCCCGTGCGCAAATTTTTGGTTTCTTATTTCATATTTATGAATATAAAATATGACACTGTGAGTGTTAAAAACATTCTAAAACGTATACATAGGTATGGCGCCGATGCAGTGCCATACGTCACAGTATTCAATTGATAAATATCAATCGGTTCTGAGGGTTTTTCCCGCCAAAGTATTAATAAGAGGTTCCGTTGATCAGGTTGCACAAGTGTTTGCCTATAAGCTTTTTCGATGTCTGCGCATGCTACACACCGGTACTGTCTAAAACGTAACAAGACTGAAAAAACCTCATTATGAAGTTTAGGTCCAATAAACTGAATGTCGTTAAGCGACTGCCCTGAAGTGGTTGCGCAGCTAGCATCGAAAACAACTCTTAATTTGGTGGTTGTGCTATTTTCGCGAAATACCCCGTGATGTGGTAGAAAATAATGAGGCCACGAACAAGTATCTACTTTTGTCATGTGACCTAACTCGCGATATTCTCGCATAGAATCTGAATACATGCGTTTATATTCAGGCGTGCGATCTAATTTACGCTCTAAGGCAATAAATCGTTTATAAGCGATCGTGTAGGACTCGCCTAACGTATCAGCTGATTCTTTTAGTGGCATTCGAACTGAAAATCTACCATCTAATTCGCGTTTAGTCGTATTTATAAATATTTCTTCGCATTTCCGCTCGGAACTAGAAAGGGTATGTACTTTAGATAGATCTTCCAATTCCCAAAACTTTTTTAATTGTAAATCTATATTGTCCATATTTTGTACAAAGTTACATTGAATATTAGAATTTCCCATTGGCAATTTATTCGTATAAATCGGACCGGAAATAACCCAACCCAATTTTGAGTCCTGTAAATATGAACCTGTTGATAATCGTATTTTGTTTTCGTTTAAAAGATCCCAGAAAATATCTGCTCCTATTAATAGATCGATTTCAGAAGGAATATTGTAGTTAGGATCGGCGAGTTGAATATGCTCGGGTATTTGTATCGACCTCACGTCGATACTTACATTCGGCAAGAATGATGTAATTCTACCTGGCAAAACATAACAACGCATATTCGTGTAATAATCGTTTACTTTTGATCGTATAATTAAATCGCATAATTTATTGGATTGTGTGACCGATTGTCCCACTCACGATATTTGAACAGTGGACTGTATAAAATTCGTATAATTTATTCGTTTACAAAACGCATCTGAAACAAACAATGCTGACTGCCGCTATCTAATAGCGCGCGAGCCGTGTGTCGTTTGTTGTTTTCATCGATTACTTCTACTAATGCAGTAGGTAGCAAAACAGGTAGCGGAACCAGCTGATCCGTGCGTGCGCCGTCATTACAATGCGATCCTAATGAAGAATGCAGTACAGTCGATTTTATTTGAGACGGTTTAGGCTCTGGATGCAATGATATTGAACCCTCACAACTGTTATCATTACCTACATTTTTATGCAATAAACTATTGTGTTTTTGTTTACAATGTTGGCATGGCCCAAAGTAACAGTCACTAATTGAATGGCCCCCACGTAAACAGTTATAGCATAGGTTTTTATCACTGACTAATTTGCATCTGTCTTCGATAGATAGATTTAAAAACATACTACACATATACAACGCATGATTGCCGCGACACATTTCACAAGAACGACTACGTTTACCTGACTTTGCCGTATTTGTGGCCACATAACTATGACTTTGTGTAACTGGCATCTTGGATCCGTTATGAAAAGATTTGTTATTGTTTTTATTGAAATTATTATTTTGTGATTTACCAAAACTCTGCGAATTAGTAGGATTGCTGTTAACGTTTACCATTTCTAATAAATCAGCTCTGTTTCTGAGAAATGTCAGCAAATCATCTAATATTAATTTACGTTTAGAATTTTGACTTTGAAAACCAGAAATAAGTGCTCCCTTATAACTTTCCCACTCACGTTCAGTAGCAGAATCCAATTTACACACAATTATGTAGATAATTAGGGTATCCCAAGATTCTGTGGGTTCTCCCAACGACTTTAGTGAACGTAAATTGCGCAAAATGGAATCTATCAATTTTCTAATTAACGAAGAAGACTCTTTATTCATATTTGGAATAGAAAAAAGTGATTTGACATGGTTGTGTACTAAAAGTCGATCATTTTGAAATCTATTTAACAATAAGTCCCAAGCGTGGGCATAGTTTTCCGCTGTAAATTCTAATGCGCTTATAACTTGAAGTGCACTGCCACTTAGCGATGAACGTAAATAATGAAACTTATGAATCGCATTCAAATCTGCGCGTTTATGAACCATCGTTAGGTACGAGTTTTTGAATTCGAGCCAGTCATCATACGAACCACTAAAGGAGGGTAATTTGATATCTGGTAATTTGAATTGCAACGATGCATTTTTATCACTTATCACTGGTTTATTGTTCAAGGTTTGATTATCACTGTCATCCACGATCGATTTTGCAATAGAAATACATCGAAAATATTGCTCTTTAAACGTTTCGCGATACTCCATATTTATTGTAAGATTATTTTCGTCGCTAATATATTCAATATTAGTCTGTATCTTATCAAATTCTTCAAAAAGTGATTCCATTTTAGAAATTCGTAAGTTTAATTCGAGCAATTGACATTTTGTGATAACCGAATCTTGAAATTTAGAAATGTAATTTTCAAAAGAAGTTACTCGACCTTTCAGAGTTTTTCTCTGTTTTTTCAGGTCTGCTAATTTTAAATCGTTACTAGAACGTTCTGCAGAAGGTGAACGACTACCTACTTTAGGATTCGCCATGGGCAGTTGCAAATTTACATCACTATTTTCAACCATTTTGCGGATTAATTGGAAAGCAAAAGGTACTTACAGTCGAATAAAATCACCTTATCAGCTCGTAGGCAGTGTAGACAGCCGCTGGTGATGATTGCGACCGGGAGCCGGTAGGTAGATTTACCGTTTACGATTTGAACTGAAATGTACAAACACGACACGAAATTAGCACAAATCGATTGGATTAGGAGGGAAAAGGAAAGGTTTGATCTGACCGTCTTTCGTGCGCTGATTCTTCAGGATTCTGGGCATCCAAGGGCATCGACTTCCGTGGAATCTTGAATCCTCCTTATGCGGTGAGATGGACCATGTTCGAGCTCAGTCTTTCGTGTATCGATTGTGTCGGTCAGGATCAGGTTTCTCCAATGAAGCCGTTTACTGTTTTAAAATGAAAATCTTCGTTTATTGAAAGAATGAAAAAATATACAGAGTTTGGTAGTGTCGGTTAACAGATCAGTTCCGAAGTGACAAAGCAAAAACGAATTAGTAATGATGTCCAGCGCGAAGTTGGTTGCTAGCCCCCACCGATGCAGCCGGTGACGTCACACGCCGCAACTGTTGCAACTTCACTTGTGTACGTCTTTTGCGCGATGAAATAATAGATGGCGCCAACAATAGTTATTTATTTACTTACACAAATAATACATAAGCACAAACGAGTAATCATAATAATACATTCAATAAAATCAATCAAATTACAAAAAAAAAGATTAACAAAATAATAATATATGTGTATAATAATATTATAAATTTGAAGAGTTTGTTGTTTGAACTTGCCTTACTCAGGAACTACTGGACTAATTAGAAAAATATTTTCATGTTGGATAGCTTGGAGGCTTAAGGCTATAAAAATCACGCTGCGATGGGAGGGAAGGGAGCAAACTCAAAACGCGCGGACGCAGTCGCGGGGGACCGCTAGGAAAATAATAAAAATCTCAAATAAAGGCAGTGTGCGCCAAAAAGGGTCCCGTTTAACTAAAAAGTTTAAGAAAATAATTTGATATTGTAATTATATAAAAATATATCGACTATTATGTAGGTAGATCATGTGAAAACTAAAGTGTAATGATCACTGTATCGCTGCCTTCTTGTACCTGATTGAAAAGATACTGCACTCTATCAATTTTAAACGGCTGATTAATGTTACGTTGTCAAACTTTGTGTCTAAAACCGATGAAAAGTTGCGAAGCGATTGTTCAGGTTTCATTCACAAAGTTTCGTTCTTGGGTTTCCCACAAATAAAGTTATAGTATATGAAAGTAAAATAAACACGAGGTATGTTATGCAGTTGTAATAAGGGCTAGTTTGCAACAAAAGTGGGTAGCCACATGTGCTGGCGACTGCAGTTAAACTTCGAAAACTTCGTTATTAACTGGATTATGCATGTAAAGTTGTGAACTATTATCACAAACAGAGAGATATTGATGGGAAAACTTACATTTTAAACAGGTAATACCTGAGATGAAAACAGTTTTTTGATTTTATGGTTCAGTCTTTGTGAAAAAATAGCGCTCTTTTAGGGCGTCAGAACTCAGAAGTAATATTAAACAGCGTGTGGCATGTGCAAATATTTTATTCAATGATTCTACAGAGTATTCTTAATTATTTTGACCTGTTTCTATTTCTTTAAAATGCTTTAACTCGGAGGTAACAATGTATATAGAAATCGCTAGCTCGTTGCAGTAAATGACAACGTTAAGTTCGGGTCTACCTTGTTTCGCAGAATTTTTATTGTCATAATTTTATTTGGCATATCGTCAAATAGCATAAACTTCCTTTCGCAGAACATCAATTAGCATTCACTCATTTATCAGACGTTCAAAATGCATAATCGTGTAAGCTAGAATCATCTTTAGGCAGAAATTTAATATCCATAATAGTCTGAAAGCAGAATCATCCTAACGCAGAAAGTTCACAGATAGAATCGTCTTGTGGCATACAATTCGTATATATAGTCATTAATAGGCAGAATCATCCTATCGCAGAAAGTTCACAGTCCGAATCGTCTTTTGGCATATTCTTCATATTAAATATTCTCCTATAAACCTTAATTTCTCTGTGTATCCCAAAGTTCTATCTCAGCAATACTAACATACAACATGCATGGCAAATCAAACATGCAGCATGCAAGCAAGCGTTCAGCATGCAAGCAAGCAAGCAAAGCATGAAGCAAGCAAGCAAGCATGCAGCAAGCAAGCAAGCATGCAACATGCAAGCAAGCAAGCATGCAACATGCAAGCAAGCATGCAGCATGCAAGCAAGCAACAGCTTGCATGCAGCATGCAACATGCATGGTTTCTGTCACGGCTCCGGCGCTGCGGGGCTCCGGCAGTCCCACGCGAGCTTATCGTCGCAGATGGTTTTCGCTCACCACCGCAGCTTCGGCTTGCTGGCCGGCTTTGCCGGCCAACCTCAGCCGCGGCGGCGAGCTTTCAAACCACCTGCTCCTCAGCTCGCGGGCTGCCTCGCCCCTCCGCGCCTACGCGATTTTGAATTACACTCTAGGGGTGGGGCAAAAACAAGACTGCGTGGAGTCGGTTTTGCACCGATTCGTTTCTGTCACTAACTTTTGTACCACAACTTAATGACTTTTTAATTCATTTTGAGGGTAAAATACTATTTAAAAGAAATAGCAATATGCGTAGTGAAATTATTCTAAACGAAATTCTGCTTTCTTCATAGTATGCCTAGTCAAATTATGCCAAATAAACATCGTACTTAATAAACATTATGCTTAGCGAAAGTATGCAAAGTAAAATTATGCCAAAGGTAATTATGCCTTATAAATTTCTGCTATCTCAAAAGTATGCCATTGTAAATTCGGGCATATGAATATTCGACCAAACAATAATTATGCTTACAGAAAATTCTGCCTGAATAATATTCGATTAAAGAAAATTATGCCAAGTGTGTTATGCCAAGTGACATTCGGAGTAAAAAGATTCTGCCAGATAGAGGGAACCCGTTAAGTTCTGTGACTGGACACTTTTTTGTTATCTATTTTTTATTTTTTTATTTTATCTTTATTGCTGGTTTGATTTATTTTGTTAGAAAATAACAATAAGTTTATTTTTCATTTTAAAAATTAAAATCAATCAGAATTGATTAATGGTTACTTAAAAAGCCTTTATTTAAACTCATATTATAAATTTTGTAAGAACTTATACGCTTAATACGCTAGTTTTCGTGAAAATGACCACTAAACATTTAGAAAATGGAGTGAATAAAACGCCCCGTACCGTATTTTGTGAAATAAAATATTTACACAGGCGAGGCCGCGGGAAACTGCAAGCAAAACATATTTTAGGACTAAGACCCCTACACACTGCGACTTTAAGCATCGATGCAGTCGCGCATTTTTAAAACGTTCTTCAGCATCGCGATTCACGCAATAAACAGATTTAATTTAGCATGCGTTAGCATCGAGGCAGAAGCGAGACTGCATCGATGCTAACGCGCGTTAGTATCAATGCAATCGCCAAAATTAAGTACATAATTTGTCAATTTTCAGCTTTTGCATCGCGACTGTATCAATGCTAATGCGCGTTAGCATCGCGACTGCATCGCTGCTAAAAGTCGCAGTGAATAAAGGGTCTAATAATAATATTTGCTATTAGTTATGTAATTTTGAGTCGATTTAACCTACGTCAGAGAAGATTCGTCGAATACGAGTATAACCATTTATCACAAAACGCCTGATTTGAAAACGTCACATATTTGTCAGCAATTATTTTTTTATATGACATTTTAAAATCGGTCGTTTTATACTTATTCAGTTGGATAAATCTTATCTGACGTTGGTAAAATCGTCTCTTAAACTGCAATCTCGAATAACGGACATGCATACTTAATTAAATGAACCAGACCACTTACTGTTACACTACTGCAAGTCACTGTAAAAGTCTGCCGCCAAGGAGATTTTACGTTTGTTTAGTTTTATCTGACAGTCTGGGCTTTACGAGTGTTGCCAATGAGGGTTGTCAAAAATGACGCCCACCAGGTGGCAGCACCTAGGCGTCAGGTCCAACCACTTGTCAAAATACATACATAATATGTTGTATTTTCTGATATTTTTTATTATTTATTTATTCATACAATAGTTGCAAAAAGAGTACTGTTTTCTAAAATACTACAGTGTTGTACAGTGCCTATGTGTGCAAATAAAACAGGAGGGCATATGTTCCCTATAACTGATAAAAGCTGATTGAAACAGTGGCTTGTAGCTATTCACAGAGATAAATTTACTCCTACTATCTACTATCCCTATGCAAATACGATCACCTATTATTGATTATTACATAATATACATACTGAATAAAAAAAAGTTACTACAATTTTTATCAGTTCAGTGTTATTACAAGTCATAGCTACTATAGTGATTAATATGCACCTGGAATAGGCTTACAAATATTTTATTATGTATAAGTTGATGATGTAAAGAAAAAGGCAGATAGTCATGGTCATGTATCACATATTGCATGGTAGCACTGTCCAAAATTCCACACAATCCTATTCTTCATTAGTTATTATAGTATCTCCTATTATTCATATTTTCCTTTAGTGCCAGTTTCTTTGGCGCCTCTGTTTTTTAGATCATTATTTATTTCGGCAACCTTTTTCTGTCTCTAAACCATTATAAAAGCACATTGAATTCACAAATACGTAGAATTTACCGAAATTCGGTAGAAATCAATACTATGTGCAAGTTGTTTGGACCTGGCGCTTACGTGGCGCCGTCTGGTGGCAGAAAAAATATCAAAAACCCTCATTTGTCTCTGTCTGGCCACCGATGACATTATTCCAGTATAGTGCAATGGTTATGCGCAATAAATCCCGTCTTGGGTATTTTAAAGTCTGGATTTAAATTAAATTTAATGCTGGAGTTACACAGTGATGTAATTTTAGCTACCGCGTTTGGCTTGAATTTTTGAATTGCATTATTGCTTCTGGATTTACGTTATCAACATTTTGCTTGTCGAAGTTTTCATATTCTTAGCAATAATATATAGTGCCTACTCTTCTTTAGTAATGATACTATCTACCATATTAACTCAACAAGGTCTGAACTAAAATTTTTAAGTGACTTATTCAATCCAACAACCTCCTACAGTTATCCCAGTAAGCCAGCTTTAATAAACAATATTTTCCTATTAAAACCAGTTAGTTGAATTCTTAAACAATAACTTGCTTTAAATGCCCATTCCCAAGAAAACTTATCTCTTAAAAAGTAGTTTTCTATAGTTCCAGTAAGTTTAACTCGTATGTGAAATCTTGTTAGTAAAACATTCATTCTGACAGGTTTGTGTTGAGATTGTTTCTTCCAAGGAAACCTCGTCTCTACTAAACAGCAACTAACTTAGTGAATATGCTTGTTTTGCACTTGATCAGTGATGTAAAAATATCGATAGATTTACTCTTACATTTGTAAATCATTTGTTTTTATAATTAACATTTTCATCCACAGATTTTGTGAACCGTACATTTCAAGTAGATTTAGAAGCTCCGCAAGTAGGCTCATACTTTTTTTATGTTATTACTTATTAAAATTTATAACTACCTATTAAAATCGAAACCGATACTTCGTGCCAAGGAGACGATTTGTTTATTTACAAACTGTTTTATTTATTTGCCAAAACAGAATTTAATTATGGTGCAAATAATACTTTTGTTATATCTTTTAGTTAAAAAATTAAACGTTCCTTTTACAGATCATAGACTAGAAGTCAATGATGTGCTCATGACAGACATCTATCTAGGGTCGTCATTCGAGAAAAACTGTTGTGCTATGGACGTTTCGTGAGGACGTGTGATTTCTAATTTAATGTATGAATGTTAAAGTTGAGTAATATGACGTTCATTTAAGTAGAGGGTTGTTATTCGAAAAAAAATGTTCAAAACTGTTGTGCTATGGACGTTTCGTGAGATCGTGTGATTTCTAATTTATTTTATGCTCATGATAGGCTATATCCCGTCACTTATTTGATCGGAATGGTCACCCATCTAAACACGACCGCACCGTAGGTTGCTTAGCTTCGGTATCACTACCACTGCGCTAAGAGTACTTTACTGAGCTACGAGCACCTTACTGCTACATTTATGAGGTACTAGCGGTCCCCCATGGCTGCGTTCGCGCGTTTTGACTTTGCTCCCTCTTCCCTCGTCACAGCGTGTGTGATGTTTATATCTGAAACCTTCCTCGATAAAGTTATCCAAAACGAAAATACTTTTCAAAGTCGGTTCAGTAGTTTCTGAGATTAGCGCGTTCAAACAAAGTCTTAAGCTTTATAATATTAGTATAGGTTTTTTTGTTAAGGTACCTTTCAGGTAGACTATCGATAATTAATTGGAGTATGCACGACACTGAACTTCATTTCTGCAGGCTGTTAGGACTTCGCGGATAATTAGCGTTCTGACTGCGCTACGCTACACGGCAGATGAGGTAGAACTTACATAAAGCCCAGCGTTCTTAGCTAGGTCTAGGTTATATAGGTCATAAAGGTTGCATTGATTCGAGTAGATATCAATAAATTGATGGGTAAAATTAGCACGAGGAACTTAAATAATAACAATGAGAATGTAAATTCCAAACATAATCATGCTTAGCGGTCTTTAATTGCTTGTAGGAAGAGTTTCATTTTAGATGTATGTATGCTAAGACTTCGCTGTTCGTCCGTCCGTCTTTTAATTTATTCTTAAAAAAAATAATGTCTTTTTAAAAGATTAATTAAAAACTCTTATCAAGCAATAAAAACACAATTTTTGTCTCTGCGTCGTCTGCGCGAATTATAAAAACAATTGCTTCAGACTACACCCGCAGGATGTATCTCAAGAACCGCGATAGCTAGACAGATGCAATTATCCCAAATTATGTATTCATTCCAACAAATTTGAATAGCTACTTAAACCAAATAATAAAAAATATATTTTAAAGGCTCCCATACAACAATAGCAATTATTTTGGCCTTATTTTATCCATATCAATAAGGGCAAACAGGTAGGCACTTCAAATATTTACCAATGTTGTTTAACTAGTCAATGGTACGGAACCCTTCGCTCGCGATTCCGACTCGCACATGGCCAGTTGTTAGGGTGTTTTGTGGTTAGATGACCGAAATACGGAAGCTAGGTTTAGGGCCTCGCTCACCCTTCATATTTTTACTAATTGATTGCAATAGTAGTGCAGTGCATCAGAGCACGGATGTAAAATCGCCTAATTACGTATGACACCATATGTTTTATACCGGTTAAAATATTTTGTAAGTTAAGTAGTTTCAGAGATTGGCGATCTCAGGGATCTCTTAATCATTTGCACAATTCATAGAAGATTCTTAGAAATATTCGTAGTAAGATACCGTGACTCCGGTTTATCGTGCGCTCCGGAGGTTTACAAGGGCTTATACCGCGGGGTCTGCCAAGAGAGCCGCCTTAGGGTTACCATGAATTAGGGGGGAATTGAGACTAAAAATGTTTAAAATTAGCAGATGACATACAAAAATAAGTAATGATATGATGACGGTAGTTTAAACAGCGACCGAAGTCTGAAGCACAAGGAATGTAATTGTTTTGCCATTTCGCCCTGATTACGGTAAATTTTCTGCTGCCTCAAATATAATTTAAACTAACATAGCGTTTTTCGAGCACCACCTGGTTGGTCAACAGGTAAACTATGTCAAGATTTCCACCTCAGGTGACAGAAATTTAGACATGTCATAGGCAAACAGGTGTGGCGTTCGATCACTTATATTAAATAATAAGTGAATATTTATTATAGTCTCCACATTGTAGAAGGGGAATGAGTATTTATGTAGGTTTATGTATGAGCGAGTATTTGAATATGCCCAACGATACATACATTAAACTTTTACTAAGACGCCATTATTAAAATGAAATCTACAATTGAAAATGAAAATTATTGCAGTCATGTCGATATCAAGTTGAGGAAATCTATATACTATTATTAAGCTGAAGAGATTGTATGTTTATTTGAATGCGCTAATCTCAGGATTTAATCGACCTATTTGAAAAATATTATTGTATTAGATACCTTATCAATTTATCTTAGAAGGCTAGACTAGTATAAAACGCTACGACGGGAGAAAATAGCGGGCAAAGTCGCGGCGTATCGCAAGTAAATGAAGGGTCAACTGCAATAATGATGAATGTCTTTTGTATATAGTTGTGAGATAATTGGGCTTAAAGTTTATAAACGGTAAAAAAAACTCTGGTTTAGGCATAAGAACATGTGACGTTGAGCGTTCTAGCCGTGTAGCCAAAAATTAAAAACTAAATTATCTCGGGACTGAAAGCTATATTGCTCAGTTTGTAAACGAGATAATTTTCTGCATATATCAAGGGACCGAATGAAGTTAGCAGTTTGAATTTTAAGATTTTTGGACATTCATCATTATTGCAGTGGTCCCTTCAAATGATAAAGGGTGACGGAAGTCCTGAAATATCTTTCCACATGGTCATACGAACAATGAATAAGGATTATGATCCAGGATGGGGTTAATACGGGTTGTGTTCCCCTGGGAGCCTCCCAAGAATGTGGGATCGTCACCGCAATATCACGTAATGGGTGTCGATATTTGGCGGAGTAATTCCCTTACTCGCTTATTAAATCAGAGGTAATTCCTCTGATTTAATAAGCCTTGTCTGAGGTGATGTGGTTTCTAGCTTGCATATCTCACGGGTAGGCTAGGATAAACTTGACTCAGCCATGTTCGTTCTTCCTGAGTACATACTGATCCGTAACGACCGCACTGGCAAGGGAGCGGTGGCGTCGCTATATATTTACGTTCCCACATTCCATTTAAGGTTGTGGCTGCGTCACCGGCTCCGTACCATGCCTCAGCCGAATATCTGTTTATAGAGGTGAATATCAAAGGTGTTAAGGCGGTTGTGGGTGTGGTTTACTGCCCCCCGGGAGTCAACTCGAGGATCTTGAGCTTGCCCTGGAATCGATCAGTTCTGAATACGCTCATCAAATAATCATGGGCGACTTTAACTCAAACCTTTTTGGTGATTCTCCAACGGCTACTAAGCTGCTTTCCCTGATTGACTCGCAGAATCTCACAAACCTCCCCCTTAAACCCACTCATCATAACATTGATGTCCCTGATACCTGGCTTGGCCTTATTCTTACGTCTTCTCCATCCAACGTTATCACGCACGGGCAGCTCCTCGCTCCTGGTTTTTCCCGCCATGATCTTCTCTACCTTTCATATAAACTCCACACTTCCAAACTCAAACCCACTGTCGTGAACATGCGCAATCTCTCTCGGATTAATGTGGATGCTATCAGAACGGACGCGGCTGCTCTAGACTGGAGGTCAGTTCTTGAAACTACCTCGATTGATGATAAAGTCGCTCTTTTTAATGCCAATGTAATATCGCTTTTTAACAAACATGCGCCAGTTCGACCTGTAAAACTTAAGCGGCCACCAGCCCCCTGGATCACTAAAGGGGTGCGCATGGCTATGACTAGTCGCGACCGTGCTTTTCGGACGTTTAAGCGGGACCGCTCAGATCTGAACTGGAGCAACATCAAAGCTGCAACGAATCGCTGCAATCGGATGGTGAAATCAGCCAAACGGCAATATATTCATGAAAATATTTCTGAGTCGTCTCCGGCAAACGTATGGAAATTCCATCACTCCCTGGGAATTGGTAATGGTAATGTTAACTTGCCCCTTCCAACGTCTATTTCGCCCGATGACTTGAATGATCATTTCTCGTCTGCTTCTACTTTAGACGCAGTAATCAGATCCAGTACTATATCTGAAATTTCTTGCAAGCCTCGTCTTGACGTTGAATCCTTCTATTTTACCACGGTGTCAACCGATGTGGTCAGGAAATCTATCCTCTCGATCAAGTCTGGAGCCGTTGGGCCCGATGATATCAGTAGGGCCATGATCATCATGGTTCTGGATGTAGTTCTACCTTACATAACTCACATAATTAATTATTCTTTCAATTCTGGATCATACCCTACGGCGTGGCGCAAAGCCTTAGTCATCCCTCTTCCCAAAATTCCCAACCCTACATCCTTTAATAATTTCAGACCAATCTCTATACTCCCCTTCCTTTCTAAAGTCCTTGAAGCTGTTGCTCACTCCCAAATTTCCAAATTTGTTCTCGCAAACGATCTTCTCAGCCGATTTCAATCTGGCTTTCGCCCCGGCCATAGTACCAGCACCGCATTACTTAAGGTGACTGAGGACATCCGGAAGGGCATGGAGCGTGGCGAAGTTACAGTGCTTGTCCTTATTGATTTTTCGAACGCTTTTAATACGGTGGACCATGATGTCCTTCTCTCACTTTTAGCTCACCTCAATATATCTTCCGATGCACTGGATTGGTTTGGCGCGTACCTACGGGGGAGGCAGCAAGCCATCAAAGTAGATAAGACCATTTCTCTCTGGCGAGATCTCCTCACCGGAGTACCTCAGGGAGGCATTTTATTACCGTTACTTTTTTCCATCTTCATCAACTCGATAACTTACGACATTGGCTCCTCCTACCATTTGTATGTGGATGATCTGCAACTTTACCAGCAATGCCGAGCTGACGATTTGAATCAGGCTGTACACAATATTAATGTCAGTCTTGAGCATATCCTGTCCTGGTCGAATCGTTTTGGTGTTGCCGTAAATCCTGCTAAATACCAGGCCATTATCATCGGCAGTTAGCGACAAATGTCACTCATTAATATTCCCGACGTGGATTCAGTTTACTTCAACGGTGTTAATATCCCATATTCTACTAGCGTCAAAAATCTCGGTCTATACATAGATCAAACGCTAAGCTGGAATGTCCACGTTTCGGAGGTTAGTCGAAAAGTCATGGGCACGCTACGTTCGCTCTACAGGCTTAAAAATTTCCTCCCCGTCAAAACTAAAATTTCTTTGATACAATCGTTAGTACTTCCCCTCATTGATTATGCTGATGTGTGCTATCCTGATCTAAATCAAGCCCTTGTAAACAAGCTTGACCGACTGATCAATTCTGGCATCCGCTTCATTTTCTGTCTTCGCAAATTCGATCATATCTCTTCTTTCCGGTCACAGCTTTTATGGGTACCTCTTCACTCTCGACGTAAAATCAGAATCCTTTGCACACTTTTCTCGATCTTAAACGACCCTAATTCTCCCTGTTACTTAAAATCCCAGTTCACCTATCTCAGTGCCACGCACTCGCGTCCGCTGCGCTCTTCTAATAAACTTTCTCTCGCTACTCCTGCTCACCGCACAGGTTTCCTTTCAAACTCTTTTGTTGTCCAGGCCATTCGTCTCTGGAATGCCCTTCCGGCAAAAATTCAACAGACTCCCAGTAAATTTTCATTTAAGAGACTCGTCCGTGCACACTTTCTACATTTAGATATCGGAAGCATCAACAATGCGTAATCCATAAGCTTCTAATACATCGTCACAGTATATTATTATTATAGTATGTACAAGTATACAGGGTGGTCTAAGTAGTGACGTCAATAATTTTTTTTTAGATTCCTCTCACCTGGGGGTATCCGAAAATACCCCATGTATGTTCCGCGATTTTTTGTAGTTTTCGAGTTATGATTTTTTTTTGTGTTTTTTTAATATTCTCTACCCGCGAGGATTCAAAAATTCATATCTTTTTTTTCTATTATGTATTTTGCAATGTTTTTTTTTGTGCCGTGGTCGTTGTTAATGCTGTCTTAATAATAAAAATAATGCATCTTTTTAAATTTACTAAAAGGCACTAAAAAAAAACTTGAAAGTTCGAACTCTGATTTTTATTAGGATTTAATCAAAAATTCTACTTCAATTTAAAAATACAAAAAGTAGTTTCCATAGCTTCTGCTTAGGTTTAAAAACTTTGCGGGGTCCTAAGCTCCTAAGATCATTTTAAAAAAATGGTACTTAGTTGGCCTTTTTTTGTTGTAATCGGCCTTCGAAGGCGGATAGGCTAAAAATCGTTGAAATAAAATTAAAGCGTTAAAAATTCTTTTATCTACTTTTTATCACTCATATGGTAAGTTTAAGTTAAAAATGTGATTAAAAGTCAATTTTAACTTAAAATCCTGTAAAATTACGGTAGCTCGTGTTATTTAACAATAATTTCGGTCTCAGTAAATTTTATTCGTATTAGTAGTTCGTAAGGCAAATCAAGGTCCAAAATTCAAGCACAAGTCGTTTGTAAGACTAATCAGGGTCCGAAACACAACTAAAGTAAATCTTGAGGCAAATCAGAGTCCAGTAACACAGCGTAAGTAGTTCAAGGGAAAGAAAATAACGTCAACGAGAGCGAGCAGTCTTAACACGCGCGATGGCAAGAAACGACTAAAATAAAAATGTACCTTTGAACAGAATAGCACAAAGAGCGGGTCATGTAGCAGATAAAAACCGGTCCCATTGCTACCTGATGGCATGTGCGCGACTATTTCACAAACATCACAACTTGAAACATAAAATTTACTGAGACCGAAATTATTGTTAAATAACACGAGCTACCGTAATTTTACAGGATTTTAAGTTAAAATTGACTTTTAATCACATTTTTAACTTAAACTTACCATATGAGTGATAAAAAGTAGATAAAAGAATTTTTAACGCTTTAATTTTATTTCAACGATTTTTAGCCTATCCGCCTTCGAAGGCCGATTACAACAAAAAAAGGCCAACTAAGTACCATTTTTTTAAAATGATCTTAGGAGCTTAGGACCCCGCAAAGTTTTTAAACCTAAGCAGAAGCTATGGAAACTACTTTTTGTATTTTTAAATTGAAGTAGAATTTTTGATTAAATCCTAATAAAAATCAGAGTTCGAACTTTCAAGTTTTTTTTTAGTGCCTTTTAGTAAATTTAAAAAGATGCATTATTTTTATTATTAAGACAGCATTAACAACGACCACGGCACAAAAAAAACATTGCAAAATACATAATAGAAAAAAAAGATATGAATTTTTGAATCCTCGCGGGTAGAGAATATTAAAAAAACACAAAAAAAAATCATAACTCGAAAACTACAAAAAATCGCGGAACATACATGGGGTATTTTCGGATACCCCCAGGTGAGAGGAATCTAAAAAAAATTTATTGACGTCACTACTTAGACCACCCTGTATGTATTTATTTTATCGTTTGCGTTATGTATATGTAATATTTTACTAGATCATATTATTTTTATTATTAAGACAGCATTAACAACGACCACGGCACAAAAAAAAACATTGCAAAATACATAATAGAAAAAAAAGATATGAATTTTTGAATCCTCGCGGGTAGAGAATATTAAAAAAACACAAAAAAAAATCATAACTCGAAAACTACAAAAAATCGCGGAACATACATGGGGTATTTTCGGATACCCCCAGGTGAGAGGAATCTAAAAAAAATTTATTGACGTCACTACTTAGACCACCCTGTATGTATTTATTTTATCGTTTGCGTTATGTATATGTAATATTTTACTAGATCATATTATTTTTATTATTAAGACAGCATTAACAACGACCACGGCACAAAAAAAAACATTGCAAAATACATAATAGAAAAAAAAGATATGAATTTTTGAATCCTCGCGGGTAGAGAATATTAAAAAAACACAAAAAAAAATCATAACTCGAAAACTACAAAAAATCGCGGAACATACATGGGGTATTTTCGGATACCCCCAGGTGAGAGGAATCTAAAAAAAATTTATTGACGTCACTACTTAGACCACCCTGTATGTATTTATTTTATCGTTTGCGTTATGTATATGTAATATTTTACTAGATCATATTATTTTTATTATTAAGACAGCATTAACAACGACCACGGCACAAAAAAAAACATTGCAAAATACATAATAGAAAAAAAAGATATGAATTTTTGAATCCTCGCGGGTAGAGAATATTAAAAAAACACAAAAAAAAATCATAACTCGAAAACTACAAAAAATCGCGGAACATACATGGGGTATTTTCGGATACCCCCAGGTGAGAGGAATCTAAAAAAAATTTATTGACGTCACTACTTAGACCACCCTGTATGTATTTATTTTATCGTTTGCGTTATGTATATGTAATATTTTACTAGATATATTGTTTATTTTTGTGTATTTATTGTAAATTGTAGTTATTTTGTTTTATTTTATGAGATATGTTTTTTCATGTATATATATTTTTTAATGCGTGAAATTTATCGTTTTTTTTCTTTTAATAGTAACCCATTTTCTTTTTTCTGTCGCACCGCCTACAATCATTTCTGCTTAGCCCAAAGGTATGACTGGTAGAGAATGCCATATGGCGTTAAGTCCACCTTTTGTACAAATTTTTGGTTGTGCAATAAAGTATAAATAAACTTTAATAATTAAGTTTGTGGGATATAAAAAGTCTTCCCACGACGCTACCTCGAATCTGAAATATGATTTTATATCACCTGTTTCAAAAACTGAAACTCTTATTTACGAGACAAATAAAATGATTGAAAGTTGTTATATTAATTTAATAGTGAGAGACAAAAAGTCCTTTACTTTAAATCTTGTTGCACTAAATAATAAAAAACTATATAATTTTGGCATTGTTTATCAAATACTAGCGGTCCCCCGCGACTTCGTCCGCGCGTTTTGAGTTTGCTCCCTCCCCTCCCCTCCCGTCGCAGCGTCATGTTTTATATCCTAAAGCCTTTCTCGATAAATAAGCTATCCAACACAGAAATATTTTTTCAAATCGGTCCAGCAGTTCCTGAGATAAGCGCGTTCAAACAAACAAACTCTTCAGCTTTATAATATATTAGCGAAAGCGCACGTTGTACTTAAGCTGCGAACATTATTTTGGTGCGGAGTTATGTTAAAACTGTGATAGCTCCTAAGATATTTATTGAAATCAAATGATATAAAGGGCAACTTGGTTCTAAATGAAATGCTCGTGATGATGAATGTATTTATTTTGATAAGAATAAATACCTGTGTGTATAATACACCTCTAAAAATAATGCATTATTTTTTTTACAAATTAATTAACATAAAAAAGGTTGTAGTAAGTCAACCATAAAAGATAGACATATGCTGTCCCGGACTTTATTATAGAACTCTTAATGCTGAACAATCCTGTCATACATGATTTTTGTGTAACTTAAGCGGTTTCCGCAGCGTATGCAGCGGAAGCTCTCAAAAGGAATATCTTTCTCCCGTTTTCGCAACATTTTTCATTTCTGCTGTGGTCTTATGAGTCGTATCTTTATGTTATATAGCCTTAAGCCTTCCTCGATAAATGGACTATCCAACGTAAAAAAAATTTTTCAAATCGGGCCAGTAGTTTTTGAGATTAGCGCGTTCAAACAAACAAACAAACAAACAAACAAACTCTTCAGCTTTATAATATTAGTATAGATTAGCGTAAAAAGGTAACAAAAATTGCTTTGTTTTGCTTCTGAGTCATGTAACGGTTTTTATAACTTTTGTTTGCACTCACACCATTAACTGGAAATTCGATATCAGTAACCTTCTCTCCTGGAAAGAAAATAAACAGGATAGGCCGGGTTAGTGGTAATTCGATATCGTTTAGTAGAGCTCATTTACGATACATTTCTCCGTATAGGTAGGGTAAATACTTATGGCCAAAGATTTACTTACATAGCCATTCTCTTTCGCAAGTGTTTAAATGGTAGAGAGTTCACTACTGCCGTCCACAAACTAAAATGCCGATAAGTGCAAAAACCAAATTCGGAGAAAAACGGGTTTAAAGAGTGGGAACGAAAAAAAATTCGCTGTTTCAAAAGTAAAAGAGCAAGGTGTAATTTTGATACACCGTCAGATAGGTAATTAAAAGAGCTAAAAAACAGTATAAGTTTCTCAACGCTATGTGTTATAGATTTTGAAATATTTTAATTTATACGTTTTAATTAAGTATCAAATAACAAATAAGTCATAATAAACACAACTTAAACGCCGCTATAATGCCTTAACGGCTTTCTAGTGTTGAATCTTGAATATTTTTTTATAGATTTGTAAAACGAGTTATTTTTGACGATACGTTACTTGCCTATAATGCGGCTAATGTCAGTTAACGTCATTTTAGTCTGGTTTATTCACAAAAAAATTGATGCTTTTTGTATGCTTATTTAATTCGTCTTTATTACAAGACTAAAATGCAGCTAAAAACAAAACCTTTCACCATAACGGCATTTAAGCTGGGCATAAGTTACTTGACAATTTAGAATATAAAGAAAAAGGCGTTTATGTCAAAAATAAGAAAACCTGTTTTAGTTTTCAAAATCAATTTTTAATTTGGCTCGTGGCAATGAATTATAGTGACTTTTTATCATAATTTGTTTAATTTAGCAGTTGATTAATTTTCTGCTATTCATATCAAAATATTAACAATACACGTTTATTACAAACTGTTTCTCACAACCATAGGTATTTGTAATTTGTAAGGAATATACACGTCATATGTAAATGACACATAGACCCTTAAAATATAATCAAATCTTAACCATATTTTAAGATCAAACGATTATTTATCGTAATTCTTAAATCTAACAGTTTAACAATTTTCTAGATTTTTTATAAAAATAATAGGTTACTGAATAACAATCATCAAAAACTGTTTCGAACAGTCTTACATAACTTTATATATGTAGATTCTGACAAAAGACAAAAAATAAAATAAATAAAATAAATAAATATCCTTTGGACATTCCCACACATCGCCATCTAGTCCCAAAGTAAGCTACTAAAAGCTTGTGTTATGGGTGCCAGACAACGGATATAATACTTAAATACGTTTCGTTTGTAAATACATACATGATATACATAGAAAACACCCAGACCAATACAAACAGACATGTTCATGCTCACAAATGTTTGTATTGTGCGGGGATTGAACCCGCAACCCACTGCGTAGTAGGTGATTTCTCGACCACTAACCAGACGGGTCGTCAAACCACAATTAACAATTGTTAGCATGATAAAGACAAACTTTGATTCAATTTTTTTTAAAAAAACCTTCTTTGATTTAGAGAAGGGGTGGGGTATACCACACTTCTTGCGTAATTTTGGCAGTGGCAATGATAGAGGTTTTGAATTTTGAGTGAAAGCTTCATATCGAAAGATAGCTCACGCTTCGTTATAGCATATATCGATCGTGTAACTTCGCTCGCGGGAAAGAGGTGACATGAAATCTTGTTGCGTTGTAGGGTTTGCAAAATTCGAAGAGTTTTTACATATATCTGAACTATATCTTCGTCTTAGCATTCGTTGTTTAGTGGCCTTGTTACCATTTTCTTGTAATTTGCGTGTTATATTAACCACATTTTTATTTAGAGTCTTTTCAATTGTCTGTGTGCTATCTTTTTTCTTCAATATATTAGTTGTTTTCACTTTTTCCTTCATGTCGTAATTTGTGTCATAAAAGTCATAAAAAAGTCATAAAAGTCATTTATTTATGCAAATAGGCCCTCTGGGGGCACTTTTACACGTCCCAATATAAACCCTACCACAGCTTCGGGACAATTGTGGGCTAGTGCTGAGAAGAAGCTGCGCAACAAACTCAGTCACTATTGTCAATGCCTCTTTTCAAAAGGTTTACAATGTTTGTAGTAATCATGCAAGTCCATACATTATTATCATTTAAATAATCATCTACTTTATAATACCCTTTCGTCATAAGGGTTTCTTTAATAACAGTTTTAAATTTATTAACCGGTAAGTTAATAATGTGTTCTGGTAGTTTATTGAAAAATTTTATACCTTTCCCCATGAAAGAGTTACCAACCTTTCGAAGCCTAAATTGTGGAATAGCAAGCTTATCCTTATTTCTAGTATTATATTTGTGTATGTCACTATTTTTCGTGAATAAATGAAAATTTTTCCGTACATACATTAAACTTTCGTAAATATACTGAGAGGCTAGAGTTAATATTCTAATTTTTTTAAACACCTCTCGTAAGGAATCTTGAGGTTTAAGATTATAAATAGCTCGCACGGCTCTTTTTTGTAACACAAAAATTGTCTCTACATCAGCAGCCGCGCCCCACAGTAAAATGCCGTAGGACATCAAGCTATGGAAATAACTAAAATAAACTAACCTAGCTGTTTCTACATCAGTCAAACGTCTTATCTTCCTTACAGCAAAAGCAGCTGAGCTTAGTCTCCCTGACAAGGCCTCTATATGAGGACCCCATTGTAGTTTGGAGTCTAAAGTGATTCCCAAGAATGTTGTGGAATCAATAGTATCAAGCGGTTTGTCTTTTATCTTAACCTGAGTTGATGCCTGTCGGACATTAGGCATTGTAAACTTTACACATTTAGTTTTACTTCCATTCAGAAGAAGATTGTTAACAGTAAACCAATGTAATACTTGCGAAAGAGTATTATTTACATCGTCAAAATTTCCTTCACCTCTTGGAATTTTAAATATAAGTGAAGTATCATCTGCAAACAAAACTATATCACAAAGATTCCCCACAAAATGCGGGAGGTCATTTATATATATTAAAAATAAAAGAGGTCCTAATATAGATCCTTGGGGCACACCCATTGTTAGAGGTGCTCCAGAAGACTCAGTTCCGTTTATACATACTTTTTGCATTCTACCTGAAAGATATGAATTAATTAAATTTAACGAGTTCAATGATGCCCCATAGTGACATATTTTTTTAAGTAATGTTTGTAAGTAACATGTCAGTTTGTAAGTAACTGGAATTGTGATTTTTACAATCATTGAAAGAATATTCATTAATAAAGTGAGTATAACATAGACAACAAAAACATTTCCTGCAGGCACTGAATACCTCCTTATAACGACCAACGTACTCGCATAGTGATATATCCGCATTTTTCGTATTTGGAAAATCCTGACGTAAAACTATCCAAAGCTGGTGAAGATATGTAGTTTGTATGACTTTCGACGAGTTTCTTACCTACTTTGAGTAGATTTTTGGTTTTAGGCTTTTTTATATTTACTTCTTTGGTCACTCAGCAACAATTATAGTATCATCTGAGTTTGAACTATCTAAGTCGTCTGGCACGAAGTCTTTGTCCCTATCATAATCGGAATCTGCAAACGGATCTTGTACTTCTGCATTCGAGATATCAAACATAGGTAGGTATTTCTTCGTCAACTAAAGGGTAATCGGGCGCAGGAAATTCTTTTTCAACATCTTCACCCTCTTCATCTTTTGGCTGAGCAGATGGTGATAGCATTTCTTTGTTACAAAATAATAAAGTACTACTACAATCGTCAAAACTCACATTAACAAGACGACGTTTTGGTCGTTCGGTTTGACATACTTACTACCTGTTGATGCTCGAAAATAGTGATCTGGTTTGGATTTTGCATTTTTTAAATATTCTCTAAACACCTTTCAGTGCAGCCATAATCATAAAATATATGCGAAGATTTATTGGTAGTGCAGTATTCAATTTAAAGTAAAAAAATACATCATATTCTTTAAAACTGTAAGGCCGAGTGTAGTGTGAGTCTAAAAGATCGAGTTGATTTTTGTGCACTCTTAAAAATAATGATGTCTTTTTTAGTATATAATACATGATCTGGAAAAAAAAAATAGTAGTGTAGTCGCTGTTGCTCGAAGTACGGGCGGAAAGGCACGACGTGACGTCACCGTCAGTAAAAGTCCAAAGTGCGAAGATAGGAGTTTATTCCGCAGTCTTGAGGTACAAAATAGGGTGTGGACCGAGCAGCGAAAAGATTCGAGCTCAGTGCCTTACAGATCCAAAAATTATGGAATTACTAGATGCCCAAGATGGTAAAAACCAATAAGGTGCGTTCTAGGAATCCAAAGTGTCCACTAAGGTATTGGAGAGACTAGATGCCCAAGATGGTAAAAACCAATAAGGTGCTTTCTAGAGACCCAAGGAATAGATTGGATTTGGATTGATTTTACATACAAAGCTCAGGAGTACTTAACCTACGGTACAAAAACATGTTAAGCGCGAGTTACGTATGATCAGCGCCATCTATTGTCAGGTAGTGGGACTAATATATGGGCTTACTTATGATATTGATTAAAACTTAATCAGCGCGAGCTAATATTGAGAAGAGCCATCTTTTGCCTGGTAGCAAAACTAATGTATAAGTTTACATAAATGTAGGTGTGTTACAGACTCCCCCTCTGTCTCCGATAGTCGTCTCGACGAGGAAGACAGGATAAAACGACCGTGGGTGGGTTCTCAAGTCTGACTCATTATCTATACTTTGTTCCTTCTCCCTTTAGTCCAAATCTGCATCACGATGATTGGTCACGCATGGCGATTGCTATCTCGATCGCGTCAGTGTCTATCTTTTTCTCCGCCTAGTTCAAATCTGCATCATGATGTTTGGTCACGCATGGCGAATGCTTTCTCGATCTCGTCAGTGTCTATCTTTTCTCTCTCCATCTAATACGAATCTGGATCAGAATGAATGTTATCTTGAATCGTCATGTTGAATGTCTTATGTCTTTGAATTCTAGGTCACATTGCTTAATAGCAGTAAATGTCGAGATATGTCATAGCTGATCTCTCACTCCCCCTGGACGAGAGATAGTTATCTGACTGTTGCATCGCTGTGTTACATCACCGCAACGCCAACATGATGCCAAAATCGAACTTTCTTCGTCGTCAATTCTTCATCTACATTAAGGTGGTGTGGTTTCTTTTGGCTTGAAGAGCAGGTTGCTATCCTGGTGTCGGTTGAGCTTCCAGATCTTCAAGGCCCCACGTTGGGCGCCATATTTGTAGTCGCTGTTGCTCGAAGTACGGGCGGAAAGGCACGACGTGACGTCACCGTCCGTAAAAGTCCAAAGTGCGAAGATAGGAGTTTATTCCGCAGTCTTGAGGTACAAAATAGGGTGTGGACCGAGCAGCGAAAAGATTCGAGCTCAGTGCCTTACAGATCCAAAAATTATGGAATTACTAGATGCCCAAGATGGTAAAAACCAATAAGGTGCGTTCTAGGAATCCAAAGTGTCCACTAAGGTATTGGAGAGACTAGATGCCCAAGATGGTAAAAACCAATAAGGTGCTTTCTAGAGACCCAAGGAATAGATTGGATTTGGATTGATTTTACATACAAAGCTCAGGAGTACTTAACCTACGGTACAAAAACATGTTAAGCGCGAGTTACGTATGATCAGCGCCATCTATTGTCAGGTAGTGGGACTAATATATGGGCTTACTTATGATATTGATTAAAACTTAATCAGCGCGAGCTAATATTGAGAAGAGCCATCTTTTGCCTGGTAGCAAAACTAATGTATAAGTTTACATAAATGTAGGTGTGTTACAGTAGTTGTTAATGTAAAATAAAATATTTTGACTTATACATACCTAGCTAAAATAGCAGTTTATATTTGGGTTGCAAAATAAAAGCGCCCTTCTGTTATACGTACCTTTAAGAATACCTATCTAACTTAATTAAACTATTTTTAACGAAAGAGCACTTGTTTTTGCTGTGATATCTGAAATATTATAAAACCATCCTTAATGTGACCTATATGATCAATTCTCTACGCCACTAAATGCATACTACATTAACTAATTAAATGTAGTATGCACTTGGTGGCGTAGGCGTATTTTGTAGGCTACAGCAACAGCAAGCAATCTTATAATAGTAAAGGTTTTAATATTTTTGTATTTGCGTGGCAAGCTTTGGTAATTAAAAGACGCAACATCGAAAACTCGAGTGCACTAATTGACTTGTTACCTAAAAAGACAATTTGCTGGATTGGAAAATTATATCTTACTTCAAAACAGGAGAATTAAAAATTACTGTAAATTTTATAAATAAAATACTCACGTTTTGGCTCCAATTTGTTGTGCCGAGAGTTCAGACGCGACGATGATGCCTTGCCATTCGCGAACTTCTTCATTCAATGTTTTGAACTTAACCGCATTATAGTTAAGGAATGTAGGATAACGGCATTTAAGTCGTGTAAACATGTGCAAAACATGTAGCCTGTTACATTTAGTTAGCATTTATGTTCAACCCGCTATTGCAATTTTGATAAATACAAACACCTAATGCAACGCTAAAATGCCGCTATTGGACTTTATCTGCGTTATTGCTTAGTATTTTACGTAACGGCATTTTAGTCTTGAGCTGTAATATATAAGTTTTGCAAAGAACACGTAAGCAATATCATCATTAAAGGACTTTAACGACTGTATTGAGTGGAAATTTTTGAAAACGGCAATATAATGTTGTAATTTTTTTGAGGGCATCGTCTCTGATAAAAGTTTAAATCCCTTAACCGCGTTTTAGTTAAGTAACTTGATTTAACTGCATTTTAGCTCTGTAATTTAGCTCAGGCGATGCAGATAACGGCATTTTTATTTTTTTTATCTCAGGAACTAAGTAAGATAGAAAAATATGGGTAAAAGTGTTAGATTCAGCTTTTTTTTCTGATTCAGATGGTATTAAAAAGTCAATTTTGACCAATTGTCGGTTAGCGGCATTATAGTTTATGGACGGCAGACTAATGCGTTGATTCCGTTAATTGTACAACTATCAGAGCGGCCAAGTTCAAAATAATAGACCATCGTCATCATCAGAATTATCAGCCAAAGGTCGTCCAATGCTGAACATTTTATTATTATTATGACCACGCGTTTGGTGAGTGAGTTAGCATTCCTGACTACAAACCGGCAGTCGCGGGTTCGAATGCCGCAAGGGGCAAATGTTTAGTGATGACTACGAACATTTGTAGGTTCGTAAGTCATGGATGCTTTATGTATTTGAATATGCATGAGACACGCCCCGGTTATTATCATTGTTTGGTATTCGTTGCACAAGAAAAAAAAACGTAGTTGTCTGGCGCATATTTTTTCATATATTATTGTTATTTTTTGTTTCAGGTCGTTTCCAGAGAAAATATTGAATTTTAGTTTTTTACTGACTTATATTTGTGTCAAAAGCAATAGGGTTACTACGTTTCATGGTGTAGATTTTATCCAAGAGTCTCGCCGTTCAATAATACTTTCTTGATCGCGATATCAAATCGAATGTGCATAACACAAGTGTATTGGCTACTTACTTTGGGATCAGAGCAATATATGTGATTGGTGTCCAATTTTGATAAAAAAAAATATATTTATTTCAGACGATGAGTCTATTTATTTTTTAGTAACAGAAAGGAAAACTTATTACTATGTTAGTATACTTATATGAAACAAGTTTATAAACAACGACAAATTTACCTTAGTCGTCAGTTATTTTCTTACATCCTGGGTAGTTTTCAAAACCGGACAATCAAATGACAGTGTTTGTCAGTTTGTCAGTGCAACGGCCGCGTCTGGGAGTCGTCTCCGCCCGCCGGATCCGGATCTTGTATTTTCCGGCACTCCACTGGGCCGCACTTGGGTTTTATTTGCTCGCTATTACAGCGAATACTTCCGGGTTTGACTGCTGGCCAGTTTGGGTCGTTGGATGTTGATTTCAGCACTCAATAAAGAAAGATTCGTGGAAAAAAAGGATGTTCGTATTTTCCCTAAAGTTAATAATTACTTCTTCATATTTATTATTACCCTAAAGATTAATAACTGAGGGTCAGGATCATAGTCATGTTTGATTATGAGCACAGAGCACATGAAACAATTAGTACATAGAGCTTATGTTTGACTATAATTGATAGAATTTTCTCATGCCGTGATTCCAGGTATTCTTATTTCCTTTTTTTACCATTTGACAAATATTCATTTTTCTTATGTAAGTACATAGGTCCCTACATAGTTTTAAAAATACTTTTTGTATCGGGATAGAAATAGTAATTCATTTTTTAAAAATTGGCAAGCAAGCCCAAATCACATTAGCAAATATTTTTAAATTACCTACATAAGCTTCAAAAAGACGGATCTGCTATTGAATTGCAATTCTACTCAAATCGATCTCAATTCATTTTCTATCTAAACTTTTTTTCAAATCCGACCCTGGGCTGCACCTGCGCCCGCACGATGATTAACCTCGTCTGGAGCAAAGATTCAAATTGCCCCTGCGAGGCTTCGCACTAACACCGGGAGATACAGTAGATTTAGAAAGAGAGAAACGCGCTTATTTGAGTTACAGTATGACGGCATCTCAAGCGTTTGGCCCGGTTAGCCAGAAAGTTGCTGGTCCAAGTCTCGCCCGTGCAACAATTTTTGGTTTCTTATTTTATCTTTATGAAGACATTATGATTTGCATATTAATAGAACTGTGTTACAAAACATTTTATAAAATAATATAGACTGATTGAAGTCCGATTTATCAAACGTGAGATAAGGAATATTTGTTAAATAAAATACATTACGCTTCATTTATGTAAATGTCTTGGTAAAGTCGGCCGTTTTCTACTTATTGAGTCTAATAAGTCTTATCTAACGTTGGAAAAATCAGCCCTTAATAGTTAACATCCAAAAGGAAAAGAAGATTTGGTATTAATGTATCTAGATAGGTCCTAAAAGTCCTATATTTCATAGCAAACGTCTTTAAAATGTAAGTATTCCAATAATGTTTACATGGCATATGCTCCCTACACTTTATTTTGCAAAAAATGTACACATATCACTTCCCCCGTGACACAATAACCGAGGACCTTAACGCATGAAGTGCATGAAAACCAGCTTTTCTTGCATCTTCTTCCACAACACAACAGGATATTGACATCCTTGTTTTGAGTATGCAAAAACGCTGCAGATGTGTCAGGAGAGTCTTAGGTGGATCTAAGGATTATTAATTTTAAGTTTAAAACAATTTTTATACTAAAAAAAATTTTAATTTGTTTAGGTTTTGATGTTTCAAAAATAAAGTTAAGATTGAAATTTTGTCACGAGTTTTACCTCTTCCTAAAGCTTTTTTTTTAAAATTTAACTTTATCTATAAGTTTATTATCAGATGAGATAGGCTATTAAAAGAGGATTATTTAAATGTGTAGGTGTCTTAACAGAAAGTTAATAGAATTTTAGTTATTTAGGTTTAATTGAAATATCCCTAGACCATGTTGATGTGTATAACAAAACACAAGTAAGTAGGCATGCCATACATCGTTTACACGTTCTTACTAGTGCATTGAACAAGGTGTTTTCTTTTGCGCCGTCTCAACAATATTAACGCTACGTTAACGTTAAGTTAATCCGACAGATCCGTTAATAAGACAGATCCAGAACTTAAATATTCCTCAAGCACGGTAACTCATTAGTTGCAACTGGGCCTGAAATAATCAAAAGGATAATGTTAAAAGACATTCGTTTGTTGCGGTAAGCTTTAATGAGTGAGCCTGCTTTCTGCCTTTTGTAGTAGATTATACTTGTGTTTGACAAACTTTAGCGCTAACAGTTTCCTTAGTCCGTAGTTAATCGAAGGAAAGTGCCATCGACGAACTGGGACCTTATGTAAGACGCGAAAGCCTTCGTTAAAAATGCACTCACTAGAAATTTTTATTCGATATGGAAGTTTCGTACGTAGGTATTTTGTAGGTGTACACTCTGTATTAAGTCGCTGATGCACAAAGATGTACCCACATGTAGAACATAAGAACTAAGCAATTAGGTTATGAAACCAAACGTAAATTTAAACCTGTTCGGTGTTGAATTTAGCCAGATTTTTGACTTGGTCTCTAAGACACTAACGGCCGGTGTTTCATTATTCTTATAAGTCCTAGTACTGCCAATAAATAAGTAATGCCATCCGCCAGATGATGACCGTATTATACAATGTCGATACGTTATACAAAATGACGTTCAATGTTTGTAATAATCAATGGTTTGTGCTTATTAGTCAATGGTGAAATAGGCCCTTAGTAGGTATATATAAATATAAATTATAGTAATAGTCAATAAAGTAATATACTAACGGCCTGTTTCACAGTATCATTGTAACTTCTGGTTCAGAAGTTACAAGTATCTACTTCAATCAAAATCACGTTCTATATTTGAACTAGCGGTCCCCCGCGACTTCGTCCGCGCGTTTTGAGTTTGCTTCCTCCCCTCCCGTCGCAGCGTCATGTTTTATATCCTAAAGCCTTTCTCGATAAATAAGCTATCCAACACAAAAATATTTTTTCAAATCGGTCCAGCAGTTCCTGAGATAAGCGCGTTCAAACAAAGAACAAAGCGAACATTATTTTGGTGCGGAGTTATGTTAAAACTGTGATAGCTCCTAAGATATTTATTGGAATCAAATGATATAAAGGGCAACTTGGTTCTAAATGAAATGTTCGTGATGATGAATGTATTTATTTTCATAAGAATAAATACCTGCGTGTATAATACACCTCTAAAAATAATGCATTATTTTTTTACAAATTTATTAACATAAAAAAGGTTGTAGTAAGTCAACCGTAAAAGATAGACATATGCTGTCGCGGACTTTATTATAGAACTCTTAATGCTGAACAATCCTGTCATACATGATTTTTGTGTAACTTAAGCGGTTTCCGCAGCGTATGCAGCGGAAGCTCTCAAAAGGAATATCATTCTCCCGTTTTCGCAACATTTTTCATTTCTGCTGTGGTCTTATGTGTCTCATTCTTTATGTTATATAGCCTAAAGCCTTCCTCGATAAATGGACTATCCAACGCAAAAAAAATTTTTCAAATCGGGCCAGTAGTTTTTGAGATTAGCGCGTTCAAACAAACAAACAAACAAACAAACAAACTCTTCAGCTTTATAATATTAGTATAGATTAAACAATATTTAGAAGTACTTATTTGTCAATTGTAAAACAGGCAGTGAGTGTTTTGTTACAACGGAGCTTCATATAAATTATAACGCAGCTATAAATTTGCATACATTCAAAAAGTAAAATGACGAGTATGGGTATCAGTACTGTGAACAAAGCTTATGCGCCAGAAAATCATCATTTACATTTAAATTGCTGCTTTGTAGCTGCATTGGAGCTGTATAAAACATACTTTATGGCTCTTCGACGCTGTGAAGTGGAGTCGTTGAACGCGTATATTGATAGTGAACTGGAAGGTTTAACTTTACTCGTAGTTCTATTTGTTATGGCTCAAAATTTCAAATAAATAACGTGAATGTAGAAAATGTAACGAAACAAAAACTTTTTAGTTAAAAAAAAAGGTATCTTATGCGGTCTATAGCTCATATGGTCGGTTACCATACTTACTGTTAGTGACGAGAAAATCGAAAAGCAAAATGGATCGGCATTATAGAGGTACCATCGAGTGATGATGCCCTTTCACTATGCGGCCTGTCAATGAAAGAAAGAAAGAAAATGAGTTTATTAATTTAGGACATCACAAACACACACACATTTAAACGAGTTTACAGAACAATAACATACACAATCACACAACGAATTTACAAATTACAAAACAGACAAATACAACCAAAAAGAAAAAGAAAAAAAAACTAAGTAGAAAAAATATTTTGACCCTGTAGTGCGTGCCATAGTGTGCCGTGTGTCGGTGATGTCCAAATCAAGAGGACCTCACTCAGCATAAGCCAGGTACCCGGGAGGCCCTGGCGCTGGTTTTCAGTGGACCCTTGCTGAGTGAGGTACACGGAAAATGGCGCCAACATCACGTCCACACTGAATGATAAACATAAATACAATAGATAAACGAAATTAGAAATACAAATGAGATGAACATATACATATATAATACACAAACATAATAAGTGTGCACAGTAATTGTGGAACGGAACGGAATTGTCAAACGGATGAATATTTGAACCGCAGTCCGCAACTGTCCGCAACCAACAACATCGTTGGGTGGTGAGTCATCGTCATTCCGGGCGCAGGCATTGCGCGCGCATGGCGTACCATCGTCTAACTGTGGAAATCGGTGATGTAATCGAAATCATAATAATGTTTAGGAAAATGTCAAATTTGTGTAAAAATAATAATAATAAAAGAAAGTGGAATCAATGCTGAGTGAAATTGGAGGAAAAGTTTATAAAATGTGAGTACGAACGAATTTATCAGTAATTATATTAATATCAATAACTAGGTATATCTATGTCAAACATGTTTTAGGTACGTGTTATGCCATGGTACCGGTTCTGTTTGCTCCGATTAGCAGCCGCGTCCAGCGCTGTGATGGATAAATGCGTGTTTAGATTTACTCACGATCACCTACTTCCCTTCTCCCGATGACTAGACATTCTTGGTATGTTATTTATCGTTTGTCTTTTGAATGCTAAGTAAATGTTCTCTGTAGGCTTTTTTAAACGTATGACTGGTTTTTTCTAGGCACCTTAATGGAGGCGGAAGATCGTTCCAGCTCTTGGACGCGGCAAACTTAAAGCATCCTTTGAATGCCACTGTTCGATGAGGCGGCAGGACCAGGGTAAAGCTGAAGCGACGTCAATCTGCCACCGACCGAGGCATGTTCACGCGCAATGATCCTGCCGCTCTGTTTTCATATTAACTAAAATAGATTAATCGAAAAGTGCGTTTCTTTGTAATCATTACTCTACACCACCATGTCCAACATCTTGACAGGTGATTGTTGCCTTGTGATGGAGGTCAGTTTCGGGGGTGCAACGTCTTCGGTGACTAAGGAGTCCGTTAGCGGCACGGCATTTTCTGCCACAGTTATCAGTTGTTGTAAAACGACTCACGAGGAGAAGCGGCTTGCGTTGAAGCCTTTTTTGCTCCAGGTGGTCCAGCCAGGCATCATCATGTTCCGATATTCCGAACGCAAAATCATGACACCATTCCGGTTTCATTCCAGCGCGTGTTACCCAGATGTTGACGTTGATGTGGAAATAACCCTTAACGCGTTTGCAACACGTCCATTAGATTACAAAATATGGCAACACTTGGAGGAAAAGGTTTGCTCAAAGCCTCATCCTGATTTGGAAGCATCCTTGATGAAGGCAACCGCCGATATTAACATGGACCTCGTTCGTGCTGCGATAGAAGACTGGCCACGCAGATTGAAGGTCTGTATTCAAAATCACGGCGGTCATTTTGAATAAACTTTATTACCATATGAATCTATGTTTTATTAAGTTCATTTTGCTATATATATGGTTACATAAATAATAAACATGTCTAAATTATTTTATATTACACGTGTGACAGAACGACCGGACTAGGTATATACGTGGCGTATTCATGCGTATTATGACGATTACAACTTTTTGAATCGATATATCTCAAAAACGGTGGCTCGTAGGAAAAAAGTATTGATACATTTTTATGATCAAAAATTTTTGTTTGAGGTATATCTATGATAAATTAGATGATACATGTTCGAGTAAATCCTTTTATTGTATTTCAGTAATCGATGTAACTCGTAAACTCCCTGAGTGCGTCTCTGTATCTGCCCGGTCCGCAGTGCAAATATACGGAACTATAACGTGTACAGAATCCGTTTACTTTTCAATCTCTAGCGATCGCAGCTCCCGAGGTGATGGCAAAACCAGACATATGGGAAACGAAACTGCTACTGTGCGACGAACTGATAGGTATAAATGTAAACTGGGTTTGATACTTTCAATAGTCGTAAGGCTAAATTATTATTTAAGATTATACAGTGGGTACAAAAAAATACGAGCCAAATTCAAGGGGTTGTCGATCGAGTTTAAAATACAGGAAAAATATTTTTGAAGTTAAAACTTCTGTATCGGCGTTGAGCACTTTTGATAGGATATTTTTAAATTTATTGTAAGGGTTTCAGTTAATAAAAAAAAATGTTTTTGAAAAACATATATTTCTTTAAAAGTTTTCAAATTTTTTTCAAAGTATTTAAAAAAAAAGAATTAGAAAATGAAAAGTCATCGAAATTATGGATGTTATTTGATTTTTCTGAGAGACAAACTTTTTAATGTAATAAAAATTGAAATTGTAAAATGTAAATACGATAGCTCAATAAATAAATATTGTATTTTATCACATAAATGATGGTAGTACTTTTATATTGACAATAAAAGCAATTCATTCAAAATTATTCCCTAATTATTCCAAAAAACTAATAACGTTAACATGCACAACGTTAATATTCAAATTTTCACTTCTGCTGGCACTCCCGGAGTGCAACCCGTTTTTTTTATAGAGGTCATTGTTTTGGACAACAATCCCCGACTCAGGGATGATTAGACTTAGTACCATCTGAATTATGCTAATTTTAAAAATTCTAAAAACTTTAAATTATATGCAAGTTTGATAAAAGAAAACGGATTAAATTCCATAAAGCATTCTGTACAAGTCAACTGCTCGGGAATGCAGAGAATCAATGAGTCCTTTTCCAATTATTCATTCCATTGCAAACTAGTTCAAGATCACGTCATTAAAATCAATCCAAACCAAACTCTTCACAACATTCTAAGCAATTTAAAAAAAAACGAATGGTTAAACTCACACCATCGCGTGAAGCTACTAGCTAGCTAAATAATACGTTATAGCTAGTCGGCTATGTTTTGACTGGCTCGCTAGTATCGCAACAATTAATTGATTTTGTGTTTTGTAATATTTACCACCCCTGAGTCGGGCGTCACTGACTAAAACAGCACTGTGTATTTATTTCATTTAAATATTTTTTTACTGTATTCTAGATTCGACTATTCTTGCCTTTTTTATTATTTCTTTCTTATACAGGATGTAAAAAAAAACGAGTCAAATTCAAAGGGGTTGTTTAAGAGTCGAGTGTTCAATACAGGTTTTTTAACGAATTTTCTTATTTTTTTTTAAATCCTGTATTCCAAACTTGACTGATAACAACCCCCTTGAATTGACTTGAACTTTTTCCCTGTTTTACAGGTTATTACCGCTCTTTTGAAATATGCATGAAATAAGTGTTTAAATAGTAAATCAAAATTAAATATGTAACTAAATAAATGTAGATGCCAGTCACATCTTGCACATATTTTAAAGTAAGGCTGGATGATTTACATTTCGACTACTTTCGGCCTACTCGTAGAGTGACTAATTGCAGTCATAACTTTATTTAAATGAGTTTTAAGTACATGAAATATCTTCTATTACAACGATTAAACTCTTGCGCAATACAGTAACACCTAAAAATTTATCGGAGAAGTTAATAGTACTTTCTCACGGTTTTGCAAAATAAATTAAAAACTTTTTTTAGCTTATAAGCTCATTAATAATACTCCTACACGTCCTTACATAGACTCTAACACAGCTTCGGGACAACCTAAGAAGAAGCTGCGCAACTAACTCAGTCACTCGCTATATCACAACAACTTTCACTTAGAATAAATCCTTAATTAAAATAATAGAATATAAGAACTAACGGAACGAAACGAAGTAGAACGGTTTTTTGTTCAACATGAAAGTAATTGTTTGTTATAAAAAACTGAACAATTGCAGTAACTACCCTTTGGTTTCAGTCAAAGACTTATTAGAGGTCGTTGATTTCAGCATTTACAATTTAGCACTTTAGATCTAAGAAACCACCAGCCACATATAACGGAGCCGGTTCCATCGTCTTGGGAGTTCTTCAGAAAATTAAGAAGGGGACTAAGGTGACAGCCCAAGGGAATCAAATATCAAGGCATCGAAGATTTTTTTCAGATGTTTTCAGCTAAAATAAGCACCGTTTTTGTTGTGCCCCATTTAATTTAAGCATTAAAGTAACAGAAAAAATATCCTACATTAAATTTTAAACGTTATAGGTAGTTTTTGACCCCGGACATTGCTTTTTTGGCTTTCAAGATTGACCCATTAACCTTAGGGAAAATACGAACATACTTTTTTATCCACGAATCTTTCTTTATTGAGTGCTGAAATCAACATCCAACGACCCAAACTGGCCAGCAGTCGAACCCGGAAGTATTCGGTGTAATAGCGAACAAATAAAACCCAAGTGCGGCCCAGTGGAGTGCCGGAAATTACATGTTTCGGATCCGGCGGGCGGAGACGACTCCCAGACGCGGTCGTTGCACTGACAAACTGACAAACACTGTCATTTGTTTGTCCGGTTTTGAAAACTACCCAGGATGTAAGAAAATAACCGACGACTAAGGTAAATTTGTCGTTGTTTATTAACTTGTTTCATATAAGTATACTAACATAGTAATAAGTTTTCCTTTCTGTTACTAAAAAATATATAGACACATCGTCTGAAATAAATCTTTTTTTTTTCAATATTGGACACCAATCACATACATTGCTCTGTACCCCTATCACGAATAATTTGCTTCAAAGTATTCGTATAGTAACGTAATCATTTGTATGAGAATCTGAAAGCGCCTCTATCGGACGTAAAACAAACTAAATTTGGCAGCTCAAATACCTGACATTTATTGTGCGTAAACATTTTCTATAGTGTTATACTGAATTTGCGATCACGAATCTTTCTTTGACGCAACTCACGATACTATCGTGAGTTGCAACAAGATTACTTCAGATTCTAAATGTCAAAAATGAGCGAAAAGACTAGGTTACTTTTACGGATAAGACCAACTAAACTGTTTTTTTTTTCTAAAATTATCACACAGCTGCATTTGAAGACTAATTCAAGCTCTTGGAATGAGAAAGATTCGGCATTATAGAGGTACCATCGAGTGATGGTGCCCTTTCACTATGCGACCTGTCAATCTGCCACCGACCGAGGCATGTTCACGCACAATGATCCTGCCGCTCTGTTTTCATATTAACTAAAATAGATTAATCGAAAAGTGCGTTTCTTTGTAATCATTACTCTACTCCACCATGTCCAACATCTTGACAGGTATTGTTGCCGTGTGATGGAGGTCAGTTTCGGGGGTGCAACGTCTTCGGTGACTAAGGAGTCCTTTAGCGGCACGGCATTTTCTGCCACAGTTACCAGTTGTCAGTTGTTGTAACACGAGTCACGAGGAGGAGTGGCTGGCGTTTCACCCATTTTTGCTCCAGGTAGTCCAGTCAGTCTTCATCATGTTCTGATATTCCGACCGCAATATATCCGGTCTCATTCCAGCGCGTGTTTCCCAGTTGTTGACGTTGATGTGGAAATAACCCTCAACGCGTTTGCATCGCGTCCGTTAGAGTACAAAATATGGCAACACTTGGAGGAAAAGATCTGCTCAAAGCCTCATCCTGATTTGGAATCACTCAAGGCATCTAAATCGCAAAAAGTCATTCTTTTTGTTCTTGACCTTGTTTTTTTTCCATACAGGGATGATGTGGAACTTTTAAGCAGTCCTACCGATTTTCAGCTTGGTGGGAATTTATGAAGCTTCGAATATCTAAATTGACCGGACTACATACCTCTTTAGAATAATAACATCTATGATACAAAATCAGACACTGAATGTTGGTGAACTCTCTTCCTAATAACGATAACGCTATTAAGAAAGTTGTAGCAGTTAGTCTAGAGAGTATATTGCCCTTATGTCGTAGTTAGAGTTTAAATACTTTCTTGCATAAACGCTTAATGGACTTACTTGTTCCGTTATAAAATACTTACAATGTAAAGTTACGTTAAGTTTAACATTGCGTGATGAAAGAATGAATCATTACCTCGCCGTAAACATCAAACTCTACTACAAGAGCATATGCGGGAAAACTGTATTTTACCGGTAGTAATAAAAGTTTATTACTAGCATACCTACTTTGTTTAAATTGAAATATGCATTGAGGTATTAATTTTAGCATTCCATGTACATGCTGAGTCGCATTAAAAGTTTTGAATATCGTACCCAGGCGCGTATTGCGATGTAGTTTTGATAGGTAAGCGATTCAGCTTTTTAAATAAGCAATTCGTATTGCGATTTTGTATGATATCATTACATTATTATATTGATAATATTCGTTTACACTGAGTCGGAATTGAGCTGCCTGGAAATAGAACGGCTAAAGTTGGATTGCAATACGGCCCCTGGACGTTTGTTTGGTCTACTTATGGCGTTTATGTAAAAAAAGAGTAGCCAGCAAACATCCCACTGCTGAACAAAGGCCTCACCTCAGTATGCGGAAGTATGAGCCATTATCCGCCAAGCCGTTTCTTATGTGACAAACCTGTACTTAATGTTTCTATACACTTTTGGGAAATCTAAAGATGTTTACGATACAGAGTTGTTTCCTTCCTATCAGCAAAAACCACACGTACACACAAAATTAACTGATAAAACAACGAAGAAGACACAAAACTGAATTAATGAGAATTAATTAATTGGCTTCAATGTGTAAAATAGACTCAAAACCACGCGCCGCAACTTATAACATGATTAATTTTAGCGGACAAACACCAATCAATGGGAGTTTCATTAAAACTGTCTTACAATCCGGGGTTTAATTAACCTCCTACGCAATGAAATTAATAACAAGCCATAGTCATGGGTGCGTAGACCCTTGTAATCTTATAAGTAGTAAACACAACTCCAAGTTGATCTCCTAAGCCTAAATGTGGTAAGGATCAGCAACAGAGTATAAGTAAGAGAGAGGTTTGGCGACATATTGTCGCGATTAAGGGCATAATAATATTTAAAAGAAGAAGTAGACGCTCACGGATCAAAAGGCCGCCGGCGGTCGTCAAACAAACGCATAGCAAAAGACAGTTGATAAACACATCCGTGAGGAATTAGGATTATATACAGGATGTGGCCTGTAATAAGAGCAAATTAATTAAATATAGACCTTTTTTATGAAACAGTAATCAATTCTGGATGGTTTTATTTCGAATAATGTATAATAAATTTATTGTTTTTTTCTCAAATAAAACCAGCAATGTATTGCAAACAAACGTGTCCAGTTATAGAACTTAACATCGTCACTTACTCCAACGAGTAGCTGTTTTGATATACATTGATTAGGGACAATAATTTTGAAGTACGATATCTTCCAGAAAGATTTTAGAGCACAATAAACACGTCAAGGTAACTACGTATGCCTTGTAGAATTATTGTTCAAAATTTTTGCTCATATTACAGGCCACACTCTGTTTATTGTTAACAATGAACACATAAAAATATCTATGATATTTTTCATTACTTACCGAAATAACATCATTTAGTGGTGAGTCTAGCTTTTTGTTCGCATGTTGCAAACGGCTTCACTAAATTAAGCTTAGCTAATTAATTTATCTAAAGTAAGCTCTATTGAGTACAAAACAATGAAAAAGTATTTTTTTACAGATTACATCTATTTTGTAGTATGAAGTTTTTGTTAGAGATAAACAATAAAATATTGAACTTAAGTTTTGTCAATGAAAGATATACGTCTTCGACTAAATCCTTTTATTGTACGCATTTCAGTAATCCATGTAACTCGTAAACTCCCTGAGCGCGTCTCTGTATCTGTCCGGTCCGCAGTGCAAATATACGGAACTATAACGTGTCCAGAATCTGTTTACTTTTCAATCTCTAGCGATCGCAGCTCCCGAGGTGATGGAAAAACCAGACATATGGGAAACGAAACTGCTACGCGACGAACTGATATAAAATGTAAACTGGGTTTGATACTTTCAATTGTCGTAAGGCAAAAATTTTATTTTTGATTATACAGTGGCTAAAAAGAAGTACGAGCCAAATTCAACGGGGTTATCAATCGAGTTTAGAATACAGGAAAAAATGTTTTTATAGAGACCCCCGACTCAGGGATGATTAGACTTAGTACCATCTGTATTATGCTTATTCTAAAAAAAACTTTAAATTATATGCAAGCTTGATAAAAGAAAACCTCTTCACAACATTCTAAACCATATTAAAACGAATGGTAAACGAACTCACACTATCGTGCGTAGCTGATAGCTAGCTAAAAGCCCTATTACACTACGCGGTATTCAGACAGTCTTAGTACGACTGTCTTAAAATCTAACTCGGCAAGCTCGCTATTACTCAGGGCTGAGTACCGCATGCTAACTCATTTGCAAAGCGTACGTAGTCGGTGACGGTTGTCGCGCGATGGGAAAACTTTCAAAGCACCAGAAAATCGCCATAGCTCTTGCCGCGTCTATTAATTTAAATACAAAAAAGAAAAGAAAAATATGGGTGAAAGAGTATTTACTTTTGCGAGAAAAATTATCAAATATGCAAATACTGAGTGTTTTGGAACCATGTGACTCAAGAAACTACCTTAGAGTAGGAGTTGCCGAGTTTGAATGTCTATTGAAATTAGTTACTCCACACATTCATAGATATGGCATGTCTCGGTACAAATCAAGAACATTGAAAAGTACTTCTTTTTCTTTCGAACACGCCATGGTGCACGCGGCCACAGCAAAAAAAAGGATACGACCGTCTTGGCTCTGCGGCTGCCGCGCGCTGACTGAACGGTCTAAGCGTGCTAAGTCTTATTACACTACGCGGTATTCAGCAAGCAAGCTAGTAAGCACGGCCGAACCAATTCGGTCAGTCTAATTAGACAGGCTAACTTGCTAGCACTTATTACATTAAGCTAAATCTTAGTGAGACTGTCTGAATACCACATATAGCTAGTCAGCTATGTTTTGACGCACTCACTAGTATCGCAACAATAAATTGGTTTTGTGTTTTTGTATATATTTTTTGGCATCAGTATCGTTTCTACAACCACCCCTGAGTCGGGCGTCACTGATCCAAACAGCACTCTGTATAAATAATAAATAAATATTTCACAACATCACATGCTTTCCTCCGCTCCCAAGCTAAGTAGCTAAAGCACTTGTGTTATGGAAATTGGAAACAACAGTAGTACAACTACACCCAGACCCGAGACAATATAGAAAAGATTGTTTTATACATCGACCCGACCGGGAATCGAACCCGGAACCTCACGAGATGGCGACGCTTGAAACCAGCGTGCTAGCCACTCGACCACGGATATCGTCGTTAGTATATATTTCATTTAAATATATATATATATTTAATGTATTCTAGTTTCGACTATTCTTTAAAAAAAATCTATTCGTGTAAAAAAATAACGAATCAAAGGGGTTGTTGAAGAGTCGAGTGTTCAATACAGGTTTTTTAACGTATTTTCTTATTTTTTTAAAAATCCTTTTTCCTAACTTTGAATTTGACTCGAACTTTTTTAACCCTGTTTTATAGTTTATTACCGCTCTATCGAAATATGCATGAAATAATTGTTTCAATAGTAAATCAAAATTTAATGTGTAACTAAATAAATGTAGATGTCAGTAACTCCTTTGATACGTGATGATACACATATTTTAAATTAAGGCTGGATTTTTTACATTTCGACTAATTTCGACCTACTCGTAGAGTGACTAATTTCAGTCATAAGTTTATTTTAATAAGTTTTAATGACATGACGTATCTTCTATTACAACGATTAAAATCTTGAGCAACACAGAGACACCTTCTAGAAATTTATTGGAGAAGTTAATAGTACTTTCTCACGGTTTTGCAAAATAAATTAAAAACTTTACTAAAGGCTCATTACTAACACTCCTACACGTCCTAACATAGACCCTACCACAGCTTCGGACAACCTGAAAAGAAGCTGCGCAACAAAATCAGTCACTCGCTATAACATAACAACTATCACTTAGAATAAATCCTTATCTAAAATAATATAATATAAGCAGCTAAGTACCCTTATTATTTAAGTAAGTAGAACGGTTTTTTGTTCAACATGAAAGTAATTGTTTATTAAAAAAAACTGACGAAGTGCAGTCCTTTGGTTTCAGTCATAGACTTATTAGACGTCGTTGGTTTCAGTACTTACAATTTAGCATTTTAGGTCTAAGAAAGCACCTGCCACATATAACGGAGCCGGGTCCATCCTCTTGGGAGTTCTTCAGAAAATTTACTGACAGTGAGCGGCGCTCACCGAAACTCATATAACTCAGCTCAGCTTAAACTTTAAAGTATGAACACGTAACCTCTTTATAACAGCAAGGAGAAGCTGGGAAAAACGACCACAGCGCTCTGACGTTTTACAGAGAGTAAAGTTTTCATCCGCAGGACTATTTCGTATCTAGCGAAAATTTTGCAATAACTACAAAAGAACGCAAATCCGTTATATCATTGTTGTCACTATTAGCCAAAGGATGTCCACTGCTAAACATATGCCTTCCCAACGGTTTTCCTCAGCGACTGCTCACAAGCTGTCTGCATCCAGTATGGTCCTGTGATCTTTACAAGGTCGTCTATCCATCTGTGGGTGGACGTCCTACTCCGCGTGTTTTGTCGAGGTCGAACTTTAAGCCCAATGGTCATCAGTTTTTCGCGCTATGTGCCTTGCCCATTGCCACTTGAGCTTACTGATTCTCAGGGCTATATTCGTTACCTTAGTTCTTCTACGTTACGTAATACGAATGACGTATTCTATGCAATTATTGCCTAATATTCGCTTTCTAGATAAGCAATTGCCGTGCCGTTGTAACTTGTATGCATCTGTGGAGTATCTGCAATTACCGTTTGTAAGGGAAAATACTAGGACTTCATTCGGACGAATGATGTTAGGTCTGCTTTGAATATTTAGGACGAGGATTGTGTAACAGAGATATAGCACACATACGTCAGCCTGTATAAAAGCAGTGTGCTATTGTACGCTTTTTAACGGTGTATAAATTTTTATCGAGTGTAAAAATTTCACCCTTATGTGTATTTTACAAGTCACTGGGACTTTCAACAATAGCAAAATGTTAATCTCAATTTGCTGAATACCATAGAAGAAGAGAAAAATAGTAATTAATTAGAACAACTTTTCCAAATATTATCAAGCGCAAACATTGGAAGGAATATGCACATACCAACCTCACGACGCAACTACTAGTATTTTAATTTAATTTACCTTCTCTGTAAAGATCTGTATCGGAAAGGCTAACCTTTTTTACCCGTCTACGGAGGGCCAAAATTACGCGATTTCCCCGCCATCTCAGGTCCTAACGTAATTAATTTGGCCTATAAATTTTGAGGATGACATATTTTTTCTACCTTTTAATTTATTGCCGCTTAATAACTTATTAATAAATTTTAGTGCTGATGCTGAAGTATTACGCATTTAAAGTATTATAGGTAAGTATATAAAGGTAGAAAAATTATGTCATCCTAAATATCTACCATAAATATACTGATCTAATTAATTTATTAAGTCTTGATCTGTATTCTGATTTATTTTAACCATCTTTAAAAATCTAGCTCAAACCTAAGCTCAGATTACAATTTGCTCGAGAAATCTTTTCTTTGTAACTAACTTCACTTTGGAATGGCTTCAAAGAATGATTTGCATTATCACTTCTCGACTAAAACCGATTTAGCTCTCTATAAAATAATCTAAGGCGATGGTAAAAGATCTTCGAGATCGTGAGGTCACTAAGGTTGGATTCACACTACAACGCGTGGATCAGTGCTTAAAATGCACCTGCTAAATTTTATTATTATATTATTTATTGCACATATAAGTAGTATAGAAAACAAATCAACAAAAACAATATTAATGACACAATTTTTTTTTTTTTTTTTTTTTTTTAAATATTGGACTCCAATCACATACATTGCTCTGATTCCAAAGTAAGTAGCCAATGCACTTGTGTTATGGAAACCAGACACAACGGTGGTACCACAACACCCAGACCCGAGACCATATAGAAAAGATCGTTTTCTACATTGACCCTACCGGGAATCGAACCCGGAACCTCACGAGATGGCAACGCTTGGAACCAGCGTGCTAGCCACTCGACCACGGAGGTCGTCCAATGTGTACAATGTCTTCGAGTAGTGAGGTAATTTATGCCTTTATGCCAAAGCTCGAAGTACGTCAATGATATCCTCAACCAGCGAATTAGGCAAACCAGTCTTAGTCTCGAGTTCTACATCTAAATGTTAAGAAATAATTTAGAGACTGAACTTACATTCTTATTTTTGGCTAACACGTAGTAAATTTCGAAAGATTTCGTCGGAAGATTCATTGTTGCAGAAAGAGAAATGTATTCTCGTTGACTAAATATTTGTTTATATATGTGATAGGTGTTAGGTTATTTGTTTATACAAGCAGTTTTCCGAGACTTCGCCAGCGTAAATATCGCATGTCACAAGTTAAGTAAAGTTAGTCTGTAACGTTCCACTGTGGGGCAAAGGCCTTACCTCAACTATTAGGTAGTTCGAGCCATCGCATGTCACAAAGCATCATTTTAAATTAAAGCTTATGTACTGTTCCAATGTATAAGCTTTATTATTATAAAGCTATATCATCAAAATCCATTCAGTAGTTTTAGCGTAAGCGAGTAACCAACATCCATACGTTTGCACAAACTTTCGCATTTATAATATTAGTAGGATAGTAAGATTTAGCATCGTTTGAAATTTCATGTAGTGTGTTATCAGCTTAACCTGCTTCGCATCAAAATGAGGGTCGCTTGGTATTCAGCGAGGGGCGTCATCCAAGCTCCCGACCTTCGTCAAGACTCCAACCGGGAGACACCTTTAGGAAATAGACGACGCTCAACTTGATACAAATGGGTATGGAAATCTCGGATCGAGTATTCACGATCGGGTGCAGATATTTGTTAAAAGTAACGTTGTAAGTATCTTAAGTCCTCACTTATTCGATTCGTTAATGAAATATAATGTGATTGGGTAGTTTTCAAAGAGATAATTAAACAGAATAATTGCCGAAAGTTTTTTTTTTTTGGTATAGGTTTGCTCTTGACTCCAGACTAAGCTAAGTGCGACTAAAACGAAGCCGAAAATAGGAAGAGCTCGCCTAGAAGAAGCCTGTTCACTTGAACATATATATACTGAACATATTCATAGATTTGGATTGTAATATTTAGGAAACACCGACGCGGGCAGCGAGTACTACTCCTTTGCCGTGCGCATTATAAATGTTGATAAGAAGCCATTAAAAAAAGTAGCAATAACTTTAAATTTGAAACAATTTCATCAGTAATTTTATTTAAACAAATACGTGAAGAATTCTCGATATTACCGGTATCAAACACCATCTCCACGCTATTTTATTCATTTTTTTTTTAATACAGGATTTCACGGCTCTGGGTTCTAGCCCTTTTAAGCCATTCGTTTGTTTCTTCTTCCTTTCTTTTGACAGTTTGTTCAAATTCCTTGCTTCCTCGTTTCTTTGTGGTTGTATTCATTTTTCTTTTCGAAAACAGGGCAGTTAAGTTTGAAAATAGGGATTCGGTGGTGATTTTCTATCTTCTCGTTCGTAAATTGTTGTTTGCTTCTTCATCTTTATATATCTTCTAAATCGTGCCAACTATTGACACTATGAAAGTGTATATGGACTTGAAGTACTTTGGATTTCTAAGTATTTCCTGAAGTTCACGGGGTATCGGTTGCGGATGGCCCAATTGTTCGAGATCGGCAATCATTGAGAGTCGTTGCAGACCGAATCTGGTGCATTCCAATAACAGGTCTGCAGAATCTTCTCCACAATATGTGCAATTTGCGCTTGAAATTATCCTCAATCTTGCCAGGTGAGCTGGAGTGTGACAGTGGCCAAACCTTAATCTGTTTATAACAGTTATAAACTTTCTGCGTTCTATGTTATAATTATTGCGATGGTACCAAGGTTTGGCGGGCGGGCTTCCTTGGTTCTCAGCGTACCACTTTCCCTTCTCTGCGCTTGTTGCCATCCAATAATCATGCCACAACTTTTTTAGGTCTACATTTAAATCTGCTCGATAATATGTATGGGGAACCTTCATAGATTCTGAATGATCAAAATCAAAGCTATTTCTTGTTGCTCTGTCAACTATTTCATTCCCACTGATTCCACGATGTGAAGGTACCCACAAAAAGGTTATGGCCCTGCCAGTAAGTCTAACTATTTCATAAATTTCATATCTTATTTGATAAATTAAATAATTTATATTAAATTTATGTGAGTAGTTTTTTAATGCTAAAAGCACACTCTTAGAGTCAGTTAAAATGAGAATATTAGGTGAAGTGTAAGAGTTATTAATATGTTCTAAGGCTAAGAGAATAGCATAACTTTCAGCAGTAAAAATAAAACAGTGGTTATCAACTTTAAAACTTTTAACTAATTTAAGTTGAGGATCATAAAATGCAGAATTTACACCATTATCTGACTTGGAACCATCAGTATAGACTTTATAATAATAAGCCTTGTTATCTAAAAGTGATCCAGTTTACTCTGGTTGTTAACTTTTTCCCATATAATGGTATAGTAATTATTGACTAAGACATCATAACTTAACTTATATAATGGCCATGGCTTATCTATATAGATATTTACAGACATACAATATATGTAAATTGCGATCCTAAGTAACTGTGGAGTGTGTCCTGATATCAATTCTGAACTTAACACTTGTGAGGTTGGGGATGAACTGATCTCTAGCAATTTTGGAGGTAATATTCTATTCAAAATAGATTTGTTATCTGCGGAAATGAGTTTGAGACAGAAGTTTGAAGCTAGTTGAATGCGTCTAATTACAAGTGGAGGAATGCAAGACTCACACTGCATGGCATTAATGGGAGTAGAACACATGGCTCCTGCTATTATTCAAAGTGCTTTGTTTTGAATAGTATCAAGTTTTCTTTACAAAGTAACACTACAGTTCATGTAAGCTAAAAAGCTGTAGTCAAAATGACTTCGTACTAGACTTTTGTATAGCATGGACAAAATCTTGGGATCAGAGCGAATTTACACCTGCTAGAGGGCGTAATATGTTTAAGGCCTTGGTTGAATTTTTAATTAGTAGATTAATATGACTTTCAAATGTGAGTTTGCAATCAAGACACACTCCTAGGAATTTTTTCTCAGCTATCCATGGGAGAGGTTTTTTATCATAGTAAACTTGAGAACTGCAATCAGCTAACTTTTTGGAAAACAACATTACACCACTCTTGTGAGGGCTGATGTCAAGTTTCAATTTATCATGGTAGTAATGGTAAATCTCAGCTAATGCCCTATTTAAACTAACTATTAACAGCAATATTTACATTCTTATTTACAGTATAAACCAACAAATCATCTGCAAATTGGAGGAACTTAACATTAACTTGATTTAAGTATTTAGATATTTGGCTAGTATTCAAATTGTACAGTAAAGGCGAGATACAGGCCCCTTGCATTATTCCTTTATATACATATTTTGGTCCAGGAAGAATATTATTAAACCATATGAACATTGGCCTTTTATATAAAAAGTTGAAAATCCATTTACAGACATCACCTGGTATGCCGATAGTGCTCAAGATGCTGACTAAGATGGATGGGTCTATGTTATTGAATGCCCCCTGCACATCAATAAAGACACAGGCTGTTGAAGAATGACTACGGAAAGAGTTCCTAATATCGGAAATCAGAGCTGTAAAACTTTATGCAGTGCTTCTACCTTTTCTGAATCCAAATTGTTCATCAGGTAAGATATTATTTGACTCTATATAATGATCTAATCTTATTTTTAACATACATTCGAAAATCTTACCTATGCATGAAGCAAGGGAAATAGGTCTGTATGAATTACAGTCACTAGGAGACTTATCAGGTTTTAAGATAGGAATAACACATTGAGTTTTCCATGATTCTGGAATAGCCTGTTTTTGCCAAAGTAGATTAAAAATCTTTAATAACAACTGCTTAGCTTGAAATGAAGGCGGTGAATGAGCTCATAAGGGATCTCATCTAATCCAGGACTAGTGTGTTTTCTTGATCTTAAGGCTGTATCAAATTCTTTCTTAGAGAAGGGTTGTGAAAGAAATGTCGCTTTACTGGCATTGTTAGGTAAAAAATATTGTTGCAATAATGGATTATTTATGTTTTCTTCAGGTGGAGATGTTGGAGCATATTTCTTGAAAAAAGAGGGAATCCATTCATCATTCTTCGGCGGTTTCTGAATAGGCAAGCATTTAAACCTCTTCATATAATTCCAAACTGTGCTTACAGGAGTATATCTATTGAAAGACTCACATAATGATGACCAGCTAGACTTCTTTTTGTCACTTAAAGTTTTCTTTTTTATAGCATCTAATTTCTTATACTCAATGTAGTTTTCAATACTTGGGTTACGTCTATAGAAATTTAAAGCTTGTCACATTTATCTCTAATACTAATTAAACTATTATAGAAATCATTATAAATCAATATGGGATCAGAATTGTCAAAATTTATTCTATCAGATATTTTCTCTGTTTCTAAGTTGAACCTAACCCAATTAGCTTTACTATAAATATACCTATGAACAGGATCACCTATTTCATATTTTTCTACAGAGGTTTGCATGTCAGTTATTGTGGGGTAGTGGTAACTTCCCATTGGATCATCGTGAACCTTTCAATCACATAATGGAGCCACAGTGGGACTTACGCATGTAATATCTATCGCCGAAGGATTATGAGTGGATGTACCGACCGTGGTTGACGCTCCTGAATTTAAAATACATAGATCGCATTCATCTAAGGTGTTATAAACTTCATTTCCACGGCTGTTACTAGTTGCGCAACCAAACGCAATATGGTGTGCATTAACATCACCAGAAAACAATAGCGGATGCTTGCTGATGGCGACCAACGCGCCTACAAGCCCTTTACGTATGTAGTCATTATTTAGAATTTCATCTATTAACTTTTCATTAGAATTTTTTTCTTTACTTTCTGTCGTATTAACATGGGGGAGGGTTGGGTGGGGGAAATGGTAACGTTTTGTGTCTTTCTTGGCGGTAAGGGCTTTTGTGCATAAGTAAGTTTATTTTTCTTATCTTCCATCTTTTGCTTTTTTACGGGACAGTCACGCGAGATAGCAAGATGAGCACCCTGGCAATTTATACATTTGGAAATTTCTATCGGATGTGCACTCACTAAAGTGATGGGTCTTCGGAACAGATCGAGCATTTTTGTACAGACTCACATATCTTTGCACCGTGATTGAATTTAAAGCATTTAAAGCACTGGAGTAATGGTGCATTGTATTGGAATACACGAAATCTTGAACAGATCTAGATAAACGTGCTCTGGCAATTTGTGGACAAAATGTTACTCTTACTGTTTGGAACGGTTTTACAGTACCATTCTCTTTCTTCGTAAACCTACGTACTCCTATAACTTCATATTATGACGAAAGTTTTCTAAATAACTCCTCATTACTTATGCTTGTGG